>CM070842.1:29841948-30081948 GCA_036326025.1 Chrosomus eos
AGTGTCGATGTTGCAAAGTTCATCAATTATGAAACAAATTCAATTAATTTCAATGTTGATTCAATTCAGTTCAATAAAAGTGTCAATGTTGCAAAGTTCATCAATTATGAAACACATTCAATTAATTTCAATGTTGATTCAATTCAGTTCAATAAAAGTGTCAATGTTGCAGTTCATCAATTCTGAAACAAATTCAGTTAATTTCAATGTTGATTCAATTCAGTTCAATAAAAGTGTCAATGTTGCAAAGTTCATCAATTATGAAACAAATTCAATTAAGTTCAATGTTGATTCAATTCAGTTCAATAAAAGTGTCAATGTTGCAAAGTTCATCAATTAGAAACACATTCAATTAATTTCATTGATTCAATTCAGTTCAATAAAAGTGTCAATGTTGCAGTTCATCAATTATGAAACAAATTCAATTAATTTCAATGTTGATTCAATTCAGTTCAATAAAAGTGTCAATGTTGCAGTTCATCAATTATGAAACAAATTCAATTAATTTCAATGTTGATTCAATTCAGTTCAATAAAAGTGTCAATGTTGCAAAGTTCATCAATTATGAAACAAATTCAATCTAGTTAATTCCATCCCTGTTCTGAACAGAGGCGGAGCTGAAGCTTATTTGCATTTAAAGAGACACACACAAAAATGTTGTGTTTTTGATCCTTGGGGTTTTTGAGCTGAAATTTCACACACATTCTGGAGACACGCCATAGATTTATATGACATCTTGTGAAAAGGGGCATAATATGTCACCTTTAAAGTCAGTTATCTTATGTAACTTGCATTGTATGTAACACACAGTTGACCATATTTGACTTGACAGAGGTTTTGTTGTGTGTTCAGCACCTGCTGGACGTGAAATCGCTGAAGTACTTGAGCTGTCTGACGCTTCACGACCGCATAACCAAATCACTTCTGCACCTGCACAAGAAGAAGAAGCCGCCCAGCATCAGCGCTCAGTTCAACGTGAGCATCCGACTCCTTTCACACTTAAAGGGATAGTTCACACCAAGGGCGATAACTATAAAGATAACTATAAAGATAAGGGCTGCACAATATATTGAAATATCGCGATATAAAACTGGGGTCATGAAGAATAGACAAAGAGAAAATCACTCACTGCTCTTGGCTGAATAACTTTTTTAGCTTTAATAACAATCATTATATATTTAATTCATACAGTGAAAACTAAGCAGTGTTTTATTTTTACATTTGATTATTCAGTTTCTATTGTTTGATAAACCTAATGTATGCCTTCCTGAAACCCTAAACCCTGTGGGTTACACTGATGTTAAAATAACACTTCTTATGTGTCAGTAAAACACTGATGTTCACTTTCAGAAGTTGTAGAGATGTTTTCTTGTTACAAAAAGAATGTTGGTTATATAATTATAAATATATTTAAAAATAATTTAAGTTTATTTTACACACTTTAAGCATTATCGTATCGCATATTGAATATCGTATTAATTAATGAGTTATCGCATATCGCATATTCTTCAATATCACATCCCTAATAAAGATATATTTCTAAAAATCGTTCTCCATATTAAAGAATAGCAGAGTTCACACCACAGCTATAACAATAACAATATGAGGAACGATATCGTTGGGGTCACTTTCTTAAAAAACATTTTTTTCCAGCTGTCGAACGATAAAACACTGCCAGCCAATCAGAATCCACTCAAATTATTTAAAGGGCTCGTGCATTTAAAACGGCAGATGTCATTGTGGAGAAGGTGATCGCCGAGGTCCAGCAAAATTCACCATTGTTTGACAGTCAAGCCACTTGTCAAGTAAAACTTTATCGTTTATTGTTGTAGATGCAAATATAGTTATCGTTATACTTGTCATTATAGTTATCGCTCTTGGTGTGAACGCAAATATAGTTATCATAGTTATCTTTTGTTGGTGTGGATGCAAATATAGTTATCGCTATACTTATTGTTATAGGTATCGTTATAGTTATCGCTCTTGGTGTGAACGCAAATATAGTTATCATTATAGTTATCGTTTGTTGGTGTGGATCCAAATAAAGTTATTGTTATAGTTATCGTTATAGTTATCGTTTGTTGGTGTGGATCCAAATAAAGTTATCGTTATAGTTATCGTTATAGTTATCGTTATAGTTATCGTTATAGTTATCGTTTGTTGGTGTGGATGCAAATATAGTTATCGTTATAGTTATTGTTATAGTTATCGTTATAGTTATCGTTTGTTGGTGTGGATCCAAATAAAGTTATCGTTATAGTTATCGTTATAGTTATAGTTATCGTTATAGTTATAGTTATCGTTATAGTTATCTTTATAGTTATCGTTTTTTTTGGGGTGGATGCAAATATAGTTGTCGTTATAGTTATAGTTATCGTTCTTGCTGTGAACGCAAATATAGTTATCGTTTTTTTGGTGTGGATGCAAATATAGTTATAGTTATCGTTCTTGGTGTGACCGGCTCTTTACTCACCTGTATTGTGTCTTGTGTTCGTGATGCAGGTTTCTCTGAACAAGTTGATGGAGACGCTGGGACAGTCCGAGCCGTACTTCGTGAAATGCATCCGGTCTAATGCAGAAAAGGTAGATTATGCGTCTTATTTCTTTCACTGCATCGATAGATTTAGATGCGCGGTTTGATTAGCGTCGTTGTTTCGTAGCTTCCTCTGCGTTTCAGTGACGCGCTGGTGTTGAGACAGCTGAGATACACTGGGATGCTGGAGACCGTAAGGATTCGGCAGTCTGGATACAGCGTCAAGTACAGCTTTCAGGTGAGAAAACTCTATTCAACACACGTCAAGTCAGCAAAATTCATCAATTATGAAACTAATTTAATCAAAAAGAAAATGGTGAATTCAATGGTGATTTAATTCAGTCCAATAACAGTGTCAGTGTTGGAACAAATTCAAGTTCAATGTTGATTCAGTTCAGTTCAATAACAGTCAATGTTGCAAAGTTCAATTATGTAACAAATTAAATTCAGTTTAATGATTTTGCAATTCAGTTTTAATAACAGTCAGTGTTGCACTGTTCATCAATTATGAAACCAATTCAATTCAGTTCAATAACGTTCAATGTTGCAAAGTTCATCAATTATTAAAATAAATTCTATTCAGCTCAATGTTGATTTAATTCAGTTTCAATATTGCATATATAACAGCGTCAATATTGCAGATTTCATCAATTATTAAATAAATTCAATTCAGTTCAACATTAATTAAATTTAGTTCAACAACGTTCAATGTTGGAAAGTTCATCAATTATGAAAGAAATTCTATTCAGCTCAATGTTGATTTAATTTAGTACAATAACAGTCAGTGTCGCAAAGTTCAATTATGAAACAAATTCAAATTAGTTCAATGTTGATTCAGTTCAGTCAGTGTTGCAAAGTTAATCAATTATAAAACAAATTCAATTC
The DNA here is from genome assembly GCA_036326025.1 of Chrosomus eos. Lineage (NCBI taxonomy): Eukaryota > Metazoa > Chordata > Actinopteri > Cypriniformes > Leuciscidae > Chrosomus > Chrosomus eos. The sequence goes on from CM070842.1 coordinate 29,845,367, forward strand.
AGTTTAATGTTAATTCAGTTCAGTTCAATAACAGAGTCAGTGTTACAAAGTTAATCAATTATGAAACCAATTCAGTTCAATGTTGTTTTAATTCAGTTCGATAAAAGTGTCAATGTTGCAGATTTCATCAATTATGAAACAAATTCAATTCAGTTCCATTTGATTCAATTTCCGTCGAAAAACAGTATTGATGTTGCACAGTTTGTCAATTAAGAAAGAATATGATTCAGCTGTAAATCAGCTCTACCGAAGACAGTAGTCTCATTATCCAGTTCAGGTTTTTGTCAGTGCAGTTGAATAATATTTCTGAATGTTACATGTGAATCGCTTGACGGAGCTGGTTGTGTGTCTCTTCAGGATTTTGCTCATCATTTCCACGTGCTTTTACCCGCTGGATTTCACGGCACTCAGTCGGCCATCAGACAGTTCCTGCAGAGCACAGAGCTCCAGCCCGACGGGTATCAAGTGGGCAGAAGCATGGTAAGAGAAACATCCCTACAGACCCTTTATGTGCCGACGTCACGATTACGTCACGATTACGCCACGGTTACTTCACGATTACGTGACGATTACGTGACGGTTATTTCACTGTTACGTGACGATTACGTGACGATTGCGTCACGATTGTGTCACGATTACGTCCCGATTACGTCACTGTCACGATTACGTCAGTCACGATTACGCCACTGTCACGATTACGTCAGTCACAATTACGCCACTGTCACGATTACGTCACAATCACACGTCACGATCACGTCCTGACGTTAGCTGGAGGAACACTGGAGGTGGCCAATACAATCCAGCACAGATTCGACTACATAAGGAGCTTCAGATATCATCTTGTTGTGTTGTTGGGTGCCAGAATCGACCGAGTACAGGCTTTAATTCGAAATTTCAATTGCATAATGTTTTCTAAACTATTGTGATTATTTGTGAATCATCTGTGATTCTATACATTGTTGCGACTAGACTTTTTTGAAGAGCCTGGTAAGAAAGAATAATCAAATGCATAAAGTTCAAAAATGTCTATTTCTAGAAAATATTCACATCTTTAACATTGCACTACAATGTCACTCTTTACGGTCGTCTTGTAGCTACCTCATAGGCACTGTTCTGGATTAGTGGGAGTGGCTTGCGGAGCTTTGCAGTGTGGTGCATTGTGGGAGTTGTTGTCTTACACAAATGCAAAAGTTATTTTCTGTCTTTTCTTGGTCAAGAAGGCATCAAATTCAAAATTTCTTTTACATTTCGACTACATATATGACCCACTTTCAATAAAGATTAATGTTGAAATGGGTGAAGTGTCCCTTTAAGCATGTGCGATGTTTCAGAGCTATGTCAAGTAAACGCATGAATCAGAAATGGGTCACAATTGAAAGAACGTGTAAACGGACGGTCAAAAAAAATCAGATATAGGCAACAAATCAGAATTGTGCATCGAGACCTGCAGTGTAAACCAGGCCAAAGTCACAAAAGGAGTGTATTCACACCGCGGGTCATGACACTGAGCGTGTGTGTGTGTGTGTTCCTGCAGGTGTTTCTGCGAGAGCATCTGCGTCAGAAGCTTCAGGACGAGCTTCATCAGGAGGTGTTGAGGAGGATCGTGTGTTTGCAGAGACGCTTCAGGACGAAGCAGGAGAGAAAACACTTCAGCCGGCAGAGACGAGCCGCGCGCCTCATTCAGGTATATCTATCATACAAATATTATCATTATCCATGAGAGAAAATTACGGAAGAGGAGGATTAGGGCCAAGCAATAATAAAAAAATAAAACCATCTCGAGATTAAAGTCATTATAATGCGAAATTAAACTCGGTAAGTTTCGAGAAAAAAGTCTAAATACAATCTTGAGAATAAACTCATTACATTTCGATAATAAAGTCGTTGTGTTTTGAGAAAAAACTCGTTAAATTTAGAGAAAAAAAGTCGAAATACAATCTTGAGAATAAACTCATTAAATATTGAGAATAAAGTCGTTGTGTTTCGAGAAAAAAAACTCGTTAAATTTAGAGAAAAAAGTTGTTTCGAGAAAAAAGTTGTTAAATTTCAAGAAAAAAAAGTCGAAATACAATCTTGAGAATAAACTCATTAAATATCGGGAATAAAGTTGTTGTGTTTCGAGAAAAAAACTCGTTAAATTTAGAGAAAAAAAGTCGAAATACAATCTTGAGAATAAACTCATTAAATAACGAGAATAAAGTCTTTTTGTTTTGAGAAAAAAACTCGTTAAATTTAGAGAAAAAAGTTGTGTTTCGAGAAAAAAACTTGTTAAATTTGAGAAAAAAGTTTAAATACAATATTGAGAAATAAAGTCGTTGTGTTTCGAGAAAAAAGTCTAGTCTGATCGGCTGATTTTATGAAGTTTCACAGACAGGTTTATATCGTCTGCCTCATAACAAAGTCATGTTTACAATGTTTGATACAGTGAGTGCTTTTGAGGAATAACCGATAAATGATTCCTGAAACTTAAAGGGATACTCTACTGGTTTTTCATATTAAACTATGTTATTCCCTTAACTAAGACGAGTTGATACACTTCTCTCGTCTCAGTGTGTGCATGAAAAGTCCGCTCCCCCGCTCCCTCTCCTCCTCCCTCTCATTTCGACGGGAGCAGACTTTTCACGAGAGACGATATTACTGCGCCGAGTCGAAGTGCTCCCAAGCACTTGCTATGGTATTCTGCCATACAATATAGTTATCCATTTTACACGCTTAGAAAAGCGCACGTTTTAATTTGTGTCACCGTCCTAGGTCGAGTTACACTACTCTAGTAACTGTATTTAAATAGGGAAAACGTGGAGGTGTTTGGTCGCTTCTCTTCTTGGCCCGTATTGAATGAACAGGGCTGAGATAAGATCTAACAAAGGTTCACGGCAAGACAGCGATTTAGTGCACGCACTGAGACGAGAGAGGTGTGTATCAACTCGTCTTAGTTAAGGGAATAACATAGTTTAATATGAAAAACCAGTAGAGTATCCCTTTAATCGTCAAACATGTTCTCTTTCTAACATTCGTTCGGTATCTCACTATGGGAACGCCTCTGGGCGTGTCCGATCGCGGAAGCATCAATTACACCACGTCTGCCAACTATGGCAGACCAATCGCTGCAGCGATCAGGGAGTCCCGCCTCCCTGTATATAAACGCAGCTTACCTGCCGTTTCGTCATTCTCGCTCTCTTCCCCGTGGAAGATTTCGGAAGCTGTCCTCAGCAGACTTTGGGAACTATTGCTTAACAGTTTTCAGACGGAGCCGAGAGGTAACGTCCCTAACGCAAGATTTTCCTTAGGTCGTTGAGTGACTTTGTCACTTAAGAGTACGATAACTAACGTGTCAAGACGAGTTTTCTTGCTCTTAAGTTCTCTAATCTTTTCCAAGTTTTTTCGGGGCGCTTACCACGCACCAAAAGGATAAGGAAAACGATAGCTCTCTAATCGCAGCACGGCTCCGTACCAGTTGTCACGTTGCGTGAGAACTCACCGTACGAAGAGGGTGCTAGCCCCATGGCCACCGCGATAGAACCGGAGAGCCCCGGGGGAAAAGGTCGCCCCCCACATCCGTGTGCTTGTGGAATGTGGATTTCTGCTAAGGATGCACACGGCCTCTGCATCTCCTGTCTGGGCGCTAAACACGCGCAGGCAGCGCTGTCCAACCCCGAGGGATGCCCGCACTGCGCTGCTTTCTCGACTAAGACCCGAGAAAGAAGGCTCCGCGTGGCAGTCAGCGGAAAGTCGGACCCATGCCTCTCTGCTCAACCCAGAGAGGAACCCATGGATTGTCCCCGGGCCACTACCTCATGGGCAGAGATGATGGAGAAGGTGTCACCCGTCCTTCCCCCGCTGTTCGATGATCCATTAGCGGGTGAGGAAGATGACGATGACGAGGTGTTGTCGAACATCCTCGAAGACGAGGACGACGACGATGAAGATGCCATTCTTCCCCCGAACCAGTCCAGGCCGCCGAGTGCACAGGATGGGAGTTCACCCTCCCCTGTACAGGTGGATTCGGATCTAATCGAGGTCTGTCGCAGGGCCGCGGCTAGATTATCGATCGACTGGCCATCCCAACAGGCAGGTCAAGGGGCTGAAAGAGACCTGTATGATGGAAAGAGACTTCCGTCACGTCTCCCGCCAGCCAGGCAGTTCATTCCGGCCGTCCCGGCCTGTGTGACGGAGATGAAGAAGTTTTGGGACAAACCTTTTTCACATCGAGTGCCCGTCAAGGGTTTCTCGAGGCTGGATGTTCAGGGAATGGAGGATTTAGGGATGGCGGATCCTCCCCCGGTGGAAACTTCGGTTGCAAATCACTTGCACCCGGGCCGAAGGGCGGCGCTCTCTTCAACCGGAGCGTCGCTGCCAGGGAAAACAGAGCGCTTCGCCGCCTCTGTTTTTCAAAAGATCTACAAATCCACTGCACTGTCCGTCCGTGCTTTAAACGCAACGTCCCTCCTTACAGCCTATCAAGCGGAGCTATTAGAGGAGATGGGTCGTCAACTGGACTCCGGATCTCCCAACCCAGTGCTCTGGGAGGAGATATGCGTCATCGCAGATTTGAACCTGCGCACGTCCCGCGGAGCAGTTCAAAGTTGCGGACGGAGTATGGGCTTAGCAGTTGTGGGTGAGAGATCGCTGTGGCTGGGTTTGTCAGGGCTCTCTGAAAAGGAGAAAGCAGAGTTTCTGGATGCCCCTATAGATCCTAAAGCCATGTTCGGCGCGACGGTAACGGCGATGCGGCAGCAGTGTGACATGCGGAAGAAGGAGGGAGAAGCTTTCCAGGTCTGTCTCCCTAGAAAGCCGGCGGCTCGGCCTTATCACCCGAACCGGCCGAATTTCAGACCGTCAGGCAGAGGAGGGCATTCAGATTACCAGCCTTCCCGCTCTGCTCCACCACAACAGCCGGGCAACGCGGCCCCACAGCCAAAACCCGGTTTCGTGAGACCTAAACAGTCTTTCGCGGCCGCAGCAGCGAAACACCGATCGCCAGCCCCCCAGGGGAACAAAAAGAGGCGGTCGACCTGATACATCAGTTCAGCATCAGGAAGGGTTGGGAGACAGCACCCAGGGTTTCTCTGTCCCATCCCTTCAGAACGATTCCTCTCTTCCTCCCGCGGGGAAAAGGAGAAGGAATTCAGAGGTGAAATATGTTTGTGTTGTGGACAGTTCAGAGTCCAATGTTTGCGGGAATGTGGCCACCGTTCTGCGAGTGCCCCCCAAGAAATCGCCTCCCCCTCCACCTTCGAGGTCTGTTACGAGGGAAGAAGGTCTAACGTGCACAAGCAGTTTTGCAAAAATAAATTTTCCTCTGACGCATCCAGGTCAAAGACCGAGGGCGGCAGAATGTGAAAAAAAGAGAAAAAGATCACAAAAGAATAAAACAATCACAAATAAAGACCAACATAACTCCATCACTGGAGCGGTCTTCCCCTCCTTTGCCGCTAGAGTGTGCTACGGCAGACTTTTCACGAAGACATAAAACTGCGCCGAGCAAAGGGCCCCCAACACTTGCAGGGTTTTCTCCCAACAAAAAGGGTTACCTTTTTACACGCTTAGAAAAGCCCCTTTTAAATTTGTGTCCCGCCCTAGGTCGATTTACACTACTCTATAACTGTATTTAAAAGGGAAAAGTGGGGGGTTTTTTGGTCGCTTCTCTTCTTGGCCCGTATTGAATGAACAGGGCTGAGATAAGATCTAACAAAGGTTCACGGCAAGACAGCGATTTAGTGCACGCACTGAGACGAGAGAGGTGTGTATCAACTCGTCTTAGTTAAGGGAATAACATAGTTTAATATGAAAAACCAGTAGAGTATCCCTTTAATCGTCAAACATGTTCTCTTTCAAAACATTCGTTCGTATCTCACTATGGGAACGCCTCTGGGCGTGTCCGATCGCGGAAGCATCAATTACACCACGTCTGCCAACTATGGCAGACCAATCGCTGCAGCGATCAGGGAGTCCCGCCTCCCTGTATATAAACGCAGCTTACCTGCCGTTTCGTCATTCTCGCTCTCTTCCCCGTGGAAGATTTCGGAAGCTGTCCTCAGCAGACTTTGGGAACTATTGCTTAACAGTTTTCAGACGGAGCCGAGAGGTAACGTCCCTAACGCAAGATTTTCCTTAGGTCGTTGAGTGACTTTGTCACTTAAGAGTACGATAACTAACGTGTCAAGACGAGTTTTCTTGCTCTTAAGTTCTCTAATCTTTTCCAAGTTTTTTTCGGGGCGCTTACCACGCACCAAAAGGATAAGGAAAACGATAGCTCTCTAATCGCAGCACGGCTCCGTACCAGTTGTCACGTTGCGTGAGAACTCACCGTACGAAGAGGGTGCTAGCCCCATGGCCACCGCGATAGAACCGGAGAGCCCCGGGGGAAAAGGTCGCCCCCACATCCGTGTGCTTGTGGAATGTGGATTTCTGCTAAGGATGCACACGGCCTCTGCATCTCCTGTCTGGGCGCTAAACACGCGCAGGCAGCGCTGTCCAACCCCGAGGGATGCCCGCACTGCGCTGCTTTCTCGACTAAGACCCGAGAAAGAAGGCTCCGCGTGGCAGTCAGCGGAAAGTCGGACCCATGCCTCTCTGCTCAACCCAGAGAGGAACCCATGGATTGTCCCCGGGCCACTACCTCATGGGCAGAGATGATGGAGAAGGTGTCACCCGTCCTTCCCCGCTGTTCGATGATCCATTAGCGGGTGAGGAAGATGACGATGACGAGGTGTTGTCGAACATCCTCGAAGACGAGGACGACGACGATGAAGATGCCATTTCTTCCCCCGAACCAGTCCAGGCCGCCGAGTGCACAGGATGGGAGTTCACCCTCCCCTGTAACAGGTGGATTCGGATCTAATCGAGGTCTGTCGCAGGGCCGCGGCTAGATTATCGATCGACTGGCCATCCCAACAGGCAGGTCAAGGGGCTGAAAGAGACCTGTATGATGGAAAGAGACTTCCGTCACGTCTCCCGCCAGCCAGGCAGTTCATTCCGGCCGTCCCGGCCTGTGTGACGGAGATGAAGAAGTTTTTGGGACAAACCTTTTTCACATCGAGTGCCCGTCAAGGGTTTCTCGAGGCTGGATGATTCAGGGAATGGAGGATTTAGGGATGGCGGATCCTCCCCCGGTGGAAACTTCGGTTGCAAATCACTTGCACCCGGGCCGAAGGGCGGCGCTCTCTTCAACCGGAGCGTCGCTGCCAGGGAAAACAGAGCGCTTCGCCGCCTCTGTTTTTCAAAAGATCTACAAATCCACTGCACTGTCCGTCCGTGCTTTTAAAACGCAACGTCCCTCCTTACAGCCTATCAAGCGGAGCTATTAGAGGAGATGGGTCGTCAACTGGACTCCGGATCTCCCAACCCAGTGCTCTGGGAGGAGATATGCGTCATCGCAGATTTGAACCTGCGCACGTCCCGCGAGCAGTTCAAAGTTGCGGACGGAGTATGGGCTTAGCAGTTGTGGGTGAGAGATCGCTGTGGCTGGGTTTGTCAGGGCTCTCTGAAAAGGAGAAAGCAGAGTTTCTGGATGCCCCTATAGATCCTAAAGCCCATGTTCGGCGCGACGGTAACGGCGATGCGGCAGCAGTGTGACATGCGGAAGAAGGAGGGAGAAGCTTTCCAGGTCTGTCTCCCTAGAAAGCCGGCGGCTCGGGCCTTATCACCCGAAAACCGGCCGAATTTCAGACCGTCAGGCAGAGGAGGGCATTCAGATTACCAGCCTTCCCGCTCTGCTCCACCACAACAGCCGGGGAACGCGGCCCCACAGCCAAAACCCGGTTTCGTGAGACCTAAACAGTCTTTCGCGGCCGCAGCAGCGAAACACCGATCGCCAGCCCCCCAGGGGAACAAAAAGAGGCGGTCGACCTGATACATCAGTTCAGCATCAGGAAGGGTTGGGGGACAGCACCCAGGGTTTCTCTGTCCCATCCCTTCAGAACGATTCCTCTCTTCCTCCCGCGGGGAAAAGGAGAAGGAATTCAGAGGTGAAATATGTTTGTGTTGTGGACAGTTCAGAGTCCAATGTTTGCGGGAATGTGGCCACCGTTCTGCGAGTGCCCCCCAAGAAATCGCCTCCCCCTCCACCTTCGAGGTCTGTTACGAGGGAAGAAGGTCTAACGTGCACAAGCAGTTTTGCAAAAATAAATTTTCCTCTGACGCATCCAGGTCAAAGACCGAGGGCGCAGAATGTGAAAAAAAGAGAAAAAGATCACAAAAGAATAAAACAATCACAAATAAAGACCAACATAACTCCATCACTGGAGCGGTCTTCCCCTCCTTTGCCGCTAGAGTGTGCTACGGCACCTCTAGTGAGCGAAGACAGGAAGGGCCCACTCGCTGCTCAGACAGTGAACTGGCGCGCATGCGCAGTTCATCCCTGGGTTTTAACCACCGTAGAGAGGGGATACAGGCTTCAATTCGCCGTAAAACCTCCTCTGTTCAACGGAGTGTTAATTTCAGTGGCCAAAGGGGAAGCAGCTCTGGTTTTAGAGGAAGAAATAGCCTCTTTAATGGAAAAGGGAGTGATAAGAGTGATTCCAACGGAAGAGAGCCACAAGGGTTTCTACTCCCGTTATTTTGTGATTCCCAAGAGAGGGGGAGGTCTCCGTCCCATTCTGGATTTACGGGTCCTCAACAGACACCTCAGAAAATACAAATTCAAAATGCTGTCTATCAGAACGTTGTGTCAAAATATTCGGCAAGGAGACTGGTTCACCTCGGTAGATCTCCAGGACGCATATTTTCACATAGATATTTTTCCTGCGCACAGGAAATATCTGAGGTTCGCCTATCAGGACACAGCATACGAGTATACGAGAATACCATTTGGCCTAGCTTTGGCTCCTCGAGTATTCTGCAAGTGTGTAGAAGGAGCCCTGACTCCGTTGAGGGGAGCAGGGATCAGAATTTCATCATATCTGGACGATCTGCTTATCTGCGCACCGGGCCGACGGCAGGCAGAGAGCGATACACACACACTAGTGACACATCTGGAGAGATTAGGTTTCAAGATAAACCAAGCGAAGAGTTGTCTATCTCCGTCTCGGGAAATAGTCTACCTGGGTCTCAGGTTGAATTCTGTGACGTTTCGAGCGTTCCTATCAGAGGACCGCATCAAGACTTTTCACAGCTGCCTCTCTCTTTTCCAACGAGGGAGATCAGTCTCTTTCAGGATATGTCTTCGACTACTAGGACTAATGGCCTCAACTGTGTCCGTGGTTCCCCTGGGACTGTTACGAATGAGAGAATTTCAGAACTGGACAGCGTCACAGGGCATTCGCCCCGAGAGCCGCCTCAGCCGCAGAGTGCGCGTCTCGCCAGAATGCATGAGCGCTCTCTGTCATTGGAGAGCCCCGTCTTTTCTCAGGACAGGATGCCCTCTGGGTCCGATCGTACTGAGAAAAGTGGTGACGACGGATGCATCTCTCACAGGCTGGGGTGCAGTGCTCGAGGGCAGGACAGTGAGAGGAGTTTGGTCTCCCGCACTGAGAGAGAAGCACATAAATTTTCTAGAGCTACTGACAGTGTTTCTAGCTCTGAGACATTTCGTGCATTTTCTAAAGAATCATCACGTATTGGTCAGGACAGACAATACAACGGTGATTGCCTACATAAATCGGCAGGGAGGAGTGCGTTCTCAGACGCTTCACTTGGTAGCGAAGAAACTGCTTATGTGGAGCAACAGGACCTTCCTGTCATTACGCGCGACACATGTCCCGGGGATAATGAACAGGGGAGCGGATCTATTGTCCAGAGGGAATCCCCTGTACGGAGAGTGGAGACTCCACCCCCAGGTGATCCTCATGTTGTGGCAGAGATTCGGCCAGGCTGCCGTAGATCTCTACGCATCGCGCGAAGACGCACAATGTCCCCTGTTCTTCTCTCTGGTCGGCGACGATGCACCATTGGGTGTGGATGCTCTAGCCCACGAGTGGCCAGACGTGTTACTGTACGCGTTCCCTCCGTTGAGCTTGATCGAGCCGACACTACGGAGGGTTCGGGAGCGCAGACATGTAATGATTCTGATCGCGCCGTACTGGCCGGGGAGACTGTGGGTTGCGGAGATTGCGCAACTGCTCTACGACCAGCCCTGGCAGCTACCAGCGCGCAGGGATCTCCTCTCACAGGCACGGGGAGAAATATTCCACCCCTCCCCTCAGAGGTTAGCTCTCTGGGCCTGGCCCGTGAGAGGTTGAATCTGAGTGCAGCCGGACTACCTCCAAAAGTTATTGAGACGATTCAGAACGCGAGGGCGGCCTCGACTCGTTCTTTATATAACCTAAAGTGGAGAGTTTTTGAGGAATGGTGCGCAGATAAGAACATTGTTCCGTTCTTGTGCTCTGTTTCGGATGTGCTGTGTTTTCTCCAAGACCTCCTGGATAAAGGCAGAGCTTTTTCCACGGTGAAGGTTTATCTGTCCGCTATATCGGCATGTCATGTGGGTATTGACTCGGGTACCATTGGCCAACACCCTCTAGTCTGTCGTTTTATGAGAGGCGCACGTAGGCTGCACCCAGTATCAAGAACGCTGGTCCCACCATGGGATTTGTCTGTGGTCTTGAGCGCGCTCTCAAAAGCCCCGTTCGAGCCCATTGATAGCATTGCCTTAAAGCTGCTCTCTTTAAAGACGGCTCTGTTACTTGCTCTTACAACAGCAAAGAGGGTGAGTGAACTACAGGCGTTATCAGTTCACCCTTCATGTATGAAGTTCGCTCCGGGTGGTCAAAGAGCTAATTTTAGAACTAACCCGGCGTTCGTGCCCAAAGTACATGAGCACGCGGATACCGTAAGAGCTGTAGACTTGCCAGCTTTTCATCCCCTCCTTTTTCTTCTCCAGAAGAGGAGAGGTTACACTGTTTATGTCCGGTTCGCACGTTGTACAGTTATGTACAGAGAACCCACATATTGCGTAAGAGCAACCAGCTATTTGTCTCATGGGCTGACTCTTACAAGGGAAAACCTATCTCCCGGCAACGCCTTTCCCACTGGGTGGTGGAGGCGATCGTGTTATGTTACAAAAGCATGAATATAGAGCCCCCAGTAGGACTAAGAGCGCATTCTACTAGGGGGATGTCTACATCCTGGGCTCTATTTAAGGGGATTTCTATTCAGGAAATCTGCGCGGCGGCCAGCTGGTCCTCTCCGCACACTTTTATTCGTTTTTATAGACTGGATGTTACAGAACCCTCTCTGGCACACTCAGTTCTGGGAGTAAGTAGTCAAGGGGTATGATATGATTTTTAATAAAGGGGCACCTGTCCCCATTTTATCCCGTGTCTCACCGACTGGGTCTATGATTCAGTATATTCACATCCCCTCTTCTTCAGTCTGCTTCGTCAGCATATCGGCAAGACGGGAGTTGTCTATATCCCATAGTGAGATACCGAACGAATGTTAGAAAGAGAACGTTAGGTTACTGACGTAACCCCGGTTCTCTGATAACATGAAGTGAGGTATCTCACAACATTGCCCTCCTTGCCTTTTCGCACGGAGAAGAGATATGCGGAGAATGACGAAACGGCAGGTAAGCTGCGTTTATATACAGGGAGGCGGGACTCCCTGATCGCTGCAGCGATTGGTCTGCCATAGTTGGCAGACGTGGTGTAATTGGTGCTTCCGCGATCGGACACGCCCAGAGGCGTTCCCATAGTGAGATACCTCACTTCATGTTATCAGAGAACCGGGGTTACGTCAGTAACCTAACGTTTCTTATATGTTCTGGTTTATGAAGTGTTTAAAGGCAGAGAGTGTTCTCAAACTGATAGTTTCTGACTGGTCTGTGAGCTTTAGTCGAGCAGAAAGAGAAGATCTGTGAAGGTTTTTCTCGTGTCATCTGTAGTTGTTTAATTGTGCTGCCAGATCTAGTGTTCAGTGTGTGCAGAACTTTCTGTTCTTCAAAACAAAGAGTCAAATACACTTTCAAGATCCCACGCGATACTGGATTTATTTGCACAAACGTGGCGCTCGACAAACAAGGAGCTGTGATTAGATACATGTGTGCGGCAGGTCATGTGTTCAGTTTCTATCACATAATATTTAAAAAGAAAAAGTATTGGATTTTTCTACACGGAATAATATCAAGTGCTCAGATAACAAGTTCTATATTGAAACAATTTGTACAAAATTGTTTCAATATAGCACAAAACACTCTTTTTGTGACAGGCATCAATGTATCTTGTTGCTGGTAGAATACAATCTTTTTTTTTTTACTTAATAAAGTGTTTTGTGAAGTTAGGGCAAAGTATTTCATATTTTGTTGGCAAGACAAAACACGTCCAAATTATAAACTTTCACTCTATGATGGTTCAATTTTGCAGTTAATGTATTTTAGTATATTTATTATTATATTTTTTACATTGTATCTTTTACATTTTTACATTTATCTGTCTTGTATGTTTGGTGAGCCAAAGAAAGATTTCCCCCCGGTGGACAATAAAGATTTATTCTATTCTATTCTATTCTATTCTATTCTATTCTATTCTATTCTATGCCAATCACATGCGTGTCGAATCGTAGGGCAACTAGTTTATACAGATCCCGATCCTCAGCGATCTGTTCCACCCCTAATAATCATCTCTGGTTCCTCTTTCTCCGCGCAGCGCTGGTGGCGTGAGTGTTTGACTCGTGCAGTCGAGTGTGTGTGTGAGCCGGAGCTCCAGCACGGGGCAGCGGTGTGTGTTCAGGCGTTCTGGAGAGGCTTCAGACAGAGACGTCAGTACCGGCAGCAGAGGAGAGCGGTTCTGCTCATCCAGAGACGCTGGAGACGAGTCCTTCAGACGCGACAGAGAGAGAGAGCGGCAGGCCTCATACAGGCCGTCTGGAGGACACACACTCTCAGACACACACACACACTGAGACACAGGGCCGCCGTCACGCTTCAGGCTGCCTGCAGGGGGCGCCAGGCTCGACAGCGGTAACTACACTTACATTTGTGCATTTGTGCATTCGCCAGATGTTTTTATCTAAAGCCACTTGCATTGCAATCAAGATGAAGATTTGTAATCACAATTTCTTTGGGAATCGAACCCATGACCTTGAGCTTAAGTTTTATATATATATATATATATATATATATATATATATATATATATATATATATATATTATATTAGTGGCGGGTAACGATTAATCGTGATTAATCGAATCCAAAATAAAAGTTTGTTATAATAATAAATGTGTATGTACTGTGTATAATTATTTTGTATATATAAATACATACACTCATGCATATATATATATTTAAGAATTTTTCTTTATTTATATATAAAATATTTATATTTATATATAATATAAATTATCTGTAAATATATATACAGTATATACATGCAAATATTTCTTAAATATATACATGCATATGTTTGTATTTATATATACAAAATTATTATACACAGTACACACACATTTATTATGTAAGCACAAACTTTTATTTTGGATGCGATCAATTGTTTCCCGGCACTAGTCTCTCATAGGTATAGGATGAGGTGAAGAGGCACTTATTATATATAATACAAGAAGATATTTTGTCTGTATCTTGATCTCTAGTTATGACATGTTGCTCAGGTTGGCTCCGCCCACTGTGAAATCTCATTAGTCCAAAATAACTAATTTTAAACATCAGATGTGTTCTGATTGGCTGTGCCTTTGTATTCTCTAATTTGATTGGACCGGTGATGTTCCGTTAGTTCACTGATCTGGCTTCTACTGGAACTATTTTTGTTGCTGAAGCAAAAATAAACACAATAGTTGACATTAGAGATGCTTGATATATATTGGTACTGGCCGATATACGTAAAATTTTAATGTTAGCTGTTGTTATCGGCCTGATAAGAAGATTTGGCCGATAAATAATGTATTATATCCTTCAGATGAGACACTTCAGATGCGCACTGTTCAACATGATGGTTTTTTGAATTGCTTGAAATATGATTGACAAGTCTGTCAGATCGCTGCATAAAATTATGAGAATATTATAATTTAGTTTGGGACATGGATTTTAATGATGAGACTTTTGTTTTTGTAATCAGGCACTCAGAAATGATATAAAAATTTGGATTTAGATTAATCTGCCAATATATCGGTTATCGGCTTTCAAATATAAAGAATTATCGGTTATCGGTATCGGCCAAAATGTTCATATCCTTGCATCCCTAGTTGACTTTGTGTCTGAAATATCTCAATATTTAGTATTGAACATCTCGTTGTTTTTTTTCCCAAGGTGCCGCATTCTGAGAGATCAACGATGTGTAGAGAAAACCATCAATGGCGAAGAGCATCAAAACACTGTGACTAAAAGTTTACACGCCCCTCAAAGCTCAAGCGTAGAGCTGTCAGAGAAGCTGGAGGAAAAGCAATCCGCCGAACCTCCTCGACCGGTCGACGACAGCACGCTAAAGAGCCGATCCAAGCGGGAAAGCAGGAGGCAACGGGAACTCGAACAAGCGACGTTCAGTTTAGAGCTTCTGAAAGTCCGATCCGGTTCAGAACCGGACTCCTCCGCTCAAATCCCTCTCTCCAAACATCTTCCCTCGTCTCCTCAGGCCTCCACGGATAGTCAGGAAAGCTTTGAGGAATTGGCCCAAGTTTCAAACCTTCAAATGAGCGAAAATAACGCTAAGAAAGAGAAAGAGAGAGAGTTGGAACAAGTTTCCAAACCCGAGCCGATGGAGGAGAACCAGTCCTTCAAACCTCACTTCTACATCGCTGATGAGGATGGCAGTCCGGTGAAGAGTTCCCCGACCCGCTCGGAGAAGAAGGAGTCAGTGCTGGTCATCATCAGCATGCAGAAGGAGAACCCTGTAGAGTTAGAAACGCAGCATCACCATCAGATGGAAGCGGAGGACCACCAGCTGGAATATCTGCTCTCCAATGATCATCCAGACGGCCATTCGAGCCCTGAACCTCAACCCAATCATGGCCTGGTCACTTCGACCTCCTCTAAAACCCTCCAGCTGGACTCGAGGGAAGCGGCGTCGACGAAGAAGGACGTTCAGAAGAAGTTCGTGTCTCAAAGCATCAGCATTAGTATGAAAGAGAAAACTGATCTGGTCACCTCTCCCAAACGCAGTCGTCTGACCTTCTCCAAGTGAGTTTACGTCCACTTTACGGTCTTTTTTATTTTTTAATTGAGTGTTCACACTGCAAAAAATGCTTTTCTTACTCAGTTTACAGTACAAATATCTAAAAAATATTAAATCAAGATGCATTTACTAAAGTAGTAAAATGCCATATTATGTCGCTTGATAAAATCTGCCAATAGAAAAATAATATTGTTTCCGTTTCAATTAAGATTATTTTTCTGACCCCATTGGCAGATGATTTTGCTTGTTTTTAGCAAAAACTCACTTCATTTTAATTTTTTTTACCCCCATGAAAACGAGACTTAATATCTTATAGCAATTTACTCAATTTATAGAATTTTTAGATATTTGGACTGGAAACAAGACAAAAGTGAGTAAGAAAAGTATTTTTTTGCAGTGCATCAGAGGAGTCCAAGACCCTAGGACTTTTGTCGCACTTGAACCATGAATACACACAAAAATTAATGGATTCGAGTAGTTTTGTGGTTGAAATTTTAAAACTTAACAAAAGGATTAGTTCAATTTAAAAAAAAACTTTTGCTGATAATTTACTCACCCCCATGTCATCCAAGATGTCCATGTCTTTCTTTCTTCAGTCGAAAAGAAATGAAGTTTTTTGATGAAAACATTCCAGGATTTTTCTCCATATAATGGACTTCAATGGGACCCAAACGGTTCAAGGTCCAAATGACAGTTTCAGTGCAGCTTCAAAGGGCTTTAAACGACACCAGACGATGAATAAGGTGTGTCTTATCGAGCCAAACCATCGCTCATTTCAAAAATAAATAAAAAAGTTTAAGTTTTTTAAACACAAATGCTCACCTTGCTCTGTTCTGTGATGCGCGTTCATGTGACGTCACGTAATACGCAATTACGTTGAAAAGGTCACGAACGAACGTCACGAACGCGTCATAAACCTTCATTTATTTTCGACTGAAGAAAGAAAGACATGGACATCTTGGATGACATGGGGGTGAGTAAATTATCAGCAAAAGTTTTTTTTTAAAGTGAACTAATCCTTTAACAAATCATTCCCTCGCTGGTCAATGTGACCCCCTTAGGATTGAATGGAATGTGAGGAATGCTTCAGTACACATAGAAAACCTAAAAATGTTCAAAATTCAAACAAAAAATGCCCAAAAATATATTTTATAATGTGTATCTGAATGCATACTGAAAGAACTGACTTTAGGACCCAGAGGAACAGCTCGTTTGCTCCATATAGATATATAAGGCCATCTAGAGTCATGAAATATCATGTTCTATAGAAAATAAAAATTCTACAAGAGCTCGGCAAAGACACCCAATGTAAGATATTTTGAGCCGAATTGAGTTATTTTGTTGTGTAGCTGAAAAGTTATTTTGAATTTAAGTAGAAGAATGTGAGGAATGTGCTTAAATTACTATTTATTTATTTATTTATTATTTAGTTATTGATCAAATGTAGTAATTTAAAGGTAAATAAAATTAAATAAATAACAAAACATTTGCATTAAAATTTAGAAAAAATATGATCAAAATGAAATAAAATAAGCTTTTTGGACAAAAACAAAATGAAGTATAATTTTAGGGCTTGACCCGCGAGGGAAAGATGAGGGTTAAGATATTTCGAGGAGTTTTAGCTGATGTTTAGCATCTAATGCGATGACATTATTGGATGTCCTCAATGGGACAGACTGTGGGCGGAGTGAAAGAGGATTGCTGTGTGTTTTTCAGGTCGGATAAAGACCTGGTGAATCAGGAACGATCCCTGGCGATCCAAAGAGAAGCGGGATTCAGATCGCTGAAAAACCGAGAGGTGAGCGCAGGCAAAACACAGACTAACCTTGTGTGTTTCAGGAACCAGTGGTGAGATGTCTCTCTTAGGTCCAGGAGTTCTGGCTCTTTCCTTTTTTTTTTTTTTTTATGTATCAAACAATAAGCAGACATAAGGGACACAACAGATAGAAGATCTACAGGAATGAAATTACATCGAATATGTGACCCTGGACCACAAATCCAGTCACATGGGTCAATTATTTGAAATTGAGATGTATACATCCGAAAGCTGAATAAATAAGCTTTCCGTTGATGTATGGTTTGTTATGATAGGACAATATTTGTCTGAGATACAACTATTGAAAATCTGGAATATGAAGGTGCAAAAAAATTTAAACATTGAGAAAATCACCTTTCAAGTTGTGCATTTATGTTGGCGATTGTGCTGCATTCACTCACAAAAATAAATGTTTTATATATTTACGTTGGTAGTAAATTTACTAAATATATTCATGGAACATGATCTTAATATCCTAATGATTTTTGGCATAAAAGAAAAATCGATAATTTTGACCCATACAATGTATTGTTGGCCATTGCCACAAATATACCTGTGCGACTCGTGACTGGGTTTGTGATCCAGGGTCACATATATATAAGTTTCACAAACAAAATAAGAAAAAGAGAAAAACAAACATGATAAACACATAAAGAAGAAACATTATGCATCAGATCAGTGGCATTACCAATAATGATATTTCAAGAATCTGTCACTTTTCTTGTATGTAATCAGATTTGAGAAATACATCAATTTTAATTAAGAAATGTGGGAAAGGCTGCTAGTTAGAGGATTTTTGCTTGTGAATAATTTTTTCCAAACAAAATAAAAAAATTAATTGAAGTATTAGCTGTACCTTTATAGTAACAGATTATATATTTGAATTGAAAGGATTTGGAAGACTCAAGGTTGCTTGTCTATGAACATATCAACTATTCCAAGAGTTTTGACTTTTTACACACTGGAAAATTAATGGATCAGCGTTTCATCCTTATTCCCACAAAATGAGTATGAATTGTCAACATCCATATATTTTGCCACAATATTATTCATAGGACACTGCAGAAAATGCTTTTCTAAATGTATTTTCTCATGTTTACAGTCCAAATATCTAAAAATTCTCAAATCAAGATGCATTTACTAGATGAGTGAAATGCCATAAGATATTATTTCCGGTTTTCTGGAGAAATAACTCAAAATGAAGTGAGTTTTTGCTTAAAACAAGGAGAATGATCTGCCAATGGGGTCAGAAAAAAATTAATTCAAATAAAAACAAGATTATTTTTCTGACCCCATTGGCAGATCATTTTGCTTGTTTTAAGCAAAAACTAATATTATTTCCCTAGGAAACAAGACTTAATATCTTTTAATACTTCTTTTTACTCCTTTAGTAAATGCATCTTAATTTAAGGACTGGAAACAAGACAAAAAAAGAAAAGCATTTTTGCAGTGGATATATTTCAGCTTGAGATCTGAGATGTGTGTATCAGTTGATTTGCTCATGGATGTGAACGGTCAGGTTGTAGGAGCCGGTGGTAAAAAGAAAGCTCGTATGGCACGGACTCGCTCTGATTTCTTGAGCCGGGCCTGTCGCACCGAGCTCGATTCTGATGAAGATGAAGATGATGAACATGAGTACACACCCGTGCCTCTCCCAGAATCCCCCAGTTCTCCTGACAGCGACTCCGACATGGTAAAACCCGGAGCGAATGTGGAGCTTTGCACACTGACCCAACCACAGATTATGCACGTGAAGGAATAGTTTAACCAGAACTTTTAATACTGGCATTCAATTGCCTTCATGTCGTTCCCAAACCCATACGACTTCCATTCTGATCAAATAAATGCTATCTTAAAGGTTTTTTATGTTTTTAAAAGAAGTCTCTTCTGCTCACCAAGGCTGCATTTATTTGATTAAAAATACTAACAAAAAAGTAATATTGTGAAATATTATTACAATTTAAATCAGCTGTTTTCTATGTGATTATATAGTAAAGTGTAATTTATTCCTGTGATCAAAGCTGAATTTTCAGCATCATTACATCATTACTCAGTCTTCAGTGTCACATGATCCTTCAGAAATCACTATAATATGATGATTTGATGCTCAAAAAACATTAATTATTATTATCAATCTGCATTGCAGCATCAGCTCTTTTCTCACAGTGTCTGAAACGGTTCGTTTAAAGATTCCGTCTCTCCAAGCCCCTCCTCTCCGAGAGCCTGCTCTGCTCTGATTGGTCAGGTGGCTCAGTCCATTCTGATTGGTCGACCGCTTAACAGTGCGTGTCGGAAATCAATCGGCCATTACCATATCTATGGGCGGGTCAAAGTAGACAGTATTTGCAGGCAGCCAATGAAAACCATAGGATGGCATTATGCAAATTCGTAACTTCCTGGATTTACCAACAACTCGTTTCAGGCAGTTCAGTATCGCCTCTTTCTTTAAAGGTACAATATGTAGGAATTGTGCAGTAAAATATCCGAAAACCACTCAGCCAATGTTATATATTTTGTTAGTTGATTACTTACAATATCCCAAATGTTTCCAACTATTTGTAAATCGTGAGAAAAATGCGATTTTACCCAAGGAAACGTGTGAGCAGCGGTGAGGAGTCGCCAGTCAATGATGTCATATCCGCGTTAGCCTCGGTTTCCACCATTGTTTCCGCTCGTACTGCCATAGTAACCATGTCGACAGACGTGGACAACTGGGTTATGCCCGTTATGCCTAGCAGGACGCTCACACTGTTGTTTTGTTCAAACATTATGGACCATGGCAAGCAGACTTTGAGACTAAAAGTGATTAAAACGAAGATCAACATCTTTCGAGAGGTCCCCGGCCACGACTAACTTCCACTCGACAGAGACGCGAGTGTCGCATGTACTTTATTAGACAGGAGAGCAAATGTACATAAAACTAATCAATGTTATTTAGTTCAACATGATGAAATGTTAGAATATGATCTGTATGTTATTCTAATGTTGATCTAGCTTACTTATGCTGCGTTCCAGGCAGTTTTTTGAGCTTGTAAATTACGACTTCAAACCACGACTCACGACTTTGTAGCGTTCCAGGCCAGTCACGCAAAAATACCTGAGCGCAATATACATACTTATTGTTTCAGAAACATAACATTGTAATACATAATCGTGTGTGTATATACATACGTATTGTTTCAGACACATAACATTGAAATACATAATCGTGTGTGTATTATTATCATTATTATTATATTATTATTAATTTGACTGCAACGTTATATTGTCCTAAAGTGTATTCTCATCGTGTACCGCCGGCAGAAACACTGCATCCGTAGGGGCTGCCATTGTTGTTTTGTATGGTTTTGCGGGCTATGTGACGTCAGAACTCGTAACTGGGAGTACATGGATCTAGTACGAGTTCACGGGTGGGAAGTCACGGGTTTGACTGCCGTTCCAGTGCACTTTCACGGGTATAAGGCTGGAAAAACACGAGTTACAGGTTGCCTGGAACACGGCATTAGTCTCATACAGCCAACAAACAACCCAACTAACAACATTCAACACACTCAAATGTGTTTAGTGTGATAGTGTAACTGTTAGAGCGAGTGAAACAGCGCTGGTTACCTCAAGCTTCATTCCTCTAATAAACTGACCTGTGTGAGTATTAATTCAGCACTTGTCGTGTAGTTGGGTAGAATGAAATGTCCTTATTCCTTTATATCCGCGGGACTGGCGTTGCGTGTGGCGCTGGTGTACGTCTAGCAATCGCTCCTGCTTCACCACAGTCATGTTAAAAACATCAGTGTATTCACTCATCCATAAAAGATCCATCAGCTTGATGACAAGATCCATAATTACGCTTAATGCGAATATACGTCATCAATATACGCCGTTGTTATTGTAAGAGGTTAGCGACCCCTGGTGACGAAAAATCCTGCGTATTGTACCTTTAAGGAGACAATAACTCAATTTATCTGCACTTTGATCTTTGAAAATATTAATAAAAACTTCAATAATGTCTCAATGCTCCTAAAATAACACTGAAGGGAGAAGGAAAGGCAAAGGGATTCAGAACGACATGATGGACAGTAAAAGTGGACAGAGTTTAACTCTTTAATGATCGTTCAGTGTGCAAAACCTCTTGACTGGCCTCAACCAATGATCTCTTTCATAACCAAATCTCTAGACAGAACTAATCAAATGAAAGACTAATAAACCTGACTGGATGAGGCCGCCGTTTCTACATTAACCAGAATATCAAGATCTGGTCTTAAACGTGAGGTGGATCTCTCGTGTGATTTTCTGTTCACTTCTGACAACTTTTTATTGATGAATTTCAAGTTTGTAAGTTTAGATGCATGCGATAGCATTAACATGGACAGGATGAGATTTCTCCATTACTCACCCTTATCTAAAAACACTTTCTCTCATTCTTTCCCTCATGTGAGTTGGGTTCAGTGAAACCCAATCAGCCTAAAACACAACCAGAACCTTGTTCCTGATAACTACAGAAGGGGATTAGGGCCAAGCAATAATAAAAACACAAAACATCTCCAGGTTAAAGTCATTATAATGCGATATTAAACTAGTTCAATTTTGAGAGAAAAAGTCGAAATACAATGTTGAGAATAAATTAAAAGTTCTCAAATAAAGTCATTGTGTTTCGAGAAAAAGCTTGTTAAATTTCGAGAGAAAAAAGTCGAAATACTATTTTGAGAATAAACTCATTAAATTTCGAGAATAAAGATAAATTTGAGATCATTTATATAGACTACATTCATGATCTAACATCAGCGTTTCAGGCTTCCATCGACACCCGAGTGAGTTTTGACTTCATGCATGTATATCTGGTTGATTATTGATAACTGTATATCGTGCGCTGCAATAGTGCTGTATATCATATCAAACGTCCATAAATAGTCCAAGAACGAACCGTTCACAGACCTGGATATAGAAAGTCTAAAATACAGCTTGACAAAGTGATCCAACTAATGCGTTTATTCTCCACTTTTTATTTCGACTTTTTTTCTCGAAACACAATGACTTTATTCTCAATTTAATGTTTATTCTCAACATTTTATTTTGATTTTTTTTCTCGTAACAATGACTTGATTCTCGAAATTTAATGAGTTTATTCTGAACATTTTATTCCGACGTTTTTCTCGAAACACAACGACTTTATTCTTACAACTTAATGAGTTTATTCTCAACATTTTATTTCAACTTTTTTCTCTAAATTTAATGATTTTCTTCTCGATACAACAACTTTATTCTTACAATTTAATGAGTTTATTCTCAACATTTTATTCCGACTTTATTTCTCAAAACACAACAAATTTATTCTCAATTTAATAAGTTTATTCTTGACATTTTTATTTGGAGTTTTTTCTCTAAATTTAATGATTTTTTTCTCTCGAAACAACGACTTTTAATGAGTACAATTTAATGAGTTTATTCTCAACATTTAATTTTGGCTTTTTTTTCTCGAAACCCAATGACTTGATTCTCAAAATTTAATACGTTTATTCTCAACATTTTATTTCGACTTTTTTCTTGAAATTTAATGATTTTTTTTCTCGAAACAACGACTGTATTCTTACAATTTAATGAGTTTATTCTCAACATTTTATTCCGACTTTTTTTTTTGAAACACAATGACTTTATTCTCAAAATTTAATGTTTATTCTCGACATTTAATTTGGACTTTTTTCTCGAAACAACGACTGTATTCTTACAATTTAATGAGTTTATTCTCAACATTTTATTCCGACTTTTTTTTTAAAACACAATGACTTTATTCTCAAAATTTAATTTTATTCTCGACATTTAATTTGACTTTTTCTCGAAACAACGACTGTTATCTTACAATTTAATGAGTTTTAATTCTCAACATTTTATTCCGACTTTTTTCTCAATTGAAATTCTTTTTCTCAAAACACGAGTTTATTCCTCAAAGTATACGTTTATTCTCAACGTTTTATTTCGCGTTTAATCTCGCATTATAATGACTTTAATCTCGAGATGGTTTTATTGTTTTATTATTGCTTGGCCCTGATCCTCTTCCATGTATAAGCATTCAGGCTGGTTCGAAAAAGCATTTGTGTCCGATTCTGATTACTTTGGTTTTCCGTCTGAAGTCGTCTCAGAAAGAGCAGAAGAGGATCCAGAAGACCATGTCCTCGGGAGACCTCGGGAAAATGGACTCGCTCCGGAAGTCCATGTCTCACACAGACAGCAGGTCAGAGGAGCTTCATGTCATTAACCAAAACTGTGACCAAAAGTCATCAATGACGACCTTTTTTTCACCATGAATGAGGCGAGAACATCATTAAACACAAACTGTGATTATGTAATCATGCAATATTTTGACGAAAAAATATGTGACTTAAATGTAGTTTTGCTTACGTAAACTATGTTTTTCATGTTGATCTAACAGTTGTTAGATACAGATTAGGTACAGAAATTTAACAAAGTAATCAAATGTAAAATAACACTAGTCTTACAAAAACTGTAGTTACAAAAGTTATTCAGTCTAAATCATTGAGTGATTTTTTTTTGCTGTGATTAACATTAAAGTCCCCCTGTAGTCAACAAAAAAGAGTTACATGTAGTTATGTAGTGACTTATAATCAACAGAATGTACGAAAGGGACCATCAAAATAAAGTGTTAACATAAATAATTTCAATTACCTGTTTATTAACCGCGAGGCGGTTGTTATAGCGAATACAACCCCGACAGGCTGATCAGGAGCCCGACGCGAAGCGGAGAATTAAAAACGAGTGTATTGCTTCCGCTGAAGAAAATAGTCTGTTCCGTCTCTACGATTAGAATCCATGGCAGCGCTCTGTTTTTCATGGCATCGGTGTGTTATAGATAGCAGTGGTGTGTTATCAAGAAATAACAGACCGCATTCTGCATTAGAATTCAACCAAGCCATGTAATAAAATGTATTTAATCCAAATAATGTTCTCCGCAGGGTCAGAGGCAAAATGCGCTTCTGGAGTAAGAGCAAACATGCAGATAAGAAGATGTCCAGCAGGGGGCGCTCAGCCGACGCCGAGCTCAACGACACCAGGAACGGTGTGTGTGTGTG
Source organism: Chrosomus eos (assembly GCA_036326025.1). Taxonomy (NCBI): domain Eukaryota; kingdom Metazoa; phylum Chordata; class Actinopteri; order Cypriniformes; family Leuciscidae; genus Chrosomus; species Chrosomus eos. Next base: position 29,869,320 of record CM070842.1, read on the forward strand.
TGTGTGTGTTACACTCTCATACTGAAACAAGTCCAGTCTCCTGCATTTATACAGCGCTTTAATAATCTTGAGAATAAACTCATTATATATCGAGAATAAAGTCGTTGTGTTTCGAGAAGAAACTCGTTAAATTTCGAGAAAAAAGTTGAAATACAATCTTGAGAATAAACTCATTAAATATCGAGAATAAAGTTGTGTTTCGAGAAAAAAATTGTTACATTTCGAGAAAAAAGTTGAATTACAATCTTGAGAATAAACTCATTAAATATCGAGAATAAAGTTGTGTTTCGAGAAAAAAATTGTTAAAGTCCCCGTGAACCGGAAGTTGCAAACGACTTTTCTCCAGTGCTGTGACGTATTTCCGAGAGAAACGGAATACTAAATGAGGCAAAATAGTGAGCGTGGCTTTTTTTCCAACTAGCACCTGATTGGATCTAGAAAAATGCACCTCCTCGCCATCTCTCCTTTCCCACGCCGCGTGCCTGTCTAATGTCAGTTGGAGGGCCGTGGTTACGGATGTTAAGCAGACACCTAAACCGTCAAGCCTACGTCATCGGGCAAGGTCCTCCAGTGCAGAGGGGAGGGGCATTTTCAGAATTTAATTAAAGATTACGAAGCCAAAAAATTTTTTTGTGTGTATTGACTTGCATGGATGAATTGTTCACCACAAAACGATCAATTTAGGCAAACAAAGTAAGTATGGTCAATTTTGATTTCATGGGGACTTTAAATTTCGAGAAAGAAGTCGAAATACAATCTTGAGAATAAACTCATTAAATATCGAGAATAAAGTCGTGTTTCGAGAAAAAAATTGTTAAATTTCGAGAAAAAAGTTGAATTACAATCTTGAGAATAAAGTTGTTTGTGTTTTGAGAAAAAACTTGTTAAATTTCGAGAAAAAAGTCGAAATACAATCTTGAGAATAAACTCATTAAATATCGAGAATAAAGTCGTTGTGTTTCGAGAAAAAAATTGTTAAGTTTCGAGGAAAAAAGTCTCCGCTAAAGTGTCCATCACTGATTAATGTCTGGAAAAGGTTCATCCAAAACTGTGCGCTCTGCTTACGGAGGATTCCCCACCATCTCTCGATTCGTTGGTTTGCTTCTTCCGTAAAGGAAACTCCTTTCTCCGGCAAAACTGTCTCCATGGTTACTTCGTAAAAACCTTTGTATTGCTGCCACACTACCATTTTCGGTCCCCATGTCTGCACGGATCCTCTCGGGACACCCTAGCTATGCCAGTAACTGTTTTTATGAAGTAACTGGCTATTACTTTAGGTTTATTCTCACGATTGTATTTCGACTTTTTTCTCGAAACACAACGACTTTATTCTCGAAATGTAATGAGTTTATTCTCAAGATTGTATTTCGAGTTTTTTTTCTAGAAATTGAACGAGTTTTTTCTCGAAACACAACGACTTTATTCTCGAAATGTAATGAGTTTATTCTCAAGATTGTATTTCGACATTTTTTCTCGAAATGTAACGTTTATTTCTTGAAACACAACGACTTTATTCTCGATATTTAATGAGTTTTTTCTCAAGATTGTATTTCGAGTTTTTTCTCGAAATTTAACGAGTTTTTTCTCGAAACACAACGACTTTATTATCAAGATTGTATTTCGACTTTTTTCTCTCGAAATTTAACGAGTTTTTTCTCGAAACACAACGACTTTATTCTTGAAAATGTAATGAGTTTATTCTCACGATTGCATTTTGATTTTTTTCTCGATATTTAACGAGTTTAATTTCGCATTATAATGACTTTAATCTCGAGATGGTTTTATTGTTTTATTACTGCTTGGCCATAATCCTCTTCCGTAGGAAACAAGTCAAAAATACTGAGTAAGAAAAGCTTTTTTTTGCAGTGTAGTTTCATGTGGCTTTTCCTCATACGCTCTCTCTCCCAGACTCTGCTCCAGGAAGCCCAGTGCATGCTGGTCTCTCTGAGCGTGGACGGGACAGTAAGGAGAACCGCGAGCCGATGATGGGATGATGTCGATGAAGAGGAGACGCAGTGTGAAGATCAGTAGTGTGTCTCTCGAAGCGTCCGCTTGGCAGAACGACTCTCTGCACATTCTCACCAGCACCGCTGATTATCGCAGCATGAACGACTTTCTCATGAAGAAGGTGTGACCGTTTATCATGTGACCGTTTATATAAACCATTTACGCCAGAATGTAAATCGCATTTACCAGAGTAGAAAAATGCTTTAAGATATTTCTGACACAAACTCAGTGTGTGTGTTGGATGTGTGCGTGAAAATTATTGCTTGAGATCTGTAATCACTTTGTGCAAATGGAATTTCGGTGTATTCTCTTACAATGACAATAAAAGGAATCTGAATCTGCCAATGGGGTCAGAAAAATTATCATAATTCAAATGGAAACAATATTATTTTTCTCACTCCATTGGCAGATAATTGAGCTTGTTTTAAGCAAAAACTTCATTTTGATTTTTTTCCCAAGAAAACAAGACATAATATCTAATAGCATTTTACTACTCGTTGACGATCACACGTTGATCTGATTGGTTACAAGGTAGTTTGTGATGTCAGAAACACCAGCGATTTCAAAGCGTGTTTTTGAGACTGTCTTTGGTTCACTGCAGTTTTAAGCAGAAAATACTCAGCAATGCTGTCGACTTGTGTGTGTGTGTGTGTGTGTGTGTGTGTGTGTGTGTGTGTGTGTGTGTTTGGTACTGTAGATCGCTGATCTGGAAGCAGAAGACGGGCAGAAGGATTCTCCGGTGGACGTCGTGTTCAAGAAAGCCCTGAAAGAGTTTCGCCTCAACATCTTCAACTCGTACTCGACTGCTCTCGCTGTGAGTTTCTGAAAACCTCTTATATATATATATAGTGCCACAATATATCGCAATGCAACGATATGTTTCATGTATCAGTCCCTCCAAAAAAACACGATTATTCGATCGCATAATTCAATGCATAATCAGCCAAACTCCTCATATTTATGCGGGGGCATTTTTTCAAATACGCCGCACTTTCACCGCATAAATTGCCGATTTCCGTGCAAAATATGCATGATTTCATAATCCCCGCATTTTCGTTGCGAAAAAGTCACATATATCTCAGCAGAAAGTTGATAAATGTTGCGTTTGCTTCACACAAGAGCCGCCGTTTCCCTGTTGCCATGGGAACGCTATGAAGTGACGTAATTACGCGACGTGAACATCATCAAAAAGCTGTAAAACAGGAATCACACATTTTATTTTGTTATATTTTATTTATTTATGTCTACAGAAGTTGTAGCATATATTCCTTTAGTAAAGCTCCAGAACTTGTTTGACTCATCAATGTTTTGTAAGTTTGATGTGTTTATTAAGATCTGAAATAAAACAAGATGATCTGAAATATTCCAGCACTTTCTGTGATGTAGTGTGCTTGCTTATCATAGGAAGTAATAAGAAATGACTCTTTACAGTAAGGCAGTAGCCTAGTGAGAACAGGGAACAGGGGAATCACTTTCTCTCTTTCATCAAACCGCAGTTTATGCAAGTTCCCGCAATTTCATCGCATAAAATTGCATAAATATCCCACATATTCCATCGCATTTTTAAAGAAAACGTGCCGCATAATCAAGAATTTTTACCCACAACTATCACAAAAAAATCCGCGTTTTTCTGTAACAACTGATGTATAATTCACCCAAAATATAAATTTCATCAGAGTTTTAGTGTCAGTTCTACATTAAATTATGTTGAATATAATGTATAATAATGCAATGGGGGATATTTGTGGGTCCTGATAATGCCAAATGTCTGTTACCAGTAAAAAGTTGCTCATATTATTTTAAATATATCTAGTCAGTGACAGAGATCAAGTATAATCGTCTAAAATAACTCTTTTTCATCTTCAGAATCATGAATATTGTTATTCTGGTGTCTCTACTGTCCTGTGCTTTGGGTTTCAGCATCGAGTCCAAGACTATTCATTTACACACACAATATAAAACCAAATTTAGCATTTTAATCAACAGTAAATTTTTTGTTAACCTTTTATCATGTGTCTTGAGTATCATAATAATATCTTATCGTGAGTTCAGTATCATTACACCTCTATTGAACACTTCAGTAACACTTTATTTTACAGTGTCCTTGGCATTTTAAAATACACACCTTAAACAATTATTATAACAAGTGTTTTACTTTAGCATAGCCACTTTTAAATTTGTGTCTGTTTGGTTTTTATTGTGTTTTTTGTTTGTTTGTTTCTCCTTGCCTGGGACGTTCATAAATATACATTGTCCCATCTAAATAAATGAATAAAATAAAAAAAATAAAAAATGTACTTACCATAACAGTAAATTATGCATAATTACATGCAACTAACCCTCAACCAAACCCTAGTCTTACACTGCAAAAAATGCTTTTCTTACTCAGTATTTTTGTCTTGTTTCCAGTCCAAATATCAAACATTTCTTAAATCAAGATGCATTTACTAAAGTAGTGAAATTATTAGATATTAAGTCTTATTTTCTGGGGAAATAAACAAAAATGAAGTGAGTTTTTGCTTAAAATAAGTGTGGTGTGTGTGTGTGTGTGTGTGTGTGTGTGTGTGTGTGTGTGTGTGTGTGTGTGTGTGTGTGTGTGTGTGTGTGTGTGTGTGTGTGTGTGTGTGTGTGTGTTCCTCAGATGGATGATGGCCGGAGCATCCGTTATAAAGATCTCCATGCTTTATTCGAGCACATCTTAGAGAAGAGCATGCGTCTGGAGCAGAGAGCCTGGAGCGAGTCTCCGGTTAAAGTCTGGGTCAACACCTTCAAAGTCTTCCTGGACGAGTTCATGACCGAGTACAAGCCCACGGATGGAGCCGTCAGTAAGGTGTGTGTGTTCACGTAAACACCGTCTCTAACACTCTTCTGATGATCTATGTGTGATGTTTCTCATGATCTGTGTGTGATGTTTCTCATGATGTGTGTGTGATGTTTCTCAGGCTCCTAAACCTGAGAGAAAGAAGAGGAGGAAAAAGGAATCGGACACGGTCAGTCCTCATTTTTACATCATTAATGTACACATTTTTATGTGATTTTATTGAGATAACAATAGGTGAATACAAAGTCATATAAAAAATACTTGAATCTATTAAAAAAAAAGGTAACACTTTACAATAAGGTTTTTTAGTTAACATGAACTGCATGTATACAGCATTTATTAATCTTTGTTAAAGGAGAACTCCGGCGCAAAATGAACCTTTGGTCTAATAACACATTGGTACCGAGTCGACCGTTCTCTGGGATTTGTTTTCATGATAATCGAATGTAAAGAGTTTTATCTCTAAAATCTGTTTAGCTTATAACACTAGTATATGGGGCATAGAGTAAGTAAAAATAAATCGCTAGTTAATACCACTAACAAGACTCAAAATAACCCAACACTAACACTAGCATAATAAGGGTCCCTACCTGCTAACCCAAGCATTGAGAACTGTGTAACTGTACAGACAGATTAAAGGGTTAGTTCACTTTGAAATAAATTTTTGGTATGTTTTAGCTTACCTCAAGGGCATCCAAGATGTAGGTGTCTTTGTGGCCGCAGTATTTTCAATTTAGATATTTTTAGGTCAAACCGTTCTTGTCTGTCAGTCATATAATGCAGGTCTATGGGGTCCACCTCAAAGAGCATGCACAGAGAAGTCCAAATTAAACATGATTTAATGACTCGTAAATGTAAGTACACATTGATGGCCTAAGACACGAAACGAGTGGTTTGTGTGAGAAAACGAACAGTATTATATCGTTTTTACCTCTTTTAAACACAGCCACGTCCAAGTGATCTGAGGGCGCCGGCGCTGTTATGATAAAATTACAAGAGGTAAAAACTATATAATACTGTTCGTTTTCTCACACAAACCGCTCGTTTCGTGTCTTAGGCCATCAATGTGTTCTTACATTTACGAGTCATTAAATCATGTTTAATTTGGACTTCTCTGTGTATGCTCTTTGAGGTGGACCCCATAGACCTGCATTATATGACTGACAGACAAGAACGGGTTGACCTAAAAATATCAAAATTGACACTATCCCTTTAATAAGATACTTTATAGAGACAATACACTTCGCATATACAGGCAGGAGCCATCTTGTAAAACAGTCTCGACCAGTCGAACCACGAACGCCGTGGGAAATGAGCTGGTCGATCAGAATTACGTTTGTGAAATCTAATTACATGGAAATGCATAAATTATATCGATTTATAAAAATATATGGGTGACTAACTACAAGGAAAAAAAGGGGTTTCATACTTTTATATGAGATTCCAAGTCATAGTTCAGCTCACTTAGCACAGCGTTCGTTATTCGGGTTATTAGGAATGCCATATGTATTAATATCTGAGCGTTATTGATTATAATGCTTGTGTTCAGGTGGAGGAGCACATGGGTCACATCTTTAAATCCACTCAGTACAGCATCCCGACGTACTGCGAGTTCTGCTCTTCTCTCATCTGGATGATGGATAAAGCGTGCGTCTGCAAACGTGAGTCACACTCTCATCTCGTTTCATCATTCCCACATTTCAGTCTGGGAGCGTTTTTATAGAGATTCACCGAAACTAAAGATCTCTCGTTTCTCGTGCGGTGATCTCAGTCACTGAGTGTCTAGTCTGAGATCAGCGTAAACAGATTTATTCCCTGTAAATTAATATTCATAACTCATATTCCTGTTGATCTGACATAAGATCCGCTCAGACTGTGTTTAACGTGTTTAATGTGTTTAATGTGTTTAACATGTGCTTGTTTCTGTCTTCAGTCTGTCGCTATGCGTGCCACAAGAAGTGTTGTCTGAGGATGACTACTAAATGCAGTAAGAAGGTAAGACCAGGTGAAGAAACACACACACACACACACACACACACACACACACACACACACTACCAGTCAAGAGTTTGGGGTCGGTGATATTTGTAATGGTTTTAAAAGAAGTCTCTTCTGCTCACCAAGGCTGCATTTATTTGATTAAAAATACAAAACAAACCCAGTAATATTGTGAAATATTATAATCAGCTGTTTTCTATGTGAATATATAGTAAAGTGTAATTTATTCCTGTGATCAAAGCTGAATTTATCATCATTACTCCAGTCTTCAGTGTCACATGATCCTTCAGAAATCACTATAATATGATGATCTGATGCTCAAGAAACATTTATGATTATTATCACAGTTGAAAACAGTTATTTACATTTTTATTTCAGGATTCTTTGATGAATAGAAAGTTCTAAAGAACAGCATTTATTTGAAATATAATCTTTTGTAACATTATAAATGTCTTTACTGTCACTTTTGATCAATTTAATTCATCCTTGATGAATAAAAGTATTAATTTATTTAATTTTTTATAAATTCTTACTGACCCCAAACTTTTGACCGTTAGTGTTTAATGGTACAAAAGCTTCTATTTCAGATAAATGCTGTTATTTTGAACTTTCTATTAATCAAAGAATCCTGAAATAAAAATGTAAATAACTGTTTTCAACTGTGATAATAATCATAAATGTTTCTTGAGCATCAGATGATCATATTATAGTGATTTCTGAAGGATCATGTGACACTGAAGACTGGAGTAATGATGATAAATTCAGCTTTGATCACAGGAATAAATTACACTTTACTATATATTCAAATTGAAAACATCTGATTATAATTTTTCACAATATTACTGGGTTTTGTGTTTTTATCAAATAAATGCAGCCTTGGTGAGCTTCTTTAAAAACATTAGAAATCTTAAAGTTGACTGTAGTCAGCCACTGATGTCCTCATTCTCTCGTTTATATGATAAATGATATTTCTGTGCCGTCTTCAGTTTGTATGTGACTCATCATCTCAGTGCCGCAAACTTCATTCCAGTCATATGTTGTTCATGTAATTCATTTCTGTGTGTCTGTCTGTCGGTGTGTGTGTGTGTGTGTGTGTGTGTGTGTGTGTGTGTGTGTGTGTGTGTGTGTGTGTGTGTGTGTGTGACCCAGTTTGACCCCGAGCTGTCTTCACGGCAGTTTGGCGTAGAGTTGTCTCGTTTGACGAGCGACGAGAGAGCCGTGCCGCTAGTGGTTGAGAAACTCATCAACTACATCGAGATGCACGGGCTTTACACCGAGGGAATCTACCGCAAATCTGGATCCGCCAATAAAATCAAAGAGCTCAAGCTGGGTCTGGACACCGGTGGAGATTCACGTGAACATCATCATATAATCAATTCACTTGAGTAGAAACCTTCATTGAGTGTGTTTGCCTTCATCGCAGATGCGAACAGCGTGAGTTTAGACGACTACAACATCCATGTGATCGCGAGTGTCCTGAAGCAGTGGCTGCGTGACCTTCCTAACCCCCTCATGACCTTTGAACTTTACGAGGAGTTCCTCAGGGCTATGGGTATGAGCGCTTCGGGGCCGGATGCACAAAACATTCTTTAATAAGATTCTTCTTTGGTGTTTTTTTACTTGTTTAAAGTCACCATGAAATCAAAATTGATAACTTTTTATTTTTTTTATGAATATTGCAGCGTTTATTATAAATGATTCACCTGTGCACATTAGGGCTGTCAAATTAAAATTCGAATTTCGAATATTCGTCGAATTTAAAAAAAAAACGTGCATTCGAATTTGTTGCGTCAAGATGTGCGTGAGACATGATGATGATGTGGCGCGGTGTGTGTTTTTTAGCTCATCCAGTTTATAATAGTTTGTACAGCGCGTGCGGCTGCGTTGTTAATTTGAAAAATGGCGGGAAAAGTAACGTTACATTACACTGTGTTTTGAAGGTGTTTTCTCACGTTACTAAAGCACTTACACAGTTTCATGCACTATTGTAACCTAATTTTTTCTTGCATGCACGTTAAGGAAATTATATTTTATTCAAGAACAATTGTTTAAAAAATGTATGCGTTTTAAAAAGTGAATTTCGATTTGGTTTATATTTCCTTAAAGCACCCTCTTGTGGACAATACAGTACCTTTTTCCTCTAACGTTAAATATTGCCTTTATAATTTGAATTTTGCTAATATTTAAGAAAGAAATTTTTAATCTAGACATTTTGATAGTGCACATCATTATTGTGTAACTTCATGTTGCTGGTAATCTTGAATCAGAATAAGTTCCTCTTGCAGCATTTCTTCTCTGATGATGTGGGTGGGGCTATAACCTGTCACTCACATGAGATCAGCCAATAGCAAAACACAACCATCCAATCAATTCCGCACAGACAAAACCAAGCCCCGCCCACATTTATTCTGGTTCCAGAAGCGTTTCACTCGATATATACGGCACAATAGAAAAGAACTATCGCAACTTACGTCTCATGCTGACTTTAATAAAAAAGTATTTTTCTAGAATTGCATTTAGGAACATTCTTACAAACTATACACCTCAAGAAACTTCTTTCAAAGATTTTTGTGAATCCGGCCTCTCATCTTTTTTAGGAATACTACTGATAATTTGTGCTTTTCTGAGTGTGTGTTCTGATTTGCATGTACATAACGAGTGTGTGTTCTGATTTGCATGTACATAACGAGTGTGTGTTCTGATTTGCATGTATATAACGAGTGTGTGTTCTGATTTGCATGTATATAACGAGTGTGTGTTCTGGTTTGCATGGATATAACGCAGTGTTTTGTCGTGTTGGCTGGTGCAGGTCTGCAGGATAAACGTGAGTTGGTTCAGGGGGTTTATTCGATCATCGATCAGCTCAGCAGAACTCATCTGAGCACACTGGAGAGACTCGTATTCCACCTGGTCCGGTGAGATTTGACTTTCTTTATTTATAAGGACAACACACATTAATCAACATTTCTGTAAATGTGCCAGTGTTAGCAAGCTAATTTTCAACTGCCGTCCTTTGGCAAGATGTTTTTGAAACCTTCTAAATCAGCAATTCCCAAACTGTGGTCCGTGTACCACTAGTGGTCCGTGAAGGTACTGCAGGTGGTCCGTGGAAAGGCAAAATAAAAAATAAATGATTGTGTGATTACTAAAATAGGCTAGTGGTGCTCGGCCGTGACGTTCAAGTTCATAGATCGGTGGATAGCAACAGGTTCTCTGAAGAGAAAAGAGGCAGAGGTTACCAATAATGGTAATTATTATTATCACATCACACTCATAGCCTTTATAGGCAGTTTATATGAAACGAAATGTTTGTAAATGGAATGGATAAGGCCTGTTATTATTTTAATTTCCAGTTAGTTTCTTGATCTCTTGTTTCTGAAATGTTTTGCGGATGTGCTGTTAATTGGACAAACTCAAGCCTACTTTTTGAGGACTTGTAAAACTCTGAAGATTAATAATCCCCTAAAATCGCCAAAGGTTTTGAAATGTTGACTATATCCAAGTAATCTTATGGATAGGCCTACAATGATATTAGAGTACATAGCCTATAATAAAAGATAATGAATTTCAAACCTGAACCAAACATATTTTTTTTCAAAGATCAACAGTCTGTCATTAGTCTTCTGCCACTAATAAACGGCGTGTTGTGGTTCCGGTACACCAGCCATGTCAACCAAACGAATGAATGAAAATTTGCTTATCAATGTATATCTAAATCCGTGCCTACATCTTTGATGTAGAACTTCAAAAAAGAAACAGAAAAGATGCTGCAGCCAATGAGCCGCCGGCGGGGGCGACTCAACCTCCACGGACAGTTTTTAATATTTTATCAGACAATAACTATTCAAGATTTTGCTTTAGTATAATTTTCGGGACAATTAGGGCCGGATTCGGGACAACAGCTTAGATTTCGGTCACCCTATTTACACGTGGCCGGCTATTTTCATAAACGGATATTTTACCCTCTCCGTTTTCAAAAATAACATTGTGTCAGCTTTCAGAAAAGTGTTCGTTTGACTTTACACAAACCCGTGTATATATGCCGTCAAAAAAGAGCATGCCAAACCTGTAGGTGCCAGTGTAACGAGAAGCTCAAGCCCACATTAGCCAATCAGAATCTCGAAAATGGCAACGAATGACTTCCTCTTTCTCTTTTGAACAAAGAGTCGCACTTTTTTAGTTGCGTGTGCAAGTTCTGTCGCATACTGTAACGTCAGCTGCCTAAAACACTGTTTTTCTCCGTTTACATGCAAATGAAGTTTTCAAAAATCTCCCCTCTGGCCGGAGTTTTTAGAAAGAATCCGTTTCAAAGGCAAATTTTCCATTTGCGTGTAAACGAAGGGCACAAATGAAGGGAAATGTCTCAGTTTTTCAAAATAACCTTGTCCGTGTAAACGGGGCCTTAATGTGTTGGTTGCAATTCACAGCCATTATAAAGCTTGGAAAAGCCAGGATATTTTTTAAAGGGGTGGTAAAATGCAATTTTCACAAGATGTAAAATAAATCTCTGATGTCCCCAGAGAGGTGTGTGTGTGTGTGTGTGTGTGTGTGAAGTTTTAGCACAAAATACCCTACAGATTTTTTATGTAGCATGTTAAAGTTGTCACTTTTTGAGGTTTAGCAAAAACGCACAGTTTTGTGCCTGGCCCTTTAAATGCAAATGAGCTGCTGCAGAGGGCGGGGTTTCAAGAGTTTGTGTGTGTTAGCAGCTGCGATCACCTCACGCACACACACACACTAAAATGACAGAAACTGTTCTGCCTTTAATGTTAAAAACGGAGTCAGACACAGATGGAGAGACTCCAGAAGAAGTGACAACATGTAGAAGTGGTTAGTTGATGAATTTATGTTGCTGATGTGGAGTTAACTATCTTCAATTAGCATATTCTGTCGTGGTAATCTATAAATCGCTCGTATAGGAACTGGTGTGAGATACACACAGAGTGACTTTGTACGTGAATATTGCACGTGAAAAGAAGGATGCTAAAGTTTGAGCTGACTCATAAATGTCTCTTATACAACAACTCTTCCTCTCCTCTACATGGACTGTGTGTTCTGGGGCGGGGCTTATGTAGATTTTAGGGTTTGTGATGTCACTAACCCGAGAGGAATGTCGTGTAGTCTCTACCAGCCGTTTGTTGTAGTCCTTTTCTTTAAAAGCAAATATCTCCCTTTCCTTTGAACTTTGAGCGTTGTAACTTTGCAGATGTTGTTTATGCTCAAACAGCAACATTACACACTCACTAAAGTTAGAAAACTGAAATCATACTTAACCACCCCTTTAACTCTGATTGTGTTCGTCTGAAAGAAGAAAGTCATTTACACCTGGGATGGCTTCAGAGTGAGTAAATCATGGGGTCATTTTCGTTTGAAAGTGAACTGATCCTTTATTAAAATGGTAACATGCAACACTATAGAAGAACACACCAGACTGTTGCAAGCTCACCGCAGTCCTGAGGCTTTTATTCGTAGTGTGTAGCGTGTTTGATGTGTTGTGTGTGTTTGTTTCAGGATCTCGTTCCAGGAGGACACGAACCGCATGTCTGCGAACGCGCTGGCCATCGTGTTTGCTCCCTGTATCCTGCGCTGTCCCGACACCACGGACCCGCTACAGAGCGTCCGGGACATCGGCAAGACCACTGCGTAAGAGGCTAACAGAACAACACATCTTTATACACCAAAATTATACAAATTCTGCTCACAATCTTCCAAATCTGGCATGAAAATAACTGAAGTTGGGTAATTTGACATTAGCCGTGCATAAATATGTGACTGAAATGCTTGTATTGAAATATATTCTACCTATGATGAAACTGTGTTATATGTTAAGTTTTGTGATCGCTACAATATATTAGGGGTGTAACGATACCCTCATCACGATACTGAACTCACGATACGATATTATTGCGATGCACAGGACAATAGAGACACCAGAATAACAATATTCATGATTCTGAAGCTGAAAACACAGAATTATTGTAGACGATTATGCTTGATCTCTGTCACTGACTAGATATATTTAAAATAATGTATGCAACTTTTTACTGGTATACTATACACTATACAAATGAATGTGAATTGACTAAATTTGCGCAGGTGTGTGGAGCTGATCATCTGTGAACAGATGAGGAAATATAAAGCCCGTCTGAAGGACATCAACACACTGGAGTTTGCAGAGAGCAAAGCCAAGAGTCGCCTGACACACATCCGCCGCTCGATGGTGAGACACACACACACACACACCAGAGCCTCAGACTCACACACTCTTCATGTTTTAGCCCCACCCCTTTTTATGATACGTCACTTTCCATGCATTTAGTACACACTCCTCCTGAGTGCCACAAATCCCATCTTTACCATGTGTAGAGAAATACTACATACAAATTCTATCTATCTATCTATCTATATCAGTCTATCTATCTATCTATCTATCTATCTATCTATCTATCTATCTATCTATCTATCTATCTATATCAGTCTATCTATCTATCTATCTATCTATCTATCTATATCAGTCTATCTATTGTTATTTAACTTTTTTACTATCTATATCGGTCCATCCATTTTTATTTTGGGTGAATTATACTATCCATGATACATATTGTTGGATAATTTGTATTGCTATATCTTGTGACAGGATATATAGCTACACTCCTACTATCATCAATAAAACCCATCCAGTTATTGTGCGTGATCAATGCAATTTTGTCTATCCATCCATTATATCTGTCTATATCAGTCTATCTATCATCTTTCTATCTGTCCATCCATCCATGTCCCAAATTCAGCAATACAGAGTTGCAAAAATGAGCAAAGTCAGCAAACCTCACAAAATACTGATAAAACATGTCAGATATAACATCAAGTTTGACCTTCTAAGACTATCAGCATTTTCTGAAGGTTTTCATTTGCTGAAAAAGTTCCCAAGTCTTAGTGCCGTACATCTTCACTTCCCCGTTCTGTCTCCAGACACACTCCACTAATCCTGTTTTCTTCCCTTCACTCCTCCCCAATCCCCCTCTCCCCATCCTCCTCTTCCAGAAACCTGTACTAATCGCGGTTAGGTTTATTGGCATTACAAGAACTGCCACGCTGGTATGTATCCACGCCGAAACATCTGTGACGTCTCACGGCTAGTTCATGTCAGTCCGCGTGTCAGTGTAGCATCGCTAGTTGCCATCCGTGGTTTGATGTTTATTTGGGCCATTGAAGAGCTGACTATGAAATGCTGTCGTGTGATTGGTTGTGAGAGGTGATCAGAGGAGTACGGTCCAAATTATGTGCTTAAATGTCTCGTTGTTTTTTTTGTCTTGTTTTAACCACACATGCGACATGCTGCCGAATTACTAACATTTCCTCTTTATTTCTCCTGCATTTGCTTCTCGCGGTGTTATTACACAGCCAAACGCTGTTAAAAAGGTAAAGCTCAGTGTGTGTGTGTGTGTGTGTGTGTGTGTGTGTGTATGTGTGTGTGTGTGTGTGTGTGTGTTAGGGAGTTGCGTCTCACTTGCAGTGCCGTTTGTCTCCCTCATGCAAGGTGTGGTCATGCTAGACTTGTATTATTCATTCACATGCAATTACTGTATGTGTGTGAAAGCATGTGTGTTTTTGATAATTACTGTCTATATGCGTTCCAAAAATATTATACATATATTTTAATTTCATAATATTTCCTGCCTACTGGAATACAATCGAAATTTTAAATTCCAATTCCAAATTTTAATAATTTAATTTAAAACAACTATTTAAAGAAATGTAACATTTAAAGTCCCTCTGTAGTCAATAATTTTATCACGAAAATGACATATTAAAGGGGTGGTTCGGAATTTTGGACATCGGCCCTTATTTCCAAGTGAGCCTTAGTGTTATTTATCAGTAGAGACATTTTTTTTTAAAATTCATCCAGTCGTCCCAGTTGCGTAGTTGGCCGGTGCTAGGCTAGCGCGAATCAATGGGACCAGCTTTAGCATGTCATAAAACAGTTTTACCCACTCCACAGTACACTAAAAGCAAATCAATTATAACACCAGACTATCGATGTAAGTGTCCGTTGAGAGAATAATGTTAGAAATCAAACTATCCTTTTCATCTTAATGATTGCATTACATTTACAGGAACTAGTTTCTCAGCAGCAGCGGAATTATACTTCGCTCCGGTTAGTAGTAACGTTACTGCGTCAAAAAGTAAACAGAACCGAAGCACACGACAGTCGGGAGGTCTAGCTAGCTTAGTAATAATTGTTGAGGTAAACAAAGGCAACATGGTGATTCGGTGTGCATTTCGCAATTGCAAAATCAAACCTAATAAATGTTCATTGCGAAGTTTTCACAAATTTCATTTTGAAGATCCAGAAAGGATTCAACTTTGGATTATTTCTTCGGGCTTGGACAAGGAGACACCGACAGAGACTCTAAATTTGGACTCTAAAAAGGGATTTGCAGTGACCATTTTAGACCAGACGACTTTAAAGAACGGTCACAGGTTTATGACAAGGCATGCACTTCCAGCCGTCTTTCCAGATGCACCAACAGCTACAGGTGTACAGGTAATAACTTTTGTTAGGCTACTGTAGCTAGCTAATGAAGCTAGCCCTTTCATAACTGATAGATCGACACTGACAACTGGTGCTCCGTTATGCACATTGGTCTGTCTCGGGAGGGGCTGTGCCCGGATACATTTAAATTTTGGAAACTAGTGTCTAGCTCCAGTTCTGTTAGCTATCTGTGTGATAACTAAGTTCCACTCCTTGCAGCAAAAACACTCGTCTTCCGTCGGTATTTGTATACATTTTCTGCACTGGCACCACCAGTCTCCCGATGTTCTGTCCCTGTTCTCTACGGCATCTCCACTGGCTGCTGTCTCTACAGACATTCTTTCTCTTTCTGCCCTTTTAGCATCCATCTCGAATAATTCTTCATCTGTCTATTCTGGCTCATACATATGGTTCGTTAAATAACTCACATTCTTCGTCTTCATCATCTTCAAAGTCCGAAACGATGGTATTGCTTTCAAACGTTGCCATAGTCCTCTGTCTTGCTATTACATATATAATAAATTATACTCTGCTTCTGTAGTGATGAGTGTCAGCGGCAGGTAAATACACTTGCGTGATTGTCGTGTGGATCGACTCTCTCGACTCTCTCTAGGTAACATATAACTCGGCCGCTGCTGTAGACTGTGCTAATAAATATAGGTAAAACAATAAAACTATTGCAATGCGATGAAAAGGATAGTTTGATTTCTAACATTATTCTCTCAACAGACATTTACATCGATAGTCTGGCGTTATAATTGATTTCCTTTTAGTGTACTGTGGAGTGGGTAAAACTGTTTTAATGACATGCTAAAGCTGGTCCCATTGATTCGCGCTAGCCTAGCACCGGCCAACTACGCAACTGGGACGACTGGGTGAATTTTTTAAAAAAATGTCTCTACTGATAGATAACACTAAGGCTCACTTGGAAATGAGGCCCGATGTCCAAAATTCCGAACCACCCCTTTAAAACGTTTTTTTCTTTAAAAAAAAATGTCTTCATGCCTTAAAATATCTTGAATGTAACTCGACACCCTTGCCTCATTTAGTATAGTAGTTCTATGAATATGCAAATGAGCCCCGCCTCCACTCACTCACTCACTCAGAGATCCACTGGTTGACGATCACACGTTGATCTGATTGGTTACAAGGTCGTTTGTGACGTCAGAAACACCAGCGATTTCAGTGTTTTTGAGACTGTCTTTGGTTCACTGCAGTTTTAAGCAGAAAATACTCAGCAATGCTGTCGACTTATGAATTTACACATGCTTTGTCTTAAAGCGTATTAAAAACACCACATAGACATATAAACATTAAACGCTGGATTTTTACCACAGGGGGATTTAAACATATAAAGATTTAAATAATAATTAATTACTTAGTAAAGCTTCATTTTCTATGAATTCCAACTACAAATTTTGACTTCTAAAACTAATATTTAATCAATTACAATTTATTATTAGTTTTAAAAAACAGACGCACTAGAGCTTCATATAAAATGTTCTATATATGTTGCAGTAAATGCGCAGCGTGATTTCAACTTTGCCTCATTGATTTTTCGCTGCTTATGCTCCAGTTTGCTGTGTTCTTCAGGGTAAAGGGCGTTTACGCAAAAGCGGTCGCCACACGCCCTCGCCACCATTGAGCCCGCGGATGACGGAAGGGGAGGAGCCAAGCGAGGAGGGGGCGGAGTCAGGGCTGAGCGAGCAGCAGCAAGCCGCCATGCAGCAAGAAGAGCAAGTTTTGACTATGCAGATAGAAAACCTGCAGAAAGAGAAGTTCGTAAACACCTTTTGCATCATGATTATCGTTTCTATGTACTGACATTAAAGGGATAGTTCACCCAAAAACTATATTATGTTATATTAAAAAATGCCAAAAGAAAGAAGAATGTCATATACACCTAGGATGACTTGATGAGTAAATCATGGGGTAATTTTTTATTTTTGGGTGAACTATCCCTTTTAATACCTATAAGACTATGTCTATTACTGTGCAATGTTGTTTTTGGAAAATCCCTTACGAGTTTGAGGTATGTATGGTTGGGTTGAGGAGTAAAGGTAGGGTTAGGATTATAAATCATAAAGTTAGGGGTAAAAGTAGTAAGTGTAACTACAAATACTTGAAATGTAATTACAATGCACAAACATGCATGAACATAAGTATACAGTATTAAATGGATAAGTATGTAGTAGGTTAGACCACCTGATATAAAGTTTGACCCATTCTTTTTTTAAATTGTATTTTCTCAAGTTTAAGTTTAACTGAACAGGTTATGACTGGATAGGAGAGATCACTTGAAATATTAAACCACTGTAAGAATATCATTCAAATATATGTATGACATTCTTTATTTTGTGGAACATAATCATATTTTTAGAAATTGTAACAAATCCACTGGAGGCGAGCTTTAGCATTTATTTCCATAATATCAAACATAAAAACAAAGGCATGAACATGAACGCACCAAACAGTGGTTACACAAACAATACTTGATGTGGCAAACATGAGGGCTTAAATACACACAAGACTAATGCTGTGCACAATGACAACATGACACAATCACATGACTAACACAGGGAATCACATGATGAAACATGAACCAAACGCCCCACTTAACACAACAAAACTAGACATCATAAGATCAGGACGTTGATGGAGCGGATTTATTATTTTCATTTACACCTGTTTTTCACTCATTTTAGGGAAGAACTAACCTATGAGATGTTGGCTTTGGATCCCAGAGCGTCTGATGATGAGATGCTGGAGTCGGAAGCATCTATCGGGACAGCGGACAGCTCGGAAAACCTCATGGAGTCGGAGGGTGCCATGTCCGATCAATGGGGTAACGCCGCTGTTTTGTTATAGTTAAAGAGTTCTGTCATCAGTTACTCGCCCTCATGTCGTTCCAAACCCATAAGAATTTGGTTGATCTTTAAAACACAACCTGAGAGGCTTCTGTACAAAACCAGAACTTAGAAGATCCAAAAAGGACAAAGTCAATGTAAAACTAATCCATTTAAATCAAGCGGTTAATCAAAGTCTTGATGGACAGATTTATTTAGCCTTTTATTCACATCTAACCAATGATGTGCTCTTATATGTGAATAAAAGTGAATTAAATCTGTTCATATAAACTAATTGTATCTCTTCACAAGACTTGGATTAAACAACTCAATTCATGCAGATTTATTTTACATGATCTAATACCTGGACTTTGTTAGTTTGTGCGTCAATAAAAAAACTTACACAAAGGACACAGCGATCTGTGTCAAAAAAACAGTCATAAAAATGTTAAGCTTGTGAGCACAGATTTAAGTTTGGTCTAATTTTAAAGAAGAGCCTTGGCAGATTATTGTTATAAAAAATAAACCGAAAAAAAAAGTAATGGAGGTTTAAGTTTATGAAAATTAACATTATTTTATATAAAATATATATTTTACGAAACATGTTGAACCCTAAGACTGCTAGAAAATCAAAGCCATAAATCTAAACAAGTCGTGTTTGAAATCTGAGGTTGATATCTCCAGAAATGAGCTTTCAGTGAGAGTGTGTTTGTGCGTGTAACCCCTCCACCCGGGTCCAACTTGACGCGCTCCGAGCGGGCCTCGAACCCGGGTCTCCGGCATGAGAGTCAGGCGCTCTAACAAGGAGGCTAAAGACTGCAGATCTCCTGTTGAGATCAGAGGAGTGAGGTTTACTCGCACAGCAACTACTAGCTGGCCTCCGTTACATGCGCAGGAACAGATTTTCTCCATTAGATGCAGCAAAACTCATTTTTTTGCTGGATTTGGGATTTGCAGTAGTTTTTCTCTCTCAAATATTACAAGTGCACACACTCGTTTTTTTATTACACACATACAAACCACACTCTGACATCCATACCAACACACCCACACACTTATCGCTGCATAATTTATCCAATTGGCTTTATGATATCCATAAGCAGAAAAAAAGAAATACAGTATTTTATAGCAATTATTTGCCAAACCTGAGAAAATGGCACCAACTACAGGGTTAGTACAGATATGGTAAAAAGAAATTCCAGGACTTTTTAAGCACTATTTTTTTGTTTTTTAAAAAACCTGCAACTAGAGATCGCACTTATCTTTTTTTACTCAAATTAACTATATAAGGTATCCAAAAATACAACTTGCAATGTATTAAATTATCTTTTCTTTCTTTCTTTTTTTTATTTATATAGCACACATAATACAACAGACGTTGCCCAAGGTGCTTCACAAACAGGGAAAATAAAACAATTTACCTACAGTTACATACAGACAAACAATAAATAAAAACATAAAACAAGAAACAAATACAAACTATGTCTCTTTCACACATAAAAGCCAAGCTCATTTAGACATTTTGTTAGACATGTATTATATTAAATACAAAGTTTATAATCTATTACTGTTCAATAAATCATATTTTATATTATAATGTTGGTGTACTTTGTATCGAGAAAAGGTCTGATGTGGGTTTATCAGATGTGCTGCAGTGTCAATTTTGTGTAAATTTGTGCTTTTTCGAAAAAATTAAGTTTCATATATATTTTGTATTTAAATAAGTCAAGCACTTTTCAAGTACCTCTTCATAAATATGGCTGTTTTCAAGGGTTTTCCAGGACTTAAATTTCAAAAAGTCAAATTCAAGTACTTTAAGCACCCTGCAACTAGTAAAATAAATACATTTTAAAGCCTTACCAACAGAACAAAAGTCTATTAACAGAGATTATATAATTTTATAGTTAAATGGCCCTGGGATTAAAAATTGCAGTTTCAATGGGGACATTTTTGTCCAAAAGGTCCTGAGAGGAACTATTGTGTGTTACTAGTGTAAAATAGATTTATTAAAGGAAATGGAAAATTCCAACAAAAAATACACACCTGTGCCAAAATATATACAGTTGGCATTAACACACATTTGTTAAAAATGTCCATAAGGTCGCACAAGGGTTAAACGGAGGGACAGAAACCACTGCATTTCTTGATTCGAGAGGTGAGTAATTGATGACAGAATTGTAATTTTTTTAATCAAGTCACCTTTATTTATATAGCGCTTTTTACAATACAAATCGTTTCAAAGCAATTTGAAACAATTCAGTGAACGGTTTTGCACGTGATTTGTAGTGTCAAACGTCTCCTTTTCAGAAAGAGTCACCGGCACGGTGTCGGCCACGCGCTGGAGGAAGTGCGAGTCTAAAAGCAGACGTGGTTTACGGCGCCAGCCCGAATCCCTGGACTCCGTGGACTCCGCCGTCGCCTCGCTCTCCTCCGAGACGCCTCACTATCGGCTGCGTTCCTCCTCTTCCGGGCCTCTGTTTTCCTCCGCCTCTTCCGGTGGGGATTTGCACATTCTCCCCGACCAGGAGGGCTTAGAACAGGCTTCCCTGAACACCCGGTGTGCCTCCAGCTCCGAGAAAACCCGTCCACGACCCAGAGGGAACCGGAGCTGCCCGCCAAAGTCCCGCGAGGAAGGAGGCGTTCGCAGGCGAGAGCACGAGTTTGGGTCCTCACAGCCTTTAGTGCTGTACGGGAGTAATGAATTCATGGTGTGATCATGATGGTGTCCAACATTAGCTGGAGCTGCTAATGCAAAAACGCCAATAGAGAGCCTAAGCCCCACCCCTCCGCTTCCGGCTCATGGGACCTTATTTCGGAAAAAATATGTATGGTAGTCAATGGCGAGAGACAACTTATCTTTTTATTCCGTCTGAACTTTGTCCTGAATTACACATATGATGTTTGTCAATTTAAAAGATAATTATGAAAGTCACAGTTTGTCATAAAACAGAAGAGTAACATTTAGTTTTATGTGAAAATCACTCCATGAACTACATCTCTCGTCTCGCACTGTGTACGTCACCAAACTCGTGTGTGTGTGTGCAGTCTGGTACAAAACACACATGCATGACGGCGTAACGTTACGATTATAACGTTAGACTATAGAGAAAATGACAGAGTTAGCTTCCGTAAAGTTAGCTTCCGTAAAGTTAGCTTCCGTAAAGTTAGCTTCCGTAAAGTTAGCTTCCGTAAAGTTAGCTTCCGTAAAGTCAGCTTCAGTAAAATGTTAGCTTCCGTAAAGTCAGCTTCCGTAAAGTCAGCTTCCGTAAAGTCAGCTTCCGTAAAGTCAGCTTCCGTAAAGTTAGCTTCCGTAAAGTCAGCTTCCGTAAAGTCAGCTTCCGTAAAGTTAGCTTCCGTAAAGTCAGCTTCCGTAAAGTTAGCTTCCGTAAAGTCAGCTTCAGTAAAGTTAGCTTCATTCATTGAGAGAAAAGGTATGGCGTCACATGCGCCAGTTTGTAGTCTTTGTAATGACGTATTTTCACAGTCATACACCTCAACAGTTTTACATCAAACTGTGACTTTCTTGACTTTAAAATGTATCTTTTAAATTGACAAACATCATATGTGAAATTCGGGGCACAATTCAAACGGGATCCAAATATTTGTCGTCTCCCGCCATTGACTACCATACAATATTTTTCCGAAATAAGGTCCAATGGTGGTCGACCGGAAGGGGAGGGGCTTAGGCTCTCTATAAAAGTCTGAATAACATTTGAAGTGAAAGAGACCAACCATCACAGCCTTTCACTGCAAGCAACAAAATGCAAAAAGTACGGTGTAAAAAACGAACGAGAAGATGAACGCGCCCATATCTACGACCTACTGACTGTAAAGTGGACCTGCTGGACCGGTCCGTTCTTCACAACAGATTCTAAGAACAGTTGAACTGGGAAAGAGCGATTTTTAATCAAACTTGTGATGTCCATTTTCATGTTTACAGAACTGAGCCAATGAGAGGTCACATGACTTCAACTGACTGCATGCCGTATTGCTACCATTGTTTTCACTCTATGATTAAAACCTTTGATAAAGTGCTAAATATGTAAAATAATATATTATTGATAAGGGTCGAATGAATGGTGTAAATAGCTGAGATCCCTGTGCTGCTGGTTGACCCATGTGAAAAAATCGTCTTTTTGTGTTGCAGATCGAAAACTTGTGTGAATCTGGTGTTCGTTTCGGTATGTTGAGTTTCTTATGGGTGAGTCTGATGAAAACGCACACGGTCCAGGTCTTATTTCTTCCCTGAATAGATTTTTAATATTGTTTTTTTCTTTTGCATAAAGCAAAAAAATATTGATTTTCTTTATGCAAAATCGTTTTGATTCTGGGGTGAAATTTGACCCGGACGTGTACTAATGAGATTCATCCAAGGTTTCGCTTTTTTCCTATTTTTTTTTGGTTCCAGAAACACGTTTTCCCTCGTTTACACCAAAATGATGAATAGGGATGAAAAGTCAAGTGTGTTTGTACCATGATCCTTTGCTGTAGTTTTAATCACTGTTGTTTGTTTCGTCGTTTCTTTTCCTTCAGTGTTACGTGCAACAAAATCAGGACTTGAATTTTTTTTGTCTTTTTTTTGTAAATTGCTTTTTTAAAGTATATTGTGTTTTATACATGCTGATATTTTATTGTGAAATTTAAGTATATAAATATATTTTTGGGTGTAATTTTCCACTGTGCCATCCAGAGTCACATATTTAGTTATCTTGGCCACAATGTCCTTTTTGGTTGAACTTTTACATTGAAAAAAATGCTTTTCTTACTCTGTATTTTTGTCTTGTTTCGAGTCCAAATATCTTAAAATTCTTAAATCAAGATCCATTTACCATAGTAGTTTAGCATAAATTATGATATCTTGAATTTTTCAATATTTGGACTGGAAACAATATAAAAATATTCTGCAAATAAATGCTTTTCTTACCATGTATTTTTGATTTAGGGCTAATTTATCACACACATCTAAAACAGGGTCCTCTGCTGTGTTTTTTTACCCTTTAATCTGACATTAAGATGCCCCTTTATAGCAGTAAGTTCATAAAAAACAAGGACACATACAGCATAAAGCTCGAAGCTTTAATATAAACTAGTTTACACAGTGAACATTGCTGTTTATGTGCAGGGAAGGTGTCTCCAGAAGTTGTTTACTCCTTTTTGATGTGCAGTTACATATATATGTCTATATTTATGTCATATCATAGCCTATTGCAAGAAACCATCACCATGGTGCAATGTCACAAAAGACTTAAGCTATGTTTTTATGTTTTGCTAAGTATACTTGGGTACTATCTTAACCTTAAGTCCACTAATGCTCAAAAACAGGCGGTAAGAAGGAAGCGGTTGTTTGTTGCGTCCTGCATAAGTGAATGTAATCACTGTAGCATGCTACACTATTGTCAAAGTTTCTCTTTTACAGCTTATGTATTTAAGATCATGTTTAAGGCCAGAAACATACTCTATGCAAATACGCAAACCGAATGCAGTTCCGTACATACCGGTATTTAACATATAATACTACTGTGTGGCTTTAGTACTTACCTTCAAATGTCTGTCGTTAAACCGGATTTAGCTAGCTAGCTATAAACATGTTGACAGTCTATCATTAACTTATTTCTCTTCAAACTGTCCCTCATCAGTTGTTGACCTGAAAGAAATAACTGACCGTTATTATGCTAATTAGCTCTAAGCGCGCGCTATTCGCAGAGACACGTGGCCCTGCGTAGGTTGCTATCACGCACTTGAGTATGTTTCTGTATGTTTGAAAACAAGGGATGTCATTTGAGGGATGTAATATCTTATTTTATGTTGAATGAACCTGCGCTGTGTGTTTTGATGGACTGAGTAAGTCTAAACAAATTTGTGCTTTCGGATTTTGTGTTTGTGCTCTCGTGAGCGCAGTTGTAAACGGTGCAATTTGTGTAATATTTCTTTAATGTGTAAATCAATGTGTAAGGATGTCAAAAAGAAAAATTAACATAATCATTGTCTTATTAAAAAAATAAAAATAAAATAAGCCTATGTTTTCCTTAGTTTCCCTGGTAGAGAATGTATTTAGTAATAGGTGTAAAGAGTGGATAATCTTTCTGTCATATAATATAATTATAATTTGACATTTGTTTCGACAATTATAAATTATATAATGTTATTGTTAAACACTGTCTAAAGTGATTGGACGCGCCCTTTATGTAATCTGTATAATGAACAAAATAATTGGCAATGACACATGAGTCATGAAATCTTTCATTCACTGTTGTTTGCATATGTTTATGCTAATTTAAGTAAATAGTCCATTCTGAACTGGTTTGCCTTTCTCTAACAGGTTAGCTAGCTAGACCCATGCATTTCTGTAACGTTTATGTTATTTCCAGACAGTTCCTTATAAAATAAAATTAAAAAAATCATTAGAAACAAGTTATCTCGTTTCTATTGATTTTTTTTATTGTATTTTATAAGGAACTGTCTGGAAATAACATAAAAGTTACAGAAATGCATGGGTCTAGCTAACGTGTTACTAGCTATTAATAGCTAGCTATTATGTTTATGTTTTTTCGTTTTTTTCCCATTTATTTTTCACGATCGTCGGTCACTAGAAGAACTCCAGTCACGCGTCAGAAGTGAGAGTGTCTGTTGCTGGGCAGAACAGAAACATAGAACAGCATTTGATTGAACTGTGAATCTTAAGTTTTACTTTTAATTTAAAACAAATGTCACCTTGATTGAAATTTTGACTCACAATAATTTACTGGCACCGCACTGGCCGCTTACACATTAAAATTGCAGAAACTGAGGAAACTGGAAAAATAGAAACATACACACTTCAGTTGCCATGGTGAGCGTCTGCACTCTGCAGTCATTGCGGTCCTCGTGAGGGCGGAGCAATCATTGCTCATGTATTCGTCATCGCATGGTGTGAATGTGATCTCTGAGGAGATTCAGGAGAAACGAAACCGATCCAAAACGACAAAATGAAAGCGTCTAAACGCGTGGAATCTGCGGGAAATAAACCTAGGCTGTCGCTGATTGATCTGGTCATGTGCTTGATAAGCGCGGTCACGCGAGCGTTTCTGAGGTTGTTCCGGTGGAGCGCGAGCGGTGAGTTCCCGTATTTTCTCCCTTTGTTCATTATGTTTCAAACTAAAGCCACGTTTTATGATAAAGGGTTAAAAATGCTGTTGTTTGTGTCACCGAGATTCACTATGCTAACTAAAGAACAGCAGTGACACAATATTTAACTTTCGCAACAACACTAATAAAGCATAATGAATTGTAATGTTTGTTTCGCCAGATAAAGCCATGATAGTCGACGAGGAGACGCCGGTGTTTTTTGACCTGGAAACCACTGGACTGGGTATTACTCTTACACACACTTCTACAGCTCTTACACACACTTGTAAAGCTTTTACACACACTTGTACAGCTTTTACACACACTTCTACAGCTCTTACACACACTTATACAGCTTTTACACACACTTGTACAGCTTTTACACACACTTCTACAGCTCTTACACACACTTGTAAAGCTTTTACACACACTTGTACAGCTTTTACACACACTTCTACAGCTCTTACACACACTTGTACAGCTTTTTCACACACTTGTACAGCTTTTACACACACTTCTACAGCTTTTACACAGCCATGTCAAGTTTGTTTGCCATTTTTAAAGTGTCACTTTCATGTGATCACATCAATAATATGTTTATATTATGCTGATATGTTGAACATTAAGCCTATATAATGTCCTATATGCCTCAGATAAATATATTCTGATTTATATAATCAATTCCTGTTTTATAGATGGATATATTACTGAATACATAGGCTATTAATGAAATGGTCTCACTTTATATTAAGTGGCTTTAAGTACTATGTACTTACATTGAAATTAATAATTTGATACAATGGACTTATTGTGTACATACATGTTTTTACATTGTACTTGTATTTTGAAAATACCTGCATGTAATTACAGCCGTAATTAATTTATGTAACTACATTTGTAATTACACAGTTGACCCTTCCCTTACACCTTAACCCAACCTTTAACCTACCCATATCACCACACCTGACCCTAACCTTACCAGTATCACATCTTAATAGCAGCAAAAGTGTTTTACAATACAACCTGAACACAATAAGTACATTGTACTCATTTGTCGATGTAAGTACATAGTACTTAACGCCATTTAAATATTAAAGTGGGACCAATGAATTATTATGAAAGTAAAACCGTGTTATTAATGACTATATGTATGTGTGTGATATTATATCACTGATATATATTAGTACATGTACTACTGGCAATAATAATTAGATATAGTTATATTGGGTGACTGTTTTTCATACTTAATTAGAAACTAACTATATCTAATAAAAATAATAAGTGGAAATATGTGTTTTTAAAATGCATCTAGTTCTACAGTAAAATATTGTAGTAAAAAATGCCTAAAAAATTAATTGGTTAAATACGGTATGAAAAATATTTTTAAAAGTACAATGCATGTAATTCTACAGTAAAATATTGTAAAATAAAAAGAAAAAAAGTATAAAATATAAAAAATGCAATCCGCTAATGCCTAAAATAAATTAATTGGTTAACTACAGTATAAGTGATTTTTTTTTTTAAGTACAATGCATGTAATTCTACAGTAAAATATATCAAAATGCCATTTGCTAATGCCTAAAAGAAATTAATGGGTTAACTACAGTAAAAGTGAAAAATATTTTTAAAAGCACAATGCATGTAATTCTACAGTAGGCATTAGCAAATGCCATTTTTTTATATATATTTTATATATTTTTTTACAATATTTTAAAGAGAATTGAGTAACTACAGTATAAATGAAAATATTTTTAATACTTATAAAATATATCAAAATGCCATTACATAATGCTTAAAGAAAATTAATTGGTTAACTATCAGTGCAAAATATTATGTTTAAAACACAATGCATGTCATTCTAAAGTAAAATACTGTAAGTAAAAAAAAAAAAAAAAAAGTATAAAATATAAAAATGCAATCCGCTAATGCCTAAAATAAATTGGTTAACTACAGTATGTGATTTTTTTTTAAGTACAATGCATGTAATTCTACAGTAAAATATATCAAAATGCCATTTGCCAATGCCTAAAAGAAATTAATGGGTTAACTACAGTATAAGTGAAAAATATTTTTAAAAGCACAATGCATGTAATTCTACAGTAGGCATTAGCAAATGGCATTTTTATATATATATATTTTACAATATTTTAAAGAGAATTGAGTAACTAAAGTATAAATGAAAAATATTTTTAATACTTATAAAATATATCAAATGCCATTACATAATGCTTAAAGAAAATTAATTGGTTAACTATCAGTGCAAAATATTATGTTTAAAACACAATGCATGTCATTCTAAAGTAAAATACTGTAAAAAATCATAATGGTGTGTTTTCCCCCCGTCCTCAGACACGTCCGTGTGTGACATCGTGCAGCTGTCGGCCCTCAGCGGGAACCAGACGTTTAACGCGTACCTCTTCCCCCGCTGCAGCATCACTGACGGGGCGTCCCAGGTCACGGGTCTCACGGTCTCCGGCCAATCACTGCTCTTCAACCGGCGTCCAGTTCCCACCGTCCCACACACGCGCGCCCTCGCCGACTTCATCTCGTTCCTCAAGACCTTCAACCGGCCCTTCCTGGTGGGCCACAACAGCCGGCGCTTCGACTGGCCGGTGCTTCGGCGGGTCCTGCAGGAGTTCGGCCTGCTGGAGGAGTTCACGCGTGTGGTGTCGGGGTGTGTGGACACACTCACGCTGAGCAGAGACATGTTCCAGCTGCAGAAATACTCCCAGCCCTTCCTCGTCCAGCAGTTCCTGCGGGAGACGTACGCCGCGCACGACGCCTCGGAGGACGCTAGGACCCTGCAGGAGCTGTACCGCGTGTGGGGGCCCAGCGAGAGCCTTGTGAGGAGACACAAAACTACACTGAGATGATGCAACACTTTATATATATATATATATATATAAGCTCTATCACGATGATGCTACGGTTAGTGTTAACGGTACACTAAACTTAACAGTTCCTGAATAGGAAATACACTGTACAAAAAAAAGTTGTTTCAACTTAAAAATTTGAGGCAGCATAGTTTAGTCAACTCAAATATTCAAGTTGTCGCTTAGTACAACTTCACATTTCCAGTTGATTAAACTTAAAATTAAGGAAGCACAAACACTTACTTTTTTAAGTTGAAGAAACTATTTATTTTTTACAGTGTAGTGACGTAATGGGTGCATTAGTATTTATAACGTAAAGTTACGTTTTTTTTGGCAAATCATTTCGATAACTTACGGTTCATAATATCGTTTTCTTTTTTCGAAATGTTTTTTTGTAATCTGTGCTTTATTTAATTTGCACTAAAATTAACAGTTCCTGAATAAGAAATACACTGTACAAAAAAAGTTGTTTCAACTTAAAAATTTGAGGCAGCATAGTTTAGTCAACTCAAATATTCAAGTTGTTGCTTATTACAACTTCACATTTCCAGTTGATTCAACTTAAAATTAAGGCAGCACAAACACTTACTTTTTTAAGTTGAAGAAACTTTCTTTTTTACAGTGTAGAGCCGTAATGGGTGCATTAGTATTTATAACGTAAAGTTAGGTTTTTTTTTTTTGGCAAATCATCTCCATAACTTACGGTTCATAATATCGTTATCTTTTTTCAATTTTTTTTTTTGTAATCTGTGCTTTATTTAATTTGCACTAAAATTAACAGTTCCTGAATAGGAAATACACTGTACAAAAAAAGTAGTTTCAACTTAAAAATTTTGCAGCATAGTTTAGTCAACTCAAATATTCAAGTTGTCGCTTAGTACAACTTCACATTTCCAGTTGATTCAACTTAAAATTAAGGCAGCACAAACACTTTAAGTTGAAGAAACTATTTCTTTTTTACAGTGCATTAGTATTTATAACGTATAGTTACGTTTCTTTTGGCAAATCATCTCCATAACTTACGGTTCATAAGTTAATTAGATAATATATTATATTAGTTATGTTAGCTCTTTGTGGATACCCCGAGGAAGCACAAAACAACCCTGTGATGATGCAATGGTTACCATATTAACCGTGCGCTAAACTCACTATAAATAATGCCTTAGTGGTGCAATATATAATGTAATAATATAATATATAATGTAATGTATTATGTAATATATAATAATGCCTTAGTGGTGCAATTCTAACGAAAAGTACAAAACAAATTGGCTGATCATCAGATGCAAGCAGCCATCAGATAAATTATGGTTCATAATATCGTTTTCTTTTTTCAAAATGTTTTTTTTTTAATCTGTGCTTTTATTTAATTTGCACTAAAATTAACAGTTCCTGAATAGAAAAAGTTGTTTCAACTTAAAATTTGAGGCAGCATAGTTTAGTCAACTTGAATATTTAAGTTGTCGCTTAGTTTCTTCAACTTAAAAAAAGTAAGTGTTTGTGCTGCCTAAAATTTAAGTTGAATCTACTGGAAATGTGAAGTTGTACTATTTCTTTTTTACAGTGTAGTGCCTTAATGGGTGCATTAGTATT
The DNA here is from genome assembly GCA_036326025.1 of Chrosomus eos. NCBI lineage: Eukaryota > Metazoa > Chordata > Actinopteri > Cypriniformes > Leuciscidae > Chrosomus > Chrosomus eos. The sequence goes on from CM070842.1 coordinate 29,899,095, forward strand.
TATTAGTACAAAAATTTGGCTGATCATCTGATGCAAGCAGTTGTCGATAAATTATGGTTTATAATATCGTTTTCTTTTTTTAGAATTTTTTTTTGTAATCTGTGCTTTTATTTAATTTGCGCTAAAATTAACAGTTCCTGAATAAGAAATACACTACAAAAAAAAGTTGTTTCAACTTAAAAATTTGAGGCAGCATAGTTTAGTCAACTCAAATATTCAAGTTGTCGCTTATTACAACTTCACATTTCCAGTTGATTCAACTTAAAATTAAGGCAGCACAAACACTTACTTTTTTTAAGTTGAAGAAACTTTCTTTTTTACAGTGTAGAGCCGTAATGGGTGCATTAGTATTTATAACGTAAAGTTACGTTTTTTTTGACAAATCTCCATAACTTATGGTTCATAAGTTAATTAGATATGTTATTTTAATTATGTTAGCTCTATAATTATTTTAATTATCAAAACTCAATATAAATTCCACAATATAAATAATGCTTTAGTTGTGCAATAATTTTACTCAAAAGTGTAAAGAATTTTTGTCTGATCATCTGATGCATCGATACATTGTGGTTCATATCATTTTGTTTTTTCAAAATGTTTTTTTTATAATTGGTGCTTTATTTAATTTGCAACCATAACTGTGCCATGTCATTGGGTAAAAATACTGAACTAGAATAGAAATAGTGCGTAGAGGGGCGCAATAATGTGTTTTTTTTTTTGTCTGATATAAGCAGTTGTTCATATCATTTTTCAAAAAGTTTTTTTTAATAATGTGTGCTTTATTGAATTTGCAACAGTAACTGTTCGATCTGTGGTCACTGGGTAAAAATACTGCATGCGTGTGAATGGAATAAGTTCCAAAATAGAAATATGGCTTAGAGGGTTGCAATCATTTTATAATGAAAAGTCAAAAAAAAATTGTCTGATGCAAGCAGTTATTCATAATGGTTCATATCATTTTCATTTTTCAAAAAAAAAAATTATAATCTGTACAATGTGATGACTTATTTTACACTGAACGTGTGTAAAGTGTTTCATAATGTTTATAATTCAAAATTATGCCACGATGTTAAGTTTTTTATTTGTTGCCTGCCTTAAACTTTATTTTATTTCTTCATTTGTGGAATATCAGCTTTTGGGGTCTGGTTTTGCTTCCGTTTCTTGATCTCAGGTGTCAGAATGAATATGATCACTCAGAATTTCATTTCTACATTTTTATTATTAACATTTATTCAGTAACTGGAAATATGAACCATTTTATGAAGCTGCTAAATTTGCTTTTTCTTTTGGAATTAATCTGTGTTAAAACTGTAAAATAATGGAAAAAATGTATGTGTTGATTTCAATTTATTAAACTTCGTATGTATGACTTTCTGAAACTGGTTTTACTTCCCTTTCTAGATCTCAGGTGTCAGAATAAATATAATCACTCAATTTTATTTCTACTTTCTCATATATTGACATATTCAGTCTCTGGAAATATGAACCATTTTATGAAACTGCTAAATTTGCTGTTTACCTTTAGCCTGGATGCCAGCCCGAACCCCGCCCACAACATTTTTTGGTCGGGAAGTTCGGTCTGGACTCGATCCATTGAGGAGTAATTATGATCAGCCAAAAAATGGTCGGACCAATCAAATTGCCAGGGCGGGCTTTATACGATGATGGGCAGATAATCCACCCAATAACGTAATCATCACGTCCTCAAACGTATTTTTTCTTTCAAAAATGCTTTTCGTGTTTGCATGCAAGTAGGCCTACTCCGCGAATCCTTAAGTTCTTTTTGCAACACCGGCAAAGATTGTTAACACTCCTTATTTTTTACATAGTTTTTCCAGAGTTCAGGGGTGCGTTTCCCGAAAGCATCGTTAGCCAACTATGGTCGCAAGTTCCGTCGTTGTTAGCATAGTTCAACGAGTCTGTGTTTCCCGAAACCATCGTTCCAACGAACATTCGCAAACAGCATCGCAAAGTTGTGTGGTTGGAACGACAGCTCTCGAGCTGTCGTTAGAAGCATAGTTTCTAATTTTTATAACATGTGGGCTTAATAAATTATTATCTTGAGCCAAATAAGCAAGCTGACATTCAGTACAATCTATATCTTTTATTTAGAATACATACAAATGTAATTTACATCTTTTAGTTTGTCAAAAGATTTGAAGTACCGTGTTTGAAGACTGCGCATGTGCGAACGTGCTCTACTATGTAAGAACGAGCTAAATATTGAGTCTGGTAATCAAGCAAAATAACTGAGAAAATTTAGAAATAGTCCTCAGATGACATGTCTGTAATTTTATAAACAAATCGAGCGTTAATTGGATCTCAAACCGTTTCATTAAAAATAGTTATATTACTCCGCCACGTGCGAGACGTCATAAACCAACGTGGTAGAACGATACTTTGCGACAATACGTTTTGGGAAACAGTCGCGACTAGCTAGTTGATTTCTCCAACGATGCATCGTACTATGGTAGTGAAGCAGCGAGTTACATAGTTGTACGGGAAACGCACCCTGTTTGATAACTATGCGTTGCTCAACATACGTCACTTACTGCGTTCCTCTGATTGGTTGTCGGTCTATCCAATTGAGTGCAGAGTTGTTGTTTTTCCTGGTTCGGTTAAGACACGCCTCATAATCAAAGCCCTATGGAGCAGTCTCAGACTCATGTTCTGACCAGAATATGAGTATGACGAAGTCAGGCTAGTTTACCTTTGCTTTGCTAAAAAAATTATGTTTCTGTATTCCGGTGGCAGCTAGACATTTACAAAACATGAAAAATTAATGTATTTGAAGTTTTTTTTTTTATTATTGGAATTAAGATTTTGCACAAATTCCATATAGTTGAAGTGTTGATCAGTTATATGGATGTTACAACACAAAACTTCACATCCAAAACGATCTTCAGCCACTAGAGCAAAATGAAGGATTTCTCCAGAGGGAACATGCAAATACGTCCCGTCACCGCCGCCTGGATTCTGATGAATATTCATGTTTATGTAGATCAGGATTCTCAATATTTCAGCAGAAAGATTCTGAAAGTCCAAATATAAAGTGTTCTTCGCGTCACTCATCCATTGGCACGTCTTCTGCCAGTTTCTGGACCATCTTGTCCTCCAGCTGCTTGGCTTGACCTGAGGAGAGACGTCACATGACATTTAACACGCGCTGAGCTGCACAATTAATCTTTAAAAGATAAGGATCTCGATTTCAAACATCCACATAATCTCATAACTCAGTCTATTATTAAACATTTGACAAACTCACACTGTAACATTCAGATCCGTGTTCAGTGCTCATGTAAAGGTATGAAACTGTCTTTTCAATCACACAGAATCATTATTTCTGTCTAACAATCATTCAAATAATCACAGAAGTAGTTGGATAAAAGTTTATATTTTGGATATAAACACTGATGTCTACACTAGAGATTAAAAAAAAGTAAATCACTGGCGCTTCAGATAACGACTGCATTAATTACACCAGTAGGTGGCGGCAAGTGACCATTTAAAAAGTGTTTGTCATTGAATCATTCTCTCTCGTTCATTCAAAAATGCTGTGAAAAAACTTGAAGCGCAAGTCTGTCATATATCAGCTACATAAAATGATGAGGAGAACATTGTAATTGTGTGTTTGGGACGTGGCTTTTAATAATGAGACTTTTGTTTTCGTAATCAGTCTCTCAAAAACTTAAAAAAAAATTTGGATTTAGATTTATCAGCCAATATATCGGTTATCAGCTTTCAAATATAAACAATTATCAGCCAAAATCTTAAAGGGATACTCCACTTTTTTTGGAAATAGGCTAATTTTACAACTCCCCCAGAGTTAAACAGTTGAGTTTTACCGTTTTTGAATCCATTCAGCTGATTTTCTGATATTTAGAAGAATATCAGTAAGCAGACAGTTTCTGGTCTCATTGACTCCCATAGTATATTTTTTTCCTACTATGGAAGTCAATGAGACCAGAAACTGTCCGCTTACTGATATTCTTCTAAATATCAGAAAATCGGCTGAAAGGATTCGAAAACGGTAAAACTCAACTGTTTAACTCTGGGGGAGTTGTAAAATTAGCCTATTTCCAAAAAAAGTGGAGTATCCCTTTAATATCGGTGCATCTCCAGTTTATCAGCGAGTCCTTGAATCATTCACTCAACATGACTTTAAAAAAAAATTAACATTTTTAAGTATACTGCAACATTTTGTCAAAACCTCTAGTAAACGACATGATATTTTGTTGAGCGTTCTGTTGTGATCTCTATTTGAAACGGTGTGTGTTACTGGCGTGTGTGCAGTGTGTGTTACCTGCGTGTATGTTACCTGCGTGTGTGCAGTGTGTGTGTGTGTTACCTGCGTGTGGAGCTTTGATGAGGTGAATGTTTCTCTTGACTTCGCTGATATTCGCCTCATCCTCCAGCGCTTTGCCTTTCTTCAACCTGCACAAATATGGAAATGTTTATGGAAATTTCAAGCACATGAGCAATCAAATTACCAACAAACTTAACAAGAAATGCAAGTTTCTGCAATCGGGCTGTTTTTCCCTCCATCATAAACGAGTGTGTCTCAGAGCGTCAGACGAAACACAATAAACACTGTCATGTTCTCTGTCGTTCGGGAACACACGTGTGTGTGTGTGTGTGTGTGTGTGTGTGTGTGTGTGTGTGACGCTTCTGGAGGGAATCATTCTGATCACACACTTTTGCCTTGTCAAAATACAATTGCTCAAAAAATAAGAAATACAGTTGCTCATTATCATTTAAAGAGACATGCACCGGAACGGGTCTCTGTGAACGAGCTGTTATTGAGGAGGTAATGGTGATGTTTTAACACAAACATTGAGGAATTTATTACACACTTTACATGAAGACTATAAATCACACCAACAATGGGCGTTCAATGGCCCTTTTAACACAGACTAAACCCACACTATCTCCAATACCGATTCGGAGTGCATCCCATCATGCATTATGTTGGGGAACTCATGTGCCCTGAAATCGCAAGACGTGGAGAAAAACATTCGACAGTAAATTAAATTAATCAAGTAGTAACAACAGTGTTGGACGTTTTACGCTCTCGTAAAATATATTTTACGTACTGCTGGTGAGAAATATGCAGACCTCTTTTTGTCTGGCGCTGTTCCATGGTGACTCATATCTGCGCTCCATTGATAATGGCTTTTTATAGTTGTGGTGCACGCGCTTAACTCAGAGTCAGTCAACCTAGAGTTGATTGAACTTACTCGTTTCAGCTGTTCTGTAACCGAAAACTCAAGAGTTTCCCATCTCAGAGTAAGTCAACTCAGAGTTGGTTAAGCCTCCTTCTTGAAACGGGCCCCAGGTGTGAGAGGACATGTAAATAAGGACGGCACACTCCCGTTTTTCAGCTTGTTCAAACCAGTGAGCGTTCTAGCTCTCCTTTGGGAAGTGTTTGGAGCACACTCTTGTGTTGTCTGTGATCTAAGATAAGAAATGTAATAATATGAGTGTTGACGTGTAAATTAATCTTACGAAATTCTAGGGGTTATTATCTCAGTAAACTAACTTAAATGCTAGCTTAGCTAACTTGTTACATTAACGTAGCCTGAAAATAAGGTCCAACGTCTCTCCCAATCTTGGTAATCCACTGGCGACGGGTGTCTGGTTTACTCGGGAATCGATGGAAAGACAGACCTTGATCACATTCTCTTCTTTGATAAGACGTACAGCCAGGTAGGCTACACAACAATATGCCATGCTAGCTCGATTGCCTTTTCTGGTTCACGTAAGCCGCAGCCTCGTTTTCAATCACGAAATTCCAAAATGGCGGCCGTCGTGATATAAGCGTATTGTACCGAATTTTGGTTGTAATTCCACCAGAGTGCAGCATTTAAAGCCTGGTTCACACGGGACGATCTTAAAATTGTCGGCCGATTTTCCAAACCTGAGAGACCCCACACACGGCGATAAAAAAACAGTTTTGGTCGTGCCGTGTGTGTGGTGCGCAGCCACACGGCAAAATCAACACATCACACACGAACCGATTTGACTCCCGAGCATTCCCAGGTCAGACGGAAAATCACGCAAAATCCTTCGAGATCAAACGTGACTTCAGAGTAAACATTCATGGCGGATGATTGTAGTTTGTTTTTAACCGGAAAAAAACGGTATCAAAAGAAAAGGCGATGGCAAAGACGTGGAGACAACGCGCGCATGGACGGCTGTTTTGATTTTGTTTCCCGGTGCTTCCTCTGCGCCTCGTCACCTAGCTTTCTGATTGGCTACACGGCACAGTCCACAGGCTGTACGCTCGTTTGTCCCCGGGGGACACCACACACGAGGAGAAATCGGCCCCAACATGTTGGATATCCCCGATTTGAGATCGGAGCGGTCCCAACGTCCTTCCGAGCAGACGAGAGCACTCTTAACACACCACACACGGCAGGAATATCTGATCAGATTATTTTACGATAATCGGAGTATCCTTAAGATTGTCGGAAGGGGTGAATCAGGGCTAAAATCGGCCTAATTATCCTGCCGTGTGAACCAGGCTTTAGTAAAAAATATATTATATAAAAAAGAAAAAAATGTAAATGTATTTTAATGTAAATTTACAACTTCCATAACTTTTCCATACTTTTATTTTTTGAAGTGCTTTTACTTCAGCAATAATCTGCAGAGTGTTTTCTTTAAAACAAGACCAAACTTAAGTCTTTATTCCAAAGCATTCTTGAATTACAACCATAATAGTGCATTGTAATGTCCATCCTCAAACAGTTAACCGTTATGTACCAAATCAACTGTTTGGGTTGAGTATGTTTCTGAAAAATTATTAAAAACATAAGGTTTTTCATGGCACCAAGTAACATAATTTTGTAAAGTTAGGGCTCTTAAGGTCCTTTCACACTGGACGCGATTTTGACGCACGAATAATTCGCGCGATGGTTTTATTTTTTGATCAGCTGTTTGTGTAATGAGTGCTTCCACACCGAACGCGAATGTGCTGCGGCGAAAAAACGACTTTTATTTTTTTCGCTTCGATGTCGATTTTTTTGTACTTTTGCGGCGACAGAAACGGCTTCAGCCAATCACACAAGGAAACAAAGGTGAAGCATGTTGACGCTTTGGCCGCTCTGACGTAGCAGCATTATGTGCGAGAGAAGAGAAGTGTCAAGTTACATGAAATGTAAACTAAAAACAAGCAATACATTGAAACTAGAAACCTTTTATAATGACAGCATTTTTATAGGCCTATTGCCTATTCCGCATCTCAACGCACGCATGACATGACATTGTTTGCTTATATGGACCAGTTACAAAAGAACGAGGCATGGGATAAAATAGCTGGGATAGTTGGTGTCTCTCCGGTGAGTTGAAATGCGTGCTGATGATTTATAACATTTTTGACTAGGAGGGAAATAACTGATTTTTAATAATTTTCAACATTCATGATTGTGTGTTTCATATTAGCCTATTTTTGCATGCCACACACCAGAGCATGTGAGTAAAATGGAGCGGGGTGACGCAAAATATAAGTTAAAAAACTTAAACATAGGCTACGTTTCATATGTTTAAATAATATAATGTTATTTTTGTATTATTTCATCTATGTTGATTAGCTATATGAAAAGGGAACCGCATGAGATGAGTAAGAGGATCATAAGATGCCCAATATATCGAAAACATTTGGAATGGGTCAGACATAATTTTGGCCACTTATTAAGTTGTGTTTTGTAAAAAGCCTTTCTTTAAAGTGAATTTCGTTTTGTATAAATTGTATCTTAATTTTAATCAATGTTTCGTCAATAAATTGTCTAGATTAATAAATAAGCAAATATAGACAATATAGGCTAATCGAGGCGACTGCGCGTGAACTGCAGCGCGTCTCATATCGAAAACGGACAGAAAAACACTAGCTTATTAATAAACAATTCAAATGTTTAATGCATAATCCTTACTTTGGTCGATTCTTTGTGGTAAAGTTTTAGCTTCTTTTCTTTTTAAGATTAGCATAGGCCTACTCCCCTTCAGACTCTCTGTTATTTAAGATTGGGTGCACACAAAACCTTTCTTTTCTGTCTTTTAAAGAAAATGAAAAGCTTGTCTTCACTGGATGATGATGATGAAGTGTCCATGTTTTCTCAGCGTCGGCGCGAAAGTTTTGGAATGTTGAAGCTCTGAACGTCGCAAACTCGCGTCGCGGCTGATGTGAATGGTTTTGACGCGAACTATTCGCACGCGAACCATTCGCTTTTCCGTTTCGCGTCCGGTGTGAAAGGGCCTTTACAGTGTAATATGTAAAAAAAAAATGCTTAGCTTGCAAAATTTCACCAAAACCAGTTCACATGGCTGGGTGATTTATTTGTTTCTGACATCCAAGTGTTGTGACAAGTGCTGTTGATTGACACTGTGACATCTAGTGGATTATTTTGGCATAACATACCTCAACCAGATGTAGAGATGATCAATCAGTTTGAGTTAAGTTAGGTCCTCCTCTCAATAATATAGTGACTCAAAATGTGCTCAACCGTTTGGTTGTGAAGACAGTTAAAGGCTGAGCTCACCTGTTGATGATAAAGCGAGCCTGCCGCTTGGTTTTGATCACTTCGACCTTCTTCATCGCCGCCACTGTTCAACACACACACACACACACACACACACACACACACACACACACACACACACACACACACACAGGGTTCACATTAAGAGTTGATCATGTGTACGTCATTAACACACAGTAAAGCGGGCACTCACTCGTCTTGCTCCACAGCTCTCGGTTGTACTTGACGGGAATATTCCTGCGCTTCTCGAACTCCAGAGCGTTATCCTGTCACACACACACACACACACACACACACACACACACACACACACACACACACACACACACACCACACCAGCATTTATTACAGCTTATAAAACAGTTAGTTACAATCAGTGCTTTAAGTGGGCCGGTACGCGCCGGTACTCAGTACCGCCACTTCCAAATATAGCTCTTGAGCGTACCGCCACCTCTCTGTGCGCCCAGAACGTGCTTTTAGCGTACCGGTACGCTCATTTGCACATCTGTTTTAATCCCTTGGCTGAGCTGACGCTTTTCAGAGCGCCCTTCACAATGCACGCTTCCTAATTCGTCCCACCGAGAGCAGAGACTACATTACCCATATGTAACCCCTCCACCCGGGTCCCACTCGACCCGCTCCGAGCGGGCCTCGAACCCGGGTCTCCGGCATGAGAGTCAGGCGCTCTAACAAGGAGGCTAAAGACTGCAGCCTCTAGCATCTGTCGCCAGAGCGCCTATTGAGATCAGAGGAGTGAGGTTTACTCGCACAGCAACTACTAGCTGGCCTCCGTTACACATATACATTACATTCCTCCCCGCTGAACGCGAGCTATTACAAATGCGTGAAATGCACTCTCAGTGGTTGAGCGTGGTAAAGTTAGTTTTAGGTTCGATATTTCGCCGGACATTTCTTTTCCCTTGCCACTGTTCACTCACTGTTCGGCACGGGTCGGCAGTCTTAGATCAATAGCAAGATTAGTTTTCACTTTATGTAACCATTATCGACATTAAATATTCGTTCAAAATCTTCTACGTGCAATAATGCTGCATTTATACCTGAGAATGCTTTGAAGCGTTTCCACAGCGCGTGCCTAAGGGAACGTCTGCCAATTCCACCAACAGCATTAAACGTAGCCTATAATTTGTATTATTTAAAATTACTTTTCAAATTCCAAAGCTTGTAGAAGGTTCCTATTGGCAATGCTGATCTGGTAGCCTTGAGTAATTAACTTATCTAAGAAACTGATTCATAAAACTCATCAGTTGAGCCTATGTTTAATTTCTTCACTGACACAGATGAAAATGAAAAAACTCAGTCAAGTTCAGCTTTAGGAGTGGAAGAATTACGGCAGGATAAGGAGACTGAGAGAAAAAGAAAGATTAAGATGAGAGAGCAGGTATTGACAAATAATCTAATGCACACTGACATGATTTTAAAGCTATTTATTATCCATTTTGAGCCTTAAAAAGTCTTAAATTGCACATATGTAGGTCAGAGAAATCAAAATTTTCTCGGGGGAGTTCCCCCGAAACCCCTTAACTGCCTAGCATTTAAATGCACTGTGGGGGGTAATATTTGTCCCAGTTGTCATCTGTTGACTGCTGTATATAAAACCCTACTAATATAGTTGTTGTAACCTCAGGGGGGGAGGGGGGGGCAGCAAAAAATAATAATAATAACAATAATAATAATAGAGTACCGGCACCTCTTTTGGGCCACTTAAAGCACTGGTTACAATGCTTGATTCTGATTGGTCAATAGCTGTGTTTTATTCATGAGTGTGTGTCACTGTCAGATTTCTTACCTTGTATGTGTTACTGTTCTGTTAATTTGCAATAGGGCTGTCACTTTTTATTCGATATTCGAATATGCATTCGTACATGACGTGAAATATCCGAAATCAAACTATTAATAAACTATCCGGTTTTTAAAGTGCCATGTTTTGCGCATTTTTTACAGTCTATCGTTTGCTTTTTATTTATTGTTTGCCATCTCATCCAGTAGCGGCCGCTCTAAACCTATTGTAGCGTAGGCCCATGACCAAATCAAGCGAATAATAGCCATATAGCCAGCTTGTTTTGAAAATGGAAGATAAAGACAAGACGAAAGAAAGCACGCTATAATTCCTGCCTATTACACACACACACACACACGACCCACAGAAAAGACGCGTGTAAGTATCGAGTTCTCTTTCGAGCTTGAACAAACCATAACACACAAATTATGTCAAATGTCCGTTTTGTCGAGTGTTATCGTAAGAGCAGTCTTAAATTATTTAAATAAAGTCTTAAATGAACGTAGAGGTTTGCGCGAAAATGGGACGCGTGTCAGATCCATCTCTGTGTGGTCAGATCGCGTCTCTGTCAGCAACGGCTGGTCTTAAAGTGTCAAAGAACAAAGGTAAGAGAGTATATTACTCACCCAGACCCGGCGCCAGGAGGATTATTATACTGGTATGAATGTGTGTATCATGAATCATGAATGTACTCCGCTATCTTTTAACACATCTCCGGCGAACGGCTTCTTCACGCAAAAGAAAAACTCTTCATGAAGCGCAGTTATATTCAGCGACCATGTGGCGTTTCCTGATGGATCGAGATTGTTCGTTAACTTCATTTTACTCGTAGATATTCGAATATTTTGTTTGATATACGATATCCGTTCGAATGTGATTTTTCTCAAAAGTGACAGCCCTAATTTGCAATAACATAAATAATCTGTTTAAATGTCTGCTGATATCTTGTCCTTTTAACAGTTATGTTTCCCATGTCATGCTAGTCATGTTCAGTTCATGAGTTTCAGTCATTTCAATATAAAAGTCTCCTCTACTGACTGACTCACTCATAAAGACGGTCTTTCCCGCCATCTAACGGTGAAATAATGTGTGTAACTTCTGTTGATGTTTACAGTCAGGGACTATTTTATCCGGCGGAAGGAAGGCTTTTAGTGATTTTACTTCATAAAAGTTGCATATTTTCCAGCTTTAATGTTTATAATGTGTGGTAATCGTTTCCTAAAAGCATTAAAGTATAAATACCCCAAAATGTAAATTCTGTTAGCAATTACTGACAATTGTTGTTCAATTGTCGTCCACTCCTCCATAGGCTTCTGAGGGATTGAAAATTGCCGGCCCAGAAAAGTTATTAAAGACATCGTTAAAATAGTGTGAACTCACTCGAGGCGACAGAGAATGAAAATGAATACTTGAATAAAGTCGTTATTTTTGTGCACAAAAAGTATTCTCGTTCGCTTGATAAACTTAAGATTGAGCACTGTAGTCACTTGGACTATTTTAACGATGTCTTTAATAACTTTTCTGGGCCGGCAAGTTTCAATCCCTCAGGAGCCTATGGAGGAGTGACCCAGCTCTCAGATTTAATCACAAATATCTTCATTTGTGTTCCGAAGATGAATGATAATTTGATTATGTGATTATTCCCGATACAGCACCGCCTCGAGTACATTACTGCGTATAACAGATTTAACACAGACGAGTCGTCTCTCACCAGCGTCAGCTCTTTGCCCGCTGATTTCCTGAACGCTTTGGTCCATCTGGTCTTTCTCGGGTTTCGCTTCTTCTTGAAGTTTCTGTGGCATTTGGATCTGCAGAACCTGAAAGACTTTAAAACCACAAACCTGTCACTGATAAACACAGACTGAGAACGTGCAAAAACTACCAGTGTCTTATTCTGGATATGATATTATCACGGTCATAATATATTAAAACATTATAGTACTACCGCTATATACACTACAAGTCTAAAGCTTTGGATTGGTATTTTTATTTATGTTTTTAAAAGAAGTCTCTTCTGCTCACCAAGGCTGCATTTATATGATTAAAAAAAATATTCTGAAATATTATTCCAATGTAAATCAGCTGTTTTCTATGTGAATATATAGTAAAGTGTAATTTATTCCTGTGATCAAAGCTGAATTTATCATCATTACTCCAGTCTTCAGTGTCACATGATCCTTCAGAAATCACTATAATATGATGATCTGATGCTCAAGAAACATTTATGATTATTATCAGTGTTGAAAAAATATTTTTATTTCAGGATTCTGAGATGAATAGAAAGTTCAAAAGAACAGCATTAATCTGAAATAGAAGTTTTGGATCGGTAAGATTAATGTTTTTAAAATATTTCTGACTTGTGTATATAACATGAAGTTAAATAGTATAAATGTATATTTTTAAGTTTAAGGTTTTAACACAGGTATATTTTAGGTTAAGTTGTTATCTATGACGTTAACTTATTTTATAAATTTATTTCCCCATGTTTACATTATATGTGTTATGATATTGAAATGTTACTGCCGAGCGTCGACACGTACAATCGTCCATAAAAACCACATAAATGATTATATAAACTCGATAAAACACACCTAATTCACATTTAATCGTCAATAATAAACAATATGAAGTATCAATGTTGAACTACTCGTTGAAATGACACTCATCGTCCGTCTGATATAAACACACACACGCCAGTAATAATGACCGATCGAGTGTTTACCTTACAGTCGTTCCGCACGAACATCATCCCGTGTCCCGGATAAACCGGGGCTGAGCAGAAATAACACTTCTCGATACGCATTTTGATCAACTATTATTATTATTAAATCCGCACATGTGTCGCAGCGCTGCAAACACAGGGGAAAAGAGGACGCTTAGTTTCCGCTTCCGGTGGATGACGTCATCGCGCAGAGCACGGGCTCTAGCGCCACCGAGAGGCCTGGAGTGGCAGTACCTCACATTCACACCGTACAATATAATATTATATATGATTAATAAATCATGGCGGCATATGTTTTCCTGTTACTTTAACTCATCGAAATAATTTGACACATTTTTTTTAAAGTTATATACGAGATTCAACTAGAGAAAATTAAAAAAAATGAGTTTGAAAAAAAAAAAATTTGAATATACATTTAAAAACAATTAAAGCGGACAGACAAATAGATACTTTATATCCTAATTGTTTTAATTGCTTAATTTTAAGTGGTTTTGTGTACAATCGTAATGAATTGGGTTCTTGAACGGTTTCTAAACGTTTCAAAATTGCAATGTTTCGCCACTTGTTTTTAATTTTATATTATTTTATTTATATTATAATTTTTTTTTATTTACATTTGTAGACATTTTTAATGATACAATGATACATCATTTTTAATGATACATTGGTAAGACAAAGGAATCGTTTTAGTTGATTGTCTCTAGCTTTCCATAAAACAAGCCCTATTAGTTAACAATTAGTTAAATAACACCTATTACACAGACACTTCATATTTAACGGTAATATATTATTTGTTAATACACTTTAAATTAAACATTTGTAATTGTTTTGTAAAATGTTTGGGCTGAGATTTCATTGTATTTACATGTTCTGACCAGCAGGAGTCGCCAGCGCTCCGAATCAGTGAATCGTTTTGCGACTCGGTTCAATTGATTAGTTTAGAAAAGCTTCGTTTTACCATGGCCATTTGAAAAAACGAATCTAACGTAACCTCGGTTCTCTCTAGATGAGGGAACGAGTATTGCGTAAGTTTAGCTTACGCTACGAGAAAGATTCATCTTCTCGAGATATTGAAGCCAAAAATTATCCTTAATTTTGTATTCATTGTCAACGCAGTGCAGCAGCTGCAGACCTATAGCAGGCTGAGTCGCGTGCTCATTGGCTGCCCTGCGGCATCTGCTGCAGCCTACCAGTGAGCCCTGGCGTGACGTCATACCCAATGAAGGGCGCTCGCACCCTTTACGCGTCTCAGCCATATAAAATAAATGGACACAGCGACCCCATTGATTTCAACAGAGAAGACTGAAGCCTGATTATTGCACTTTCTGTCTGACGGCTGAGCGACTGCAGGCTCAAACTGAGCGTGACGACAGTCTGACAGCTGTAAATCTTCTAGTAGCGGTGGCAAGACAAATCTGAATCACCTAATTCCTCAAAAACGTTGTTGAAATATTTTGTTCCATTGCTTTTATGGACTTTCTATCTATGGGCTTCTCCCTTGACTTTATGCCTCTATGTCCCCCCGATTGCCTCATAGACAGTAAAAGATTGCATGCGAGCTTCTCCTCCTGTCTATACGGTAATGTCTCTATTGTGCGCCAGAAAGTTGCGTGGTTATGATGCAATTGTTAGCCTATTTTTTACAAAAACGGCTTCTATGGGGCCATAACGTAAGATACAAAGTAATGGAGCCTTTTATACATTGTCGTGTTTCCATAAATAATGGAAAAATGGAGTCTTTGGACGCCTCAGATGTAAAGTTATTCGCTGTCAAAGTGTGACGCCAAAATGAATGGGAGTCAATGGAATGCTAACAGCAGGTGAAGTTCTGCTACAATGGCGGATCCCGCGAGGCTTCAACTTCCGGCTGATGGATTACGCCCTTGGTCTCAGCCCGCCAGAATGGGCGTGGCTTAGCGTATATAAGGGGGCTTTCATCGACTGAAGCGAAAAAGCACTTGTGGCGCGAGCACGGCAGGTTACGCAATACTCGTTCCCTCATCTAGAGAGAACTATGCATGTAGAAAAGGAAAAGCCATTTCTCAAACTCAGTATGTGGAAGCTGAAGGAAATACATCCAGAGGGGATGAAGAGACTGAACTTTTTGGAGTGTATGCAGTATACTACACCTCAAGCTGTGAAAAGGGGTACACAGTGGATGTCGCGCTGGGTGATAAGAGCACAACAATGCTACTGGATACAGGGTCAGCTGTGTCAGTGGTATCTGAGAATTACTACCAGACAAATCTGAACCATTTCCTTTTAAAACCAGCCCCCAAGTTAAAGCTGAAATCATATTCAGGCCAAAGTATTATTAAGTCAAGTCAAGTCAAGTCACCTTTATTTATATAGCGCTTTTTACAATACAAATTGTTTCAAAGCAGCTTTACAGAGATAACAGGAAAACAATGTTGTAATAGTATTGTTCAATTCAAAATTAAATGTCCCCAACTAAGCAAGTCAAAAGGCGAAGGCAACAGTGGCAAGGAACCAAAACTCCATCAGTGACAGAATGGAGAAAAAAACCTTGGGAGAACCCAGGCTCAGTCGGGGGGCCAGTCCTCCTTTGGCCAACGAATGAACAGTGTATGATTATGAGTTAGGCAGCATAATGTCAGGAGTCAGATGGGATCAGAACTTTCACGATATTATCCAGTTCATCTGGTTGGGTTGGGTCATCCGGCCGGTGAGGAGATGAGTGTGGTGAGGTGTCCATGGGCCTTCACAGCCCTGATAATGCGTGTCGTCGTGTCCATGTGATGGTCCTTCATCAGATCTGGATATGCCCTGGATCCGGCGGTCTGCGGTAAACCTCGGGATAAACAGAGAGACTAATATTAGCGTAGACGCCATCCTTCTTATGATGTACAAAGTACATCAGGAATTATGGGAAGTGTTCCCGGTTCCGGCTGATCTAATCTATGCAGCCTAACATTGAATTATAGAAATCTATAATGTGTTATGTGTATGCTAAGCCAAAGAGATGTGTTTTTAGTCTAGATTTAAACTGACAGACTGTATCTGCTTCCCGGACCGTGTTAGGAAGATTGTTCCAAAGTTTTGGTGCTAAATAGGAAAAGGATCTACCGCCAGCAGTCGATTTTGATATTCTAGGTATTATCAACTGGCCAGAATTTTGAGATCGCAATAGACGTGAAGGACTATAATGCGTTAAGAGCTCGCTCAAGTACTGGGGAGCTAAACCATTTAGTGCTTTGTAAGTAATCAGCAATATTTAAAAATTTATATGATGTTTAATAGGCAGCCAATGCAGTGTTGACAGAACCGGGCTAATATGGTCATACTTCCTGGTTCTGGTAAGAACTCTAGCGGCTGCGTTTTGAACTAGCTGTAGTTTGTTTATTAAGTGTGCAGGGCAACCACCCAGTAGAGCATTACAATAATCCAGCCTTGAGGTCATAAAAGCATGAACTAATTGTTCCGCATTTGTCTGTGAGAGCATATGACGTAATTTAGATATATTTTTAAGATGGAAAAATGCGGTTTTACAGATACTAGACACGTGACTTTCAAATGAAAGATTGGTATCAAAGAGCACACATTATTAGTATTAATATACTGCAGTACACCCACACCCCACACCGTGACTGGATGGACATCGGCTGAGTTATTTCTAATACGCCAGATCCGAACCTGTTTCAGTTTGCTTAAGCCCAAGCTTGCCAGTCAGATTGAAGAGAAACAAGCCACACAGAAACGTCATCATGACCGTGGTGACTCAATTCTTCGTTTCTTTCAGGAAGGAGAAGCTGTCCACGTCCGAAATTTCAGGGGTGGAGTGGAGAAATGGATTCAGGCAAAAGTACTTAAAAGACTGGGAGCTGTCACACACTTGGTAAAAGAGGGCCCTCTTGTACCAGGTATGTGACAGCTCCAGTCCAGTCAGAGGCAGCACACAGTGCATGTCGACCACATGTTGCCATGGCAAGGAAAGGTTGAGAAAATTCCACCACGTTTGCCCTTACCAGTGGCTGAGAATGAGCCACCAGTAATCATGGACTGTGCTTTTCCAGCTGTTTTGCCCAGTGCACGAGAGAAACTAATACCACCTACTGTTCTCATTAACAGGTGTTATATGATCATTATAATATCGTTATATGACTGTTCTCGACGCCTGTGAACCTGTGATGAGACGACTTAACGCCTGTGGAGAGACGACTCGACGCCTGTGAACAGCCTTTTTCCACCTTAGAAACATTGCTAAGCTACGTAATATGCTATCTGTTTCAGATGCAGAAAAGTTAGTTCATGCATTCATGACCTCGAGACTAGATTACTGTAATGCTTTATTAGCTGGTTGTCCTGCATCCTCAATAAACAAACTACAGTTAGTGCAAAATGCAGCCGCTAGAGTTCTTACTAGATCAAGAAAATATGATCATATAACACCAATTTTATCATTCTACACTGGTTACCTATTAAGTTCCGTATCAATTACAAAGTATTACTATTGACCTATAAAGCTCTAAAATGGTTTAGCTCCTGTGTATTTAACAGACCTTCTGTCGCCCTACAATCCATCGCGCTCTTTAAGATCACTAAATTCGAGGCTTCTGGTCATTCCTAGGATATCTAAGTCTACTAAAGGAGGGAGGGCATTCTCACATTTTCATTTCATTTCATTTTTCATTTATTTATTTATTTATAAAGCACAATTAAAACAACATGGTGTTGACCAATGTGCTGTACAAACACACAATAAAAATAACATAATAAAATGTATCTTCAGACAATACAACAACTAACAAATATCTGTAAAGAGCCTCCAAATAACCTACCAAGTTATCGACAAACGCTAATTCTAGTAAATGCAATTTTAAATTTCGTTTAAAATAACTAGAGAGGGAGCAAGTCTAAGGTGTAAAGGTAAATTATTCCAGCGCTTTGGAGCTGCCACTGCGAAAGCCCGATCACCACTCAATTTTAATCTAGTCCTTGGAATGTCTAGGATCATCAGATTTGCTGATCTGAGAGACCTCGAAGTTCTATGTATAGGAGATTCTCTAGATATGGTGGGGCTAAATTATGTAATGCTTTATATACAAATATCAATAATTTAAAATCAATTCTGAACTGGACTGGCAACCAATTAAGTGAGGCTAAAATCGGTGTCACATGCTGCTTTTTACGAGTCCCTGTTAAAAGTCTAGCAGACGCATTCATGACCAATTGAAGGCGATTCAACAATACTTGGCTGACACCTACATACTGTACATCAGTTACAGTAATCACAGTCGTACAGAAATAAAAGCATGAATAATCTTCTCAAAATCACATGTGGAACAAAAACGGTTTCACCTTTGCTATAGATCTTAAATGGACAAAGCAAGATTTTACTACAGAAATTTAATCTGTTTGTCAAATTTCAAAGAACTGTCAAATTGGACACCAAGATTTTTCACTGTATATTTACAAAAAGGGGTTAGCTCGCCCAGGTCGAAATAATTTTTTGTATCAGGAGTCCCGAACCAAATGACTTCTGTTTTACTTTCATTCCGATGCAGAAAATTATCTGACATCCAAGATTTAACTTCTTGTAAAAATCTAATTAGTGACTCAAAATATTTTTTATCCTCTTTCCGCAATGGTAAATACACCTGAGTGCCATCTGCGTAACAATGAAAGGATACTCCATGCTTAAGAAAAATAGAACCTAAGGGTAGCATATATAACGAAAACAAAATTGGGCCCAGAATAGATCCTTGGGGAACCCCACTAGACAGTGGGGCCACTTTTGATTGATGTTGACCAAAATTAATGGAAAACGTCCTATTAGACAAATAGGATCTGAACCAATCTAGTGCCATGCCCTTAATTCCCACGTTTTGTTCCAGGCGGGAGACTAGGATATTATGATCAATAGTATCAAACGCTGAACTAATATCCAGCAAGACTAAAACTACAGAGCTACCAGAATCAATTGCAATGAAAATATCTTTAGAACTTTCAACAAAGCCGTCTCTGTACTATGGTTCGATCTAAATCCCGACTGAAATTTTTCAAAAATCTCATTTTGATCTAGAAAAGTCTGCATTTGGTTTAATGCGACTTTTTCACGAAGTTTGGATAAAAATGGTAGTTTCGAAATAGGCCTATAATTAGATAGGACATTTGGATCCAAATTCATTTTTTTCAAAAGAGGCTGTACAACAGCATGCTTAAAATCCATTGGGACTACTGCAGTTTGGAAACTTCTATTGATTATAGTCAAAATACTGGGTCCAATAATATCAAAAGCATGCTTAACTAATCTAGATGGAATAACATCACTACCACAATTTGTAGGTTTTAACTGCCCAACTAGCTCAGTCAGAGAAACAAAAGAAATAGGTAAAAATCGATCAAACACAGCAGATGAGAAACAAGAAGGAACTGTGAAATCATATGAACAAGGTACAACTTGTGTTCTAATATCATTGGTTTTCTGTACGAAGAATCTGAGCAGATCTTCACATGTAATGGTGGACATAGTAGGACATGTAGTAGTAGGATTTAGCACTGAATTGATAGTATTGAATAAAATATTAGGAGTGTTGTGATACCTTAAGATTAAATAGCAAAATATTTTTCTTAGATGACTTAACTGCATCCTGATAGGCAGTTAAAGACTCACGCAGTATATCATATGATACCTGTAATTTGTCCCTCTTCCACCTATGCTTTGCTTTTCTACAAGCACGCCTTAGGCCCCGAGTAACCTCGTTCAGCCAAGGTTCTGGTTTGGTCTTAACACTCTTAACCCTCAGAGGAGCAATTGAATTTAGGATAGAAGAACATACAGAATTAAAATTATCAAGTGAAACATTTACATCTAAATACAAAAGGCTCTCCAGATTAAGATTAATATCAGATTCAACAAATGCATCATTAAACTGCTCAATAGTGACTGCATTTAAGTTCCGGACCTGGCGACTTGGTAATGAGGTATTACGAATGACACAAGGGAGAATTACAGTACAAGTAACAGGCATATGATCAGAAAGAGCCAGATTATGAATTTTAACATTCCCAACAGAGAGACCATGAGTTAATATAAAGTCCAAGGTATGTCCATGAACATGAGTGGATCCAGAGACATGTTGTGTGAGGTTAAAAGAGTCAATCATATCCAAAAAGTCTTTTGCCAGCTCATTGGAAGAACAACACACATGCACGTTGAAATCTCCCACAATTAAAAATGAATCATATTTTAAACAAATCTCACCTACAAAGTCTGAAAACTCCTGTAGAAAGTAGAAAGATATTTAGGAGGTCGATATATGATTGCACAAACAATTGGTTCTGTAGTGTTTAGTTGAAACAATTGCAGTTCAAAACTGGTAAACACTCTATTGTGCAGAAGGCGACAATTAAGAGAGTTATTAAAAATAGACGCTACACCACCTCCACGACCAGAAGACCGAGGGGTATTCAGAAAACCACAATTGACCCTTTGCGTGGAGCTTGATTGACAGGTGTTCTAACCAATCATACTTCGCCATCCGCCATTTTGTCCGAAAAAGCAGCCAGTAGAGTTAGTAGATTAACATTTGAACTTGGTAAAATGAATATACTGACGCCTTTCCGCGGTTAAAACAACATTACTTCTTATGTTCATTCATGTTTATTTGATGCTATAAATGAACTAGAAGGAAGAGATGATCGGATCACGAGCAGCTTTAACTGATGCTCTACAGCGATCTGTCACGGCACATTAAAGAGCCACAAAACGGTATTTATTGTTTAAATTTCTTTCAAAAAATGACCACATTTGAAAGCTGAGACTTTGTTTAATATTTTTAATATCAAAAGTAACCGAAAAGTATCCTGGTCTGTCCTGTCTGTCCGCGTGTTGTCAGTCTCCTCTCTGCTCCGCGATGTATTTTTCACTGCGTGAGAACATGGTGAGAGTGTGAGAGCGGCGTAGCTTGTCGGGCATAGCGACAGTAACTAAGGAGGGTGGGTCTTTGCGAAGGGTCAATTTGGAGGGAGTAACTCCGAAAATGGCGTTAAGTCACCAGTATTTACCCAAGTCTCTGTCAGGCATAAAATATCCATGCTCTGAGTATTAAAAAAGTCACTTAAGATAAATGTTTTGTTTGTGAGAGATCGCACATTTATTAGAGCAAACCTTACGTCAGTAGAGACTTCCGTTACATCCAAATCCCGACGCAGAGATCGAAGGTTCTGTGAAGTCACTCTCCGTCTGCGAAGCACAGCAGGCCGGCGCAGCGGGGGCTGATCAATGAAGTCTGAAACAGACGTAATCCACTGGTAAGGCGTCTCCATAGAACGGACGGCGACAAAATAGGCTTTCTTTTTAATTAAATCACATAAGGGTGAATATGGTTGAACCGTCTGAGTCTTTAGGCTTGCCTTCAGTTTTACTAAAAGGCCGCCCTGAATTCTGCGTCTTCTACGATGCTTTCTCCGATAAGGTAAACAGCATAATCGACAAAGAGACTTCGGGAATGGACACCGAAAAGGAGGACGATGAGTGTCGCATCCTGGTATGATGGTGTGTAGTCCTCCCATCGAGGATTTTTTGTCGATTAAAGTTTGACGATCGTAGGTTAACACAGCTGGTTGGCTCATAACATTAGAACGCACAACAGAAAACGAAACTAAGACAAATACACCAAGGAACAGACGGCATGCCACATACACCGGCGCCATCTTGGTTCAAAGTTCAAATACATTGATTCAAATTCAAATTCAAATTCATTTAGCTCCTAAACTCTGGAATAGCCTTCCTGATATTGTTCGAGACTCAGACTCGCTGTCCCAGTTTAAAACTAGATTAAAGACGCATCTCTTTAACCAAGCATTCACTTAATGCTTACCTTTTATACTACTGCTGAATCAGTTCGAATGCATTAACATTATGAACATCAGCTATGCTAGTTATTTCCCATCTCTTTCTGCTGTTATATCGGGACGCTAGTCCCGAGGTAAATAGCGTTCGTCAGCTCCAGTTTGTATCCAGCCTCTCACGGAGACTTCAGATGCCCCAACACCTGTGATGAGACGACTAAACTAGGGATGCACCGATACCGATACCAGTATCGGTATCGGGCCCGATACTGAGCTCATGTACTTGTACTCGTACTCGTAAAAATGCCCCGATACCAACAACCGATACCAGGCAGCATGTGTACAGTGTCAGAAATTATAATGGGGATAAAAAAAAAGGCTGTATATGAAATAAATGTATCTTATCAGTGGAATATTAAACAGAATATATTAACGCGTCGTCTATATAACTATATGGTGCGCAAGCTGATAAGAGAAAAATGCGCAGAGGATTGAGCGCTATGACACAGACGCGCGAGCTGGTCGAGCGCACCCCTTTTTCACAGACGTCAGTGGAAAGTTTGTAGTTCAGTCGGATGTCAATGGCAAATCAAGTAAAACGAGGCATGTAGCTTATTAATAACGTTAACTGACGAGAGCGAGAGAGAGAGAGAGAGAGAGAGAGAGAGAGAGAGAGAGAGCGCACTTCTGTTGAATGCAGTTGATTGCGGATCGTTCACTCAGCACGTGTTATTTGGATTAAAACTAAATCGTATATGTAAGTAAAACATGAACTGTTACCTTACTTATGTTTAACGAGTGGTTGCCTACATTATTACAGGACATTTGCAGGTCAAGAATTTCTATGAACTTCAAACATCCACAGCGCGCGCCCCGAAAACCACCAGACTGCGCGCGAATACTGAATGGAAGTCTTTCACGCATTGCGCTTGTACGGACGAATTCACACAAAACTATGTAAAAACACATTGGCGAGTATCCTAGTAAAAGTCTGTTATATATATATATATATATATATATATATATATATATATATATATATATATATATATATATATATCAAGCAAACGTAGACAGTATAATTCAAATGGCGTCCGTGCGTTCGGCCTTAAAGGGGCGGCACTTTAATAAATCTGCTGCTGTGTTTTACTGTTACTCAAACTCTTGGCTAAATAGGCTACCTCTTTCAACTTTACAAAAAGATACATATATATTTAATTTATGCAGTAATAAATATGAAGTGCATGAAATATATATTTGTTGAACTAATTAAGTTTAAATTTAATAAACAATTTAATAAACAACTAATATGATTGATATTATTTTGCTTTCTCTACCAATACATTTTAAAAATTACAAATGCATGAATTGAAAATTAATTGAAAATTAAAAATACAGGTATCGGTTACGGTATCGGTATCGGCGAGTACCAAAAATGAAAGTATCGGTATCGGACTCGGTCTGGAAAAAGTGGTATCGGTGCATCCCTAGACTAAACGCCTGTGATGAGACGACTCGACGCCTGTGAAGAGACGACTCGACGCCTGTGAAGAGACGACTAAACGCCTGTGATGAGACGACTAAACGCCTGTGATGAGACGACTCGACGCCTGTGAAGAGACGACTCGACGCCTGTGAAGAGACGACTCGACGCCTGTGATGAGACGACTAAACGCCTGTGATGAGACGACTCGACGCCTGTGAAGAGACGACTCGACGCCTGTGAAGAGACGACTCAACGCCGGCGATATGTTATGCCTAAATTAATACATGATTAACTAACTGTATTTTTCTATGTACATTTCTGAAATGCACTTTCTGTAAAGCTGCTTTGAGACAATGTGTATTGTGAAAAGCGCTATACAAATAAATTTGAATTGAATTGAATTGAATTAAACCAACTGAACAGATTGTTGAAGTGTCATCATCACACAAAGCAAACAAAAACTCACCTGAGAAATGGCGGTACCCAGAGCAAGAGTTCACCACCCCGCCGAACGCTGAATGAACTCACACACACACAGAAACACTCATTCGCGACCACGTGTGGTCAAAAGTACCTTTAAATGTATAAAATGTTTTTCTTGTTGTGTCTCACGATGTCACAGTCCTCGTCTGCACCTGTCTGTCCTTGTCTGCACTACACTACCCAGAATCCTCCTTGTCTCCACACCTGAACTCACTCCCTCACTTACCAGCCTGTTCATCGTTATCTTCATCAATGTCACCTGTCTTCACCTTGTTATGTTTGATTCATGCTTGTATTTAGTTGGCTTCTGTTCAGCCTGTCCTGGTCGGTCGTTGTCTATGTTACCAGTGTGTATACTTTGCCCTTCTGCCTGCCAGTATCTGTTTGTTGTTTTGATTTATTACTAAAAGTGTTTGGCTTTGGAAATCCTAGTCTCCTCGTGCTTCCTGCCTACACACACCATGACAGAACGACCGACCATAACATAAAGGAACCAAGGATGAGCCAGCGTTTTGAGGGAACCCGGTTGGCTAGGTTTACGGGGACCCGTGGAGGTCGTAGTAGGGGAGGTGATCGAGGTGAGTCCAGGCATCACTCTCCACTTCAGTCCCTCCCGGACACGAGTTCCATCCGCCGCTGATTCCGCCCAACACAAAGCCCTCACCGCTGGTTTCTTCCAACACAAGGCCATCGCCGAGGTTCCCGTCCGGCACTGAACCCTTCATCAATCCGCCAGAACCAGAGATCATCACCTGTCTGCCAGAGACTGATAAGGTCGCTCTTGAATCCATTCATGAAAACACAGTGCTAATTGTAGTGTCCACGGCGATTCTGTATGTCTGGGCAACACGCAGATCAGATCTGGTCCATGAGTCCAGTTTTGAGCCCCATGAAGTGCTGGTCCCGTCCAGTCCTGCGTTCCCTAAGCCCGCTGATCCCCGCCAGAGCCCGTCCAGCCAGAGCCCGTCCAGCCAGAGCCCGTCCAGCCAGAGCCCGTCCAGCCAGAGCCCGTCCAGCCAGAGCCCGTCCAGCCAGAGCCCGTCCAGCCAGAGCCCGTCCAGACAGAGACCGTCCAGCCAGAGCCCGTCCAGACAGAGACCGTCCAGCCAGAGACCGTCCAGACAGAGACTGTGTGTTCAAACCCCTCTTCGCCGCTGGTTCCATCCAGCACCAAGCCCTCTTCACCGCTGGTGTACGTCAGGCACGCAGAGACTGTTCACTTCCCGTCTGCCCAGCCAGAGACTATGCATGTCCCGTCTGCCCAGCCTGTCGTAGTCCCAGAGCCTGTCCCTAATCCGGCCACTCACCCCAAGGGCATATGTCTTCGCCCCGGCCGTCCACCACCATGGCCACCCGAAGGGTCCTCCAAATTGACGTTGTACCCTTTCTTCTGCCCAAATGCTCAGAAGAGCTTTGGTATCTTCGACAGACCAGTACAAGCGATTCTCCATTTCCAGCAGCGATTATTTTGCGTGATATAAAAAAGTGCTTCAGATCATAACGTTCCATAACACTGATAAACTCCGACTTTTACCTTGAGCACGCCTCTAGCCCGAGCTGGCCCGCTTTGGCCCAAGGTATTCGACGGGCCAGAAATCCTGGCCGTTGACCCCGAGTAAGCCCCGATCAAGCCCCGGAAGTGACAGTGGAAACGCTACTGGCCCTGGCACGCACTAGCACGGCTCGGCCCTGGCCCGGCAGTGGAAACGCGGCTATTGGTGTTTTACCCAGCCCAGCGGCACCTGTAGTTTGGAGTTTTATTCCCGGAAGTTTGACAGTAAAAAGACGTGTTTCAGTAACCATCCTTGGCCTGTTTATTGTCTCCTGCACGATACACTACAAAGGATTTGTTGTGGAAACCGCTAAGCCATCCTCTAATAGAAATTAATTTATTGGATTTTATTCTGGACTCATCTGCTTTTATGTACATAGTATGGTTTAGTAAGGCTTGTACAGAATTTGATCTTTTAATATCACTGTCTCTTAAGCCACGTTAATAGTTTTTCACGTTAAACGTTAGCATGTCCTGCTACTATTTACTTCAGCTTTTCGAACGAATGATAAATATATTCAAATGTATTAGAATGTAGAAGTGTCGCAAGTGTTTCAGTGTGTGTCGCAAGTGTTTCAGTGTGTGTCGCAAGTGTTTCAGTGCGTTTCGTCCCATACGGACTCCCATAGGGAATTGTGTTACGGCTGTTCACTTGCAGTCACAGCTGTTCATTCCTCTCCCCGCCTGAGCCCTGTTGAAGGAGAATGCTAAAGCTGCTGAGTTACGTTCCTATTATGTTCATATCTCTCTCTGTCTGAGCCCCGAAGAAGAGAAAGCGGAAGCTGTGAATTATGTTCATTCCTCTCTCTGGCCGTTTCTCAATACCAAGTACGCAAACTTTGGACTTGCGTCCTTGGTAGTTCGGACTTGCCAAGTTCGACTCAGGAGAACAAACTCCCGAGGACGAGAGGACGCTAGTCCGGTTATTCTGCAAATGGAACCGAGCGTTCTTGATCGCGTCACTCAGCTCGCTCTGGCTACTCCGGTTATCTCTTTATGTATATTTTAGGCAACAATAAAACAAAATATGCTACAACTCTGCCTCTTTTCGTCAACAATGAAACGAAATAGATGTGAACTTCGAATTGGGACAGTACTTGGGCAGCGACTAATGACGTTTCACAAGTCCACAAGAACACAAGTACAGGCAAGAATGCATATTGAGAAACGGCCTCTGTCTGAAACTGCTGAGTTACGTTCATTTATGTTCATATCTCTCTCTGTCTGAGCCCTGAAAAAGAGAGCCCCGAAAAGAAGAATGCTTAAGAGACTTAAGAGAATGTCAAGATTGTTTTTATTATTTAATAAAGAACATATTTATTTTCAATTCTGTGTCTGCCCCCCTTCGTGTCCACGGTCAGCTCCTCAGGGGCAGTACGCAAGCTAGGGGTGGGTGGCCCGCTGGTGCTCGCCCTGGCCTGTGACACTATTATCTTAAAAAATAAATTATATAGAAATTATTTGAGAGGCTCAATAAACCAAAAAAAAACAAAAACAAACAAAAACAAGTTCTTTACTTCCTCATTCACTTACGCTTTCAAATAATATTTAACAATTTTGGCAAATGTTATGTATGTAAGGGTTAATGCCCGATGAGGTGTCCATTGTCAGGTATTAATGGACAACGGCAAGGCGTAAACAGTCTGACGCGCAGCGGAGGTTGCCTCCGCCGAAGTCCATTAATACCTGACAATGGACGCCTCGTCGGGCATTAACCCGCTTATACCATGGTCACTTGCCAAATAACACATTTTTAAAGGTGCTAAATGTAACTTTTCTACTAAAATGAATCCTTTTTTTATTGCCTGTGTGTGAAGGGGTTGTAATCACACATTACAATGATCCACTTGTCGAGTTTTGCTATTACCTCTGAAGGCCAATATTCATATTTATATGTGAAGTCTCCGGGTCGGATTTACCGCGAAATCCAACGGATGTGACGTGCATGCCGCTCCCGAGCCTCTCTCCTTATATACAGTCTATTGTAGACGGTCAGGGAGTTACATCCGGTCAAAGGTGCACGTTTTTCGGCTTATATCTCGGTCAATCTTTGATCATATTCCCAAGACCTAATCGTTCGTAGTGCTGGACGGGCTTCGAACGAGCCACCCCCGAGTCCAACCACCGGCTCCCCGAGTTATAGCCGTTCGAAATCGGGGGTCCCAGCGACAGCGATCCGGTAGGGGGCATCCCCGAGGCCCGCCACTCTAGCGTTCGGGCAAGGGTCCCCCTGGGACCTCCTCCCTCGAATTTGAGTCTCTGGGTCTTTGCGTTCCAGAGATACGAGCGATTTTCTTCTGAGATCGTGGCGTCACCGGCGTCCGCAATTTTGCAGCGCGTCCGATGGTTTTCTGCTAATATCTCGCGAAAACACCACCAAAAACTATGGAACTTATATGGTTCTTTTCAGCTCGACTAGATGGTCCCAACGAGCTTGGTGCTCCCCGAATCCGCCTAGTATTCGGCCGAGATATTTGCGTAATAGACGGTATTGTCTATGTGTTCGAGCACGAGCGCTCTTGTAAAAATTGGTTGCAATCTGACATCACCGCTAGAGGCCGCTAATAGTTACAGATAGCACCTTTAAAACATTAGTTTATATTTTAATTAGTTTTACAATCGAAATCTAAAGTTTTTACAAACAATAACTTGGTTTCTCTGGTTACGCCTGTCCTCAATCACTTTTTAATGGACACCCTGCAGCCAATCAGAATCGAGTATTCACCCAGACCATGATATAAGAAATAATAATAAATGATCAATTGAAATATGTAATTCTGCAGCTGATATAAACAGCATGAGCAGTAGAGGACAATAATATAATTATTTTGAAAATCCAAAAGAGAAATAAGGAGATAATGAGTGTTTCCATTTTTAAATTAATAAGAGAAACAAATTAATAAACATTAAACAATGTTTTACTTAATATGTAAAAGATAGAAAAGTAAGATAGTAAGATAGAAAATATTATCTCAGTATAAAATCAATAGAAGTCGATGGAAAGATTCCATTCTCTGTTTGTTTCTCTGAATGGATGTTTTTCTCTCATAGTTTAATCTCACATAGTTTGACTCCTGAAAAACCAGTTCTGCAGAAACACACAGTTCTTCATGAGAACACAAACTGAAAGAGAGATCAGTGCTTTTGATAATCAAGTTTCAAAGAAACATCTGATAATATTGTCATTATTCAAGGTAAGTTATCTTAACTTACTGACCAATGTTTAAGTGTCCTGTTTCAGAGATCACAGAAGATTCATGCAGCTCAACTAATAGACCTTTAATTAATTTTGCAATATTATCTCAGTATAAAATCAATAGAAGTCAATGGAAATACACAAATATGTGTTTGTTTCCCTGAATGGATGTTTTTCTTTCACAGTTCTCTTACGAGAGTATCTCTCGTACTGCGTAATATCTTACGCTATGGGGAATACTCTTTCCTCGAGATATTGAAGCCAAAAATTATCCTTAATTTTTGAAACATGCAAAACGCTTTTGCAGCAGCAAGCAGACAAGGGCGAGACAGCTCGCGCGCCCATTGGCTGCCTTGCTGGAAAAGCAGCAGCCTATCGAGTGAAGGCACTGCGTGACGTAATGACGAATGGGGGCGCTTCGCGCCCATTTCGTCATGTCCCGCCAGTAAAGGCGTGGTCTCGCCCTATAATACCCTCGATAGCTGTATTTCCTCTGATTTTTCTACTCTTCACGCGAAGCTCACGCATCGCTGGATCCAGAGTGAGAAGCCGCGCCGTTGACTTGTAGCCTTATCAGCGGGACGTGCCATCTTCTGAAGTCGCTGGCCCAGCCGCCTTCAACCGCCGTACCTGCTGCGCTTTCCGGCGTACTATATCCTTTACTCTGCTAAGTGTGTGTGTTTGCTTACGTGACGCAACACCCATTTCTACTGTTCTAAAAGAGCTGCGTCTTTTTAAAGATGCCTTCCTGTGGTTCTTGCCGAGCCCCACTCAGCGACGAGGACCGCCACGTCATCTGCGTGTCCTGCCTGGGTGAGGATCACGCGGCCACCGCGCTCGCTGACGGCGGATGCCATCATTGTGAACGCTTGCCTATGGTGACTCTGCGGACTCGCCTAGCTTCGTTCTCCGAGCCCGCATCCCAGCCCGCCGTGATGCCGCGCCGCAAGAAGCGCCGCGCCCAGCGCGCGCCCGAGCTATTTCCAGCCCGCCAAAGCTCGCCGGTTCGCCCGCCAGCTTCGCCGGCTTCGCTCGAGTCGCTCCCAGACGGACAGCGGCCGCCGTCTGCCGCCGCGTCCGCACTTGAGCTCGACGAACTTACCGGAGACGGCATTGAAACTGAGCCGATGCGTCCGCTCTCTCAAGCCGTGGATTACATCGGCCTCGACTGAAAGGCGCTCGCGCAACTAACGCGCAATAGGCTGGACGGACGCTTTCTCGGGAAAGACGTAGCTCCGTCACAGTCGAGACCCGCGCCTTTCCCCCTGAATGGTGAGATACATTTGTGGCTAACGCTATCCGAGATGACGGAAGCTGAGCGCTCCGTGTTCCTCGACGTTCTCGCTCTGCTGGACGCCGCCCCCCTCAGCGCGGGCCCCGGCCGAGGATTGAGATAAAGCCCGAGGTCTCAAGGCCTTCCTAGTCTCTCTAGGAAAGCGACGGTGTTCAGTTCCCGCTGCGGCCGGATTTCCACCAAAACTTCTCGCTCGTTCAGTTCCAAGCAATGTGACTGTTCCAGTGTATTTCGCAGTGAGCAAGCTGGTTCCACAGCCCGCTTGCCTGCGCACAAAGGCCGTCGTTTCGGCTAACTAGCAGCGCCGCCAGGCCCGAGATCAAACACTGCGCTCTCGCTCTGCTGGACGCCGCCCCCCCTCAGCGCGGGCCCCGGCCGAGGATTGAGGTAAAGCCCGAGGTCTCAAGGCCTTCCTAGTCTCTCTAGGAAAGTGACGGTGTTCAGATCCCGCTGCGGCCGGATTTCCACCAAAACTTCTCGCTCGTTCAGTTCCATGCGTTGTGACTGTCCCAGTGTATTTCGCAGTGAAGCAGCCGGTGTCTCAGCCCGCTTGCCTGCGCACAAAAGCCGTTTCTATGGCTACCCAGATAAATCCAATAAAGAGTGTATTTTCTGGTGTTCCGGCCACGGCCGATGGTGTTACGAGTGTTGTAAGAATGCCCACGTCCCAGTGCCCATTCCCACACCCAGACACAGCCCGCCACGGTGCAGGGCTAGCACAAATAAAACCAACTCATGTTGGTTGTGCAGAAAATGTAGTGAACGCGCCCATACAATGCCCGCTTACACTACACGATGCGTGTCCCTTGGTTTATGTAAAAACGAAACTAACACACATTTAGTCGGCGCGAGCCGACAGTGTTCTCAGTGCAGTAAATGTGCCCGCTGTTCCGCATTTCCTCACTGACACGCCGAATCCCACGGGATTCACCCCCGCTCGCTTTCTATGCACATCCCGTCACAGAGAAGCTGAGCGCGGCCAGGCTGCCCGCTGTGATTAGCGCGCACCTCGCACGCTGTGAACACAGCGTTGATTCAGTCGGCGCGAGCCGAGTGTTCTCCGTGCAGAAAATGTGCCCGCTGTCTTGCGCCCGCATTTCTCACAGACACTCCGAATCTCACGGGATTCGCCCCCGCTCGTCTTCTCTGCACAACCCGTCACAGAGAAGCTGAGCGCGGCCAGGCTGCCGGCTGTGATCAGCGCGCGCCTCGCACGCTGTATACACAGCAGTGATTTAGTCGCGCGAGCTGACAGTATTCTCAGTGTAGTAAATGTGCCGCATTTAGTAAATGTGCCCACATTCCCTCACACGCGCCGAATCCCACAGGATTCGCCCCGCTCGCTTTCTCTGCGCGTCCCGCCATAGAGAAGCTGAGCGCGGCCAGGCTGCCCGTGCTGTGTTCCCAGTACACAGGGGCTCTCGAGCCGCCGTCCTGCCGCGGCCAGAGCCCAGATTTCATTCTACCCCTAGCTATTCACGCAGATGCGTGGTCAAGGCTTCCCGGGGTATCAGAATGGGTGTTGAACACTATAACGAGAGGCTGTTCGCTACAGTTCGCTCGACGCCCCCGCCGTTATACGGCGCGAGTCGAAACTACGGTGTATAGCGAAGTGTTTCATCTACTTCGAGCCGAGATAGCGAAACTACTGAGAAAAGGGGCTATAGAACCTCTATCTCAGGGCGAAGGGGGCTTATACAGCAGATATTTTCTGGTACCGAAAAAAAAAAAGATGGTGGGCTCAGACCCATTCTAGATCTGCGACTGCTGAACAGAACGCTCGGGAAGCGCCAGTTCAGAATGCTTACGACCAGGAAAATCCTCGCGCAAGTGCGCCAAGGAGACTGGTTCATGTCAATAGATCTGAAAGACGCCTATTTTCAAATACAAATAGTGTCCCATCACAGGCGATTCTTGAGATTCGCCTTCGAGGGCCAGGCATATCAATACACAGTCCTGCCGTTCGGCCTGTCCATAGCACCCCGTACGTTCACGTAGTGCATGGACGCGGCCCTCGTCTATTTCGCCTCAGGGTCGACCTTCAGTGCGTTTCAGCTCTGAAACCGTGGAAAGTGACCGACTGGTATCAGTCAGGTGTGAGTCTGGGGATCGCCTCGGGTGTGAAGGTGGTGTCTACGGACGCCTCCACATCGGGGCGGGGAGCACTGCTCGAGGGCAGACCGCTAGCTGGCCTATGGTCAGTACGGGAGAAGCTCCTTCACATAAACTGCTTGGAATTAATAGCAGTCGACAAAGCGCTAAGGCGCTTCTGTCCCCAGGTAATAGGCCACCACGTATTGGTCCGGTCGGACAACATGTCAGTGGTGGCGTACATAAATCGCCAGGGTGGCGTCAGGTCCCGAAACCTTTACAGGCTGACGGAACGCCTCCTGGTCTGGGCTCAGCACAACCTGCTCTCGCTGAGAGCGGCGCATGTGCCTGGTCACCTAAAAGTGGGGCCAGACAGGCTGTCCAGAAACAACGTCCCAGCAGGAGAATGGTCTCTGCACCCGCAGACGATCCAGCTGCTGTGGGAAACGTTTGGCAAAGCGCAGGTGGACCTGTTCGCGTCCCAAGAAAACGCTCACTGCCCGAGATTCTTCTCGAAAAGCCGGGACGCGCTGGCCCATGTTTGGCCCCGCCGCCCCCCCCTATATGCTTTTCCGACCTGTCTCACTCCTGCCTCAGGTGTTGGAGCGAATCAGGAGGGAGGAATGCCCAGTGCTACTCATAGCTACGCTCTGGACAAACCAGTCGTGGTTCCCTGTCCTGATGCAGCTGACCAGCGCTGCCCCATGGCCTTTACCGTTGAGGTGGTCTCTCAGGCGGGAGGCTCGATTTGGCATCCTCGCCCGGATTTGTGGTCCCTGCACGCATGGGCCATCTACGGGTACCCGCTGACCTCCCAGAGGGAGTGTTAAACACGATCGCGCAGGCTAGAGCCCCGTCTACCAGACGGCTCTACACCTCGAAGTGGTCTGTGTTCTCTGCTTGGTGTCAAGCGCAGAGCTTTTCACCTGTAGACTGCGGGGTTACGGAAGTGCTTTCCTTCCTTCAGGAGCTACTGGATAAGGGCAGGACCCCTTCCACGCTCAAAGTATACGTGGCGGCCATAGCAGCGTTTGTAAAACCGGTGTCTGGCCAGTCACTAGGAAAGAACGACTTAGTCGTGCGTTTCCTTAGAGGAGCTCGGAGGCTAAACCCTCCCAGGCCCCCTTCAGTCCCGACATGGGACCTTTCCACGGTCTTGGAGGCCATGAAAGGTGCCCCATTCGAGCCAATCCAGTCGTCAGACATCAAACACTTGTCTTTCAAGACAGCGTTCTTATGGCTCTCGCTTCAGTGAAGCGCGTAGGGGACTTGCAAGCGCTCTCAGTGAGCGCGTCATGCATGGAGTTTGGACCTAATGACTCAAAGGTCATACTCAAACCGAAGCACGGCTACGTGCCAAAATCCCTCAACACACCGTTCAGGGCACAGGTGATTTCCCTGTCTGCCCTTCCGGTTCTCAATGAGGAGAAGGACGCGAGTCTCCTTTGCCCTGTCAGGGCACTAAGGGCTTATGTGTCCCGCTCGTCTGGTTTCAGACAGACTGAGCAGCTTTTCGTTTCGTTTGGCGGCCGTGCTAAGGGACTTGCCGCTTCGAAACAGAGCCTATCCAGATGGATAGTCGGTGCCATAGCGCTGGCTTACACTTCTAAGGGCCTACAGTGCCCTTTGGGTGTTAGAGCGCACTCCACAAGAGGCATGGCCTCCTCGTGGGCATGGTCTAGCGGGGTTACCCTGCAAGATATTTGTATGGCCGCGGGCTGGGCCTCGCCGTCTACATTTATAAAATACTATAACCTGGAGGTTCCCGCCTTGCAAGCTAAGCTTTTGGCGTTATAAAGTTCAGTGCTATCTGCCCGCTGTGCGGCTCAGATACTGAGTTTGACCTGCGTATTGCTCACTGACCGGTACAGCAGCTCATTAAAATGTCGACACACTTGTGGCCACCCAGTTCAGGCTGAATGTTCACCCTGACGGTATGGTCTATTTGTCACATGATCAGCTCCTTCGGATGCTATTTACAGGGAATGATGCTTCTAGCCTCTCTTCCCTCACTCTCTGTGAGTTTATGGTGATTATGCACTATATGCGCCCCGGGCTTCGGCCCCTGGGACTTTGGTGTTGGATCCCTACCAGCACGGCGTGTTGCATGGGGTTCCCCATAGCGTAAGATATTACGCAGTACGAGAGATACTCTCGTAAGAGAACGTACTCAGTTACTAACGTAACCTCGGTTCTCTCTAGAGAGGGAACGAGTACTGCGTATCTTGCCGTGCTTGGAATACGCTCTGGTTCGCTTCGGCGTTGAAAAATCAGAGGAAATACAGCTATCGAGGGTATTATAGGGCGAGACCACGCCTTTACTGGCGGGACATGACGAAATGGGCGCGAAGCGCCCCCATTCGTCATTACGTCATGCAGTGCCTCACTCGATAGGCTGCTGCTTTTCCAGCAAGGCAGCCAATGGGCGCGCGAGCTGTCTCGCCCTTGTCTGCTTGCTGCTGCAAAAGCGTTTTGCATGTTTAAAAAATTAAGGATAATTTTTGGCTTCAATATCTCGAGGAAAGAGTATTCCCCATAGCGTAAGATATTACGCAGTACTCGTTCCCTCTCTAGAGAGAACCGAGGTTACGTTAGTAACCGAGTACGTTTTCTCTCACATAGTTTGAAAAAAAACTACAGGGATCGAACCAGCAACCTTCTGCTTACCAGTACAGTGGTTTAGCCACTACACCACTACACCACTACAATTCATGCTGACATGAATTGTAAAACTTTTTAACCTGTTTAATGTGGGAAAATTACAGTTTGCTTGTTTTACTAAATAAATAATTTTCAGTAGGGCTGGTGTGTATCACCAGCAATGTCACAATACGATACACATCATGATACTAAAGCCACGATACGATACGTATCACGCTCTAACAAAGCCGAGTGACTCCTGCAGGGTAATCACTCCAGAAGAGTCCTCAGCCCCTCACATATATGCCATTGATCCCTTCCAAAAATGGTCATACATTCTTATAGATATTTTGAGAAATACTTTTGTACCATGTGACATCTCAGAATAGTGCTGACATTCAGGATCTTTGTTACAGAAGGTCTTGCAGTTCTCAAAATCACCTAGACAGAGAAATAATTGTGTATTCTTATAAGGCTAAATTACTTGTTTTCTGAATAATAAAATCTTCAACATTCCCTCCTCTGGGGCTTATTTAAGCCCCACTTTCACTATCCTTTTCCAGAGTGTAGTTTCAATATCCAGCTCCTTCAGTTATGCTACCTAGTGACTCAATTTGAGTCACCCATTCTCCTTTCCAATTACTGGATAAAGCCACCACTTTTTTTTTAATGGAAAAAGTAAAAGACTCGAGTTCTCCCTAATCAAACAACAATTAAACATTGTTACAAGTGCGAGGATGAAATTGGTTCAGCATTGTCTGTTATTGTCACAGTTATGTATGTCACACATAAAAGTCTCTTTTACTATTAAAAGTATTCTTGCGGTGTAGATATCCTCTAGGGTCTGGCTCATCAATCATCTTCTTTTGTCCTCCTTTGGGGTACTTGAATCAACATCCAGGGGTTGTAAATATCAATTTGGTTGCCCTCTTGAATTAGTTTTCATTTTTCTGCATTTCCATTCGTTTAACCATGGTTTTCCAACTAGTGATCTTAATATACAAGTACACAACAGAATAATAACCCCCTTTCAATATTGCATTACCAAAAAACATTGCTAATTGAGCAAACCATGCTCAAACTTTACATTAAGTTCCCTTTATCGAAAAAGGGAACTTCGAGATGCGTCGAACGACACGGTGGGAACGCCTCTTGCGTGATTGCGTCTGAAGCATCTATGCCAACTAGTCCAATGGAATGAGAGAATGAGCGTCACGGGCGGGTGACGTCATGAACCAGGAAAGGATAAGAGCACTTCCGCTGCTCGCCGGCATTTAGCTTCTGTTGCCTCAGCAAGCGATCTGTGTCAAACTGTCTCTGTCTATTTATTGTTGTCTGTTACAATATTGTTGGAAACGTTATGGCGAAACAAGTTTACAAGCAGTGTGTTCCTCCCTGCCCGCGTTATTTAACGGGTGGGGACACACACAAGCTTTGTGTGATTTGTTTGGGATTTGAGCATGCAGCCTCAGCCTTCGAGGGGGCTGAGTGCCAGCATTGTGAGAAGCTACCGCTTCGCATGCTCAGATCCCGCCTGTCACTCTTTGATAAGCAGAGTGGGCAGGCTCGCGATCCACAAGGATCAGGACCCGCGTCTGCCGAGGCAACGCGGAGAATGCATTCTTGGGGATCGCAGTTAGATCTCTCAGAGGGGTTCGAGACGGGTCCGCGGACCTTTTCTCCTTCCCTTCCTGGGAGATCTAGCTCTCCTCTCCCGGTGTCGGAAGCACGCTCTGCGGTTTCTCCCGCCCGGGAAGAGAGCTCTCCCTTTCTGCATTGTTCTTCTTCTGAGGAAGTTGATGTTTTTAGTGTTGAAAGTGAGAATGCACACACGGGGGAAAGAGATACACAATTTATTTCCCCGGCGTATGATGAGCTGGTGGATGTCATGTCACGAGCTGTAGAGAAGTTAAATATTGAATGGCCATCTGAGAATAAAAACACTCGCCCTAAAAGCAAGTTAGATGAGCGATTTCTCTCTTCAGCCACATTATGTCCACCACGAGGGCTCCCATTTTTCCCTGATTTACATAGTGAAATATCTAGATCTTGGAATAAGCCATATTCATCTCGTGTTTTTAGCCCTCAAACCACCACTTATTCAAGAATTAGAGGGCTAAAAGAATATGGTTATGAATCGATGCCCCAGGCTGAGCAAAATTTAGCAAGTTATCTCGCGCCTGGTCCAGCATCGACTATGAGAGCCCCAGTTTTGCCCACTAGACCGCTCAAAACTACATCTAATTTAGTGGGCAAAGCTTATGCGGCGGCAGGTCAAGCTGGAGCGTGTTTACACACTATGGCGCTGCTCCAGGCTTATCAGGCTGACCTGCTGGGGGATTTGGATAACAGTGAGGGTGTTAGTCATGACGATGTTCGAGAACTTCGTAGGGCTACTGATCTTTCTCTCAGGGCTACTAAAGAGACCGCTAGAGCTATTGGGCGGTCTATGGCAGCTTTGGTAGCCACTGAGAGGCACTTATGGTTGAATCTTTCTGAGATTAAAGATAAAGATCGAACTTTTTTATTAGACGCTCCTCTTGAACCCTCTGGTCTCTTCGGTGACGCAGTCCACGCTGCAGTGGAAAGGTTCCAGGAGACTAAAAAACAGTCTGATGTATTTAAAAAGTTTATCCCTCGCCGTGTCCAGCCCCCTGGGGCTGCTGGGCGTGAGCAGCCCCAGCCGCATAGCTCATCATATCATGTGCAACAAAAAGAGAGTGTTGCGTCTCGTGCACCTCCACGTAGATATTGGAGACAGACGCAACCCTCTCAACCGAAGTCGACTAAGCCTAAGCCGGATCTGAGGACCGTTCTTCAGGCGAAGAAGGCTTCGGCTCAAAAAAAAAAAAAGGTCCTGATGCTTAGGCACCAGGCCTGTGGGGACAGCCCCGACCGAAGTGGAGTGGTGTTCACCTCATCACACGGTGCCCGTTCCACTTCGGGGTCCTCACGAGGCCCTCCTGCCAACCCTGCCACCTCCGGTGCTTCAGGGCGCAGGGGTCTCCAGCGAGTCAATGATGCTGTGTTGCGGCACAGCATCGGTTTCGCGCCCTCTGAGGGGGGCTTTAGAGCAGTCAGGTCAGGTAGTTCCTGCCGTTATGTTTCAGGCTCCAGATTTGGCTCTCTTAGTAACACCAGAGACCAGCCTCGAGAGGCTGGTTCCCTTAGTAAATTTTCTGGCAGCGTGGAAACTTCTGCCGAATATTTCTCCTTGGGTCCTGCAGATTGTAGAGAAAGGATACAGAATCCAGTTCGGTTCTCGTCCTCCTCGTTACAGCGGGGTGCTGCCCACAGTGGTGCGTCCCGAGCAGGCTCTGGTATTGGAACAGGAAGTAGAGGCCCTGTTAGCAAAAGAAGCTATAGAACAGGTGTACTCTCCCGACAGAGAATCGGGTTTTTACAGCCGCTATTTCATTGTTCCAAAGAAGGATGGGGGGTTGCGTCCCATTTTAGATCTTCGCCTGTTGAATCGGTCAGTTCAGAAACTCAAGTTCAAGATGTTGACCATCAAACAGATCGTGACCCAAATCAGATCCGAGGACTGGTTCGTCACGATAGATCTAAAGGATGCATACTTCCATATCTCCATCCTCCCTCAGCACAGGAAGTTCCTAAGGTTTTCTTTCGGGGGCAAAGAATACCAGTATCGGGTTCTTCCTTTCGGCCTAGCTCTGTCACCCCGCACATTCACGAAATGCATGGATGCAGCTTTAGCCCCTCTCAGGCTTCAGGGCATACGCATTTTGAATTATATCGACGACTGGCTGATTCTAGCGGAATCAGAGCAGTTGGCGGTTCGACACCGAGGTGTCGTTCTCGCTCATATACGAATGTTGGGGTTGAGGCTCAATGCCAAGAAGAGTGTACTTTCTCCAGTACAGAGAACCACTTTCCTTGGTGTGGTATGGGATTCAGTGACGATGAGGGCCAGCCTGTCGCCCGTACGTGTAGCTGCTATCCTGTCAGCCATCAAAGAGCTAAAGCTAGGTCAGTCACGCACTGTAAAACAGTTCGAGAGACTGTTGGGTCTACTGGCAGCAGCGTCCAACGTGATACCTTTTGGCCTGCTGTACATGAGGCCTTTACAGTGGTGGCTCAGAACCAGAGGGTTCTCCCCGAGGGGAAACCCGTTTCGTATGATCAAGGTTTCGCGGCGATGCCTTCGTGCCTTAGAGATATGGAAAAAACACTGGTTCTTAACCCAGGGTCCGGTGTTGGGAGCTCTTTGCCATCGAGTAGTGATCTCGACAGATGCTTCTCTCACCGGCTGGGGAGCGGTAATGGAAGGCCGCTCGGTTCAGGGTCTGTGGAAAAGCCATCATCTTTCTTGGCACATAAATTGCCTGGAGATGATGGCTGTCTTCAATGCGTTGAGACATTTCCTTCCGGACCTAAGAGGCCATCATGTGCTCGTTCGAACAGACAACACATCAGTGGTCTCTTATCTGAACCGCCAGGGGGGTCTGCGCTCGCGTCCGCTTTGCAAACTGGCGCACCAGATCCTTCTGTGGTCTCTGGGGAAGGTACTCTCCCTGAGGGCAGTGTATATTCCTGGGGACCAGAATATAGGAGCAGACATCCTGTCGAGGCAGGAGCTGAGGCCAGGGGATTGGAGACTCCACCCCGAGGCGGTGGAGAAAATCTGGGAGGCATATGGTCAGGCAGAGGTGGATCTGTTCGCGTCTCAGAACACGACGCACTGTCCGCTCTGGTATTCTCTGACGCACCCAGCCCCCCTGGGGCTGGATGCCATGGTGCAGACGTGGCCGAGGCTACGTCTGTATGCCTTTCCCCCTGTTGCTCTGCTCCCAGGAGTTCTGGAGAGGGTCCGTCGGTATGGAATAAGCCTACTGCTAGTAGCACCACGCTGGCCAAGTCGGATCTGGTTTGCGGACCTGATCCTTCTTCTAGACGGGCCTCCATTGGAGATCCCTTTGAGGAGGGACCTTCTGTCTCAGGCCGGGGGCACAATATTTCACCCTCGGCCAGACATATGGAATCTTTGGGTTTGGCCTCTGAGGGGGCCCAACTTATAGATAGTGGTCTTTCAGCTGAGGCTGCTGAGACCATCCTAAGCTCCAGAGCTCCGGCTACGAGGAAACTTTATGCGCTTAAATGGAGAGTTTTCTCCTTATGGTGTCACCGACACCAGTGGGATCCAGTTAACTGTTCTGTCAACACAGTACTCGAGTTCCTGCAGGAGCGCTTTGTGTCAGGTCTTTGTCCTTCCACACTAAAAGTTTACGTGGCAGCCATTGCGGCTTACCATACTATGGTGGGAGGTATATCTTTGGGTCGAGACCCCCTGATTACACGTTTCCTTCGTGGCACCCTGAGGCTGAGGCCTGCAATCCGCACTAAGGTGCCAGCTTGGGATTTGACTATAGTTCTAGAAGGCCTGTCTAGGGCCCCATTCGAGCCCTTAGATTCGGTCTCAGAAAAGTTCCTGACTTTCAAGACTATCTTTCTGCTAGCTATTTCGTCCCTTAAGAGAGTTGGCGACCTTCAGGCTCTTTCGGTCTCCCCCACCTGCCTTGAATTTGCACCGGGGATGGTCAAGGCGTTCCTATACCCAAAACAGGGCTACGTCCCTAAGGTTCCAACCTTGACTCCGAGGCCTATTGTGCTGCAGGCTTTCTGTCCTCCTCCATTTGCAACTGCGGACCAGGAAAGACTGCACTTGTTGTGTCCAGTGCGAGCATTGGACACATATGTACATCGGACATCCTCATTCAGAAAGTCCGACCAATTACTGATTTGCTTTGGATCACCTAAGAAAGGTCTTCCTGCTTCAAAACAGACAGTCAGTAAGTGGATAGTCGAGGCTATTTCACTGGCATACGAGTACTCGGGCCAGCCTTGTCCTTTGGTGGTCCGAGCCCACTCGACCAGGAGTATGGCGGCTTCTAAAGCCATATTGCAGGGGGTATCTCTTCAAGATGTTTGTGATGCGGCGGGCTGGTCCTCTCCGCTCACATTCGTGAGATTTTACAGTTTGGACCTGGATGCTGCCCCAGGTTCTCAGGTGCTGAGTGCTTAGATCAACAAGAAAGAAAGACTGACACTCAGTTACTTGTAATTATGGCGGGTTGGGTATTCTCGTTCCCACCGTGTCGTTCGACGCATCTCGAAGTTCCCTTTTTCGATAAAGGGAACGTCTCAGGTTACTATTGTAACCATAGTTCCCTGAGAAACAGGGAACGAGACGATGCGTCCCCCTGCCATACTTCCTGCGTCCCTGCGATCGGCTTGCTTCGGCAACTGTCGAAGCTAAATGCCGGCGAGCAGCGGAAGTGCTCTTATCCTTTCCTGGTTCATGACGTCACCCGCCCGTGACGCTCATTCTCTCATTCCATTGGACTAGTTGGCATAGATGCTTCAGACGCAATCACGCAAGAGGCGTTCCCACCGTGTCGTTCGACGCATCGTCTCGTTCCCTGTTTCTCAGGGAAATATGGTTACAATAGTAACCTGAGACGTTTTCCTTAACTTCTGCTCTTAAGTTTTCTTTAACTCAATCGTCGCTAAATTTTCCCTGCGCAATATTATTTAGTAAAAGTGCAACACTGATCTCCTAACATAAGTCATTCTAATTTTTTCACATAATTGTTTTCTCCTAATGCAGACAAAGCATTAGCTTATTATAGTTGTCTAATTGATTCATTCTGCATTTTTGTTTTGCATGATCCATATGACTATTAATTCAAAATATGGCTGGGTAAAAATAACTCTCTCATTTTTATCGCTTTTTATGAAGGAATATCAATTCTTAAATTCAAAGAATCCATATTTTAGTCCTTTTTAGCTGATGAACGAACAGAACATTGTAGTGTACCTTTCTATTCAATAAATCACACTATGTTTCGTGTTTTGTCAAAGTTTTACATTTCAAATTCTGTTTATTTTATTTCCAAATTTAAACAATAAATACCATTTTGACTTTTTTTTAAACTCGCGTGTTGCTTCCTATTCTCATTGTAGCTCTTCAGTTCAAGACTACCTTAACTGAATACTTTTTCTTCTTTTCTACTAACTTCTAAATAAACTATCATGAATAAACTAATTATGTCTCATTTAATCACTCGAACTAAAAAAGCTTCAGAGCAATGTTACATTTACCTCATAAAAGTCATTCAATAAACTCTTTAGACAATTAGAAAAATAACTCTAGAGAACAACTTTTTGCACTCTTAGATATTCCTTATGTATTTCTTTTTCTGTATATCTAACAATCTAAAAGTTTTTATATCAACCATTTAAACCATTAGCATTATAACTTAATTATTATTAAAACTTCCTTATGCCCATATGCAACTTGTTTTTAATCTTCAATACTTCTGTTTAGCTGACTCTTTATCTGACCTTATTTCTGATAGATTTCCAATCTATGGATTACTTCTCTGTTAGAGATTTAATTTCTGTTCCTGCCCCTCCTCTGTTGATTTCATTGCTTTTACTCATCTATATCCACATATTCCTTACCAAATGTTTTAATAGTTCTTCTGGTATACTGACATATGGCCTATTTTTGTCGCTGTTCTTTTCTTAACTTTGTTTTTGCCACAAATGTCACAAAACTTTGCAAAAATGCCTTTTAAAGGGTACCTATTATGGCATTTAAAATGTTCCTAATAATGTTCTAGTCCCCATCAACAGTTTTACATGCATGCAATGACAAAAAACACTTTTGTTGTCTTATAATATGCATTTATTTTTACCTGATTTGCTCACCGACTCCCTAATGATTTGTTTGACGACTCATTTGTCCAAACCCCTCCTTTGCGTGACGCTAATCTGCGGTGATTGGTCAGATGACGCAGTCAGTTATATTTTGCGTTAGCCCAAAGCTTAAACATATTGATAAAGCACTGCAGTACTACAATACGCTTCACATAATTTCACATATTTCAAAAAACAAAAAAAATGACATTGGAGACCTAGAAGCTGCTGAGCGTAACTCTCACTCTCACACACACACACACGCACGCACGCACGCACGCACGCACGCACACACGCACACACACACACACATAAAAGCAACAATTATTAACAGTACTTACAGGTTGTGATTCGGAGGAGGAAGCTGATCTAAATAAACTTGGTATTGAACCTTCCTATATCAGCCGACTCGCGAATCCACACTTGAAAGCATTTGTGTTTGTGAAGCGATCGTCATTAAAATAACGTGAACACAGCTCAAGGTGGCTATACTTGTGTGGTATAGTTGTAAATATAAACTCTAGCCACTGATTCTTCACATTCTTGTCCCTGGGTAGTGAAAAAAAAAAGTTTACTTTTGATTCGCACTTCAGAACAGAGTCTCGTCGACATGATGTTGTCAGGTTTCTCTGTCTGCTCGGCGCGCGCACTGAGTGGGCGTGTCGAATTCAAATAACTTGTACAAGTGACGTACGAAAGCTAGAGAGAAAGCATCATTTGTCTATCGATTCATATCAGCGACTCAGAGTCGACTCTTACTTTTGAGAGACTGTGGGCTCTATCTTGCACCCGGCGCAAATGACTTTGTTCACTGACGCAAGTAACATTCCTATTTTGCACCCGCGCAAAGCGGGCTTTTCCCTCCACAGACACACGTCGGTAAACTAGGAAGTGAACTTGCACTCCCGGGGCGGTTCAGCGCAAAGAGGAGGCGTGTTTCGGTGCAAACATTCCCTAGTGCTATTTTGCACTTCCAGAAAACAATTCTGCCACTGACCAGAAAAAACCTGGTCTAAAGTCAGTGGCGCGTTGCGCGTTGTTCATAATGCTATTTTAGCTTTAAATAGCTATCATGCTATTTTAAGCGCGCATGCTTGGCCATAATGTAGCGGGTGCACAACGCGCACACACTTTGATTCTCTCATCAACACAGATGCAGCAGTTTTTATTTTTGCGAATCATACATTATAACAGGAAATATATTACCACACGAGGGAAATCATTGTGGTGTCCATGAAGATGTGAAAAAATAGGCATAAATCTAGCTTACACATTTACCCAAATTTTTCAGGCAAATTGTAGTAATGACGGATCAGACCTGTTTGCCCAATAGTGGAAATAAAGGAAATCTGACAAATTAGTTTGTCCGTCAAGAACCTGGAAAAAAAATCTGAAGACTGCGAAATCACCTTTATGATGTAAGTACCTTACTCTTGTAATGTAAATGTACATTGTAAAAATGTACAATGTAAAAACCTTACTCTTTAACTTACCAGTTAAGTTGAGCTTTCTCATATTTTTTTCTATTGATTTGGGTGGGTTTGTCCCATCCCCAATGTCACTCTTTCTTTTACGGCCCTGACGAGAACATCGATCTCCTCGGCTGTGAACCGATTCTGAAGCGCGCCTGGTAAATGCGCCATAATAATAACAATCCGCCATGCAACATGCGCACCTGCTCTTAAAGGGTATGTTGGATGACGCTCTGATTGGTTTATTTCACGTTACACCCAAACCACACCTATGAATAATGAAGCTACTTCAGACCAACCCCTTTTAGATTTGCGCCAGGCGCAAGAGGCATTTATCCCGCCGGGAAAATAGCAACAGCGCCGAGATCCGCCCACAAAGTTACTTGCGCTTTGCGCTTTGACACTTGCGTTTCAGATCGTTAAAATAGGGCCCAATAACTTTGTATACGGTGAACTTTCATATTTAAAACTTTGCAGGATGTTTTTGTTCACTTAGATCTATGTTACACACTACATGAAAGGTAATTTTCAAAATTCCATGATAGGTACCCTTTAATTTAACTTGATTTTAATTTAATTTCCTTATTCTTAATTTTAACTTCCTTTTAATTTAAAATGCCTTTAATATTTACTTTAATATTAATTTCCTTCATTTTAAATTTTAATTTCCTTACCTTACTCCCCCCTTTGCGCACTGGTTTAATACCATTGCGCATCTGGATTAAGAATACTCAAAAGTATTGTTGGTTCAATAATTTATGCTTCATTTGAATGCTTATTTGAATGCTTGAATGCGAATATTTATTTTGGACCCCCCTCTGGTGCAATTTAAATGGTTTAGAAGGGCCTGTTTGTTATTGTTTCAATAACTTCCTGTAAGTCTATAAACTTTCTATTAAACACTACTTGATATAATTTTATAATTAGTCAATAGCATATTGAGTCAATTCATAAACTTATGAATTAAAATCTATTATTTGTTAATACCCAATGTTAACACTTACTTCAATTTCAACTGTTTCAAAATTTCAATTTTGTATACCCT
Source organism: Chrosomus eos (assembly GCA_036326025.1). Taxonomy (NCBI): domain Eukaryota; kingdom Metazoa; phylum Chordata; class Actinopteri; order Cypriniformes; family Leuciscidae; genus Chrosomus; species Chrosomus eos. The sequence goes on from CM070842.1 coordinate 29,943,947, forward strand.
TGTATTGACAAATTTCATCTGAGTACCCATTAAGATTTATTTTAAAAGTTGTTTTTAGTTCTAATTTTTCCTTCATGAATTAATTAATTCCCACTATGCTATATCAATTTCTTAAATTAATCGTTATCATTATTTTAGTTTCTTTTCTTAACTTGTCATTATCATCGCTTTTACGTTGCTTTAATATATTTTTCTCTTCAATCATTTTTGTTCCGGTGGGGTTATTATTAAGTTGCTACTGAATTTATTCAAGGGCTTTTAGGAAATTTGGTTGATGTTGACTATTGTTCGAGGTTTTACTCATCTCTGTTGAGTCTTCTTTGCACAGCTCCTCTCATTCCTGTGTTTCTGGTCAAGTTTGTCTTCTTTTTCCAATGATGCAATGGACTTTTCTGTCATTGTCCGCATGTCCTTGATCCCTCACTCCCTGTGGTCTGAAGTCTGTTGGTGTATTTTAAGTTGAGAAGCATGGAGTCAAATGTAACTCTGTTGCTCATCTCTTCTGAAATTACAAAGCACAGTCAATGGTTGTTTCTGTTAGACTCATCTCAGAAACCTTCCTGGACTTGAGCTGCTGCTATCTGTGAATTAAAGCTTAATTATTTTTGTTAGTGACAACAACATGTAATTTCAATCATATGCTCATCTGTCCCATTGTTCTTCTTGGTGTTCCCTGTAGAAAATCATGTGGGCTGAGTGGTGTCCTGGCCCTTTCATTAACAGCAGGACTTCAATCCATATATTCCCCTTGTTTTTCATATAGTTCAGCTCTTTATCATTATAATTGCAATTTCTTTACATTTTTCTCATAATAAATTTCCTATGTACTTTTACAATTAGTCAATTCACCTCACTTATCTCATTGTCTTGAGTTCCACTATCAGCACTGTTTATTAGGCATCTGGATACACTCAACCCACTTTGTTACAAGACAAAAGTTATCAGACAACATTTCATACTTTTGACAAAGATCAGCTCCTCTTGATATACTGCAAAGAAAGTCAGATGTTATGCTGCAAAGAAAGTCAGATATTATGCGCTGCTCAGTTGTGGCACTGGTTTATCAATTTTTATTTTTATTTTTTAATTCTTTGTTTTTTCATATTGCCACTATAGTTCCCAACCAGGAAATGTAATCAAATCCATGCATGTTCATTATTTTATTGGGCATAATTTGCCCTGTGGGCCCACATATTAAAGTTTAAATACAGCTGTATTGGCTAAGTAATTGATTTGCCTTAGTGTTTCTTCCACACCATCTCTCAATCCATTCATACTAACACACACACTCTCATACTCGCTGGCCAGCATTCTTGCAGGTTGTGGTCTAAATGCAGTACTGATCATTTTAGCCTCAAAGTCTGTTCAGGTCAGCCCAACTATGTCAGCGCTGAGAAGTGTCAATGGTCGTAAGGTTTAGTTTAAGTTTAAGTTCTTTTTACAAATTCTAATAGATTAAGTACTTTAGAATAGTAGGCCTGTCAATTGTAATTTGTCAAATGCATTTTTTCTTTTCTCATTTGTTGGTCTAATTTTTCTTATTCTTTTTGTTTTTTTTGCTCATGAGCTGTTTTAAGAAGAAAATAAGAGATCTCTTCATACTCTTGGATCCATGGCCAATAACATTTCCATCTCATTATCCCAGTTTTGACAGCATTTGTGATTTCATAATTTTGGACTTTTGGAGTAATTTTTCTCCAATCTATCTCTAGAAATTATCAAAACAAAATGGAGTGACCAGTATCTCTGTTTTGTCATCAATAAGTATCGTTCTTTAACATTTTGTGTCTTTCTTTTCTGTGCCATATAATAATTATATCATGCTTTTTGCCCTACATTTGTTTAATCTAATAGCCCTCACTATGCCAAATCCAGCCTCCGTTTTAATTGTTTGATAATGTTAGCACACACTTCTCTCTTTCAGAAAGCTTTCTTTTTCTTAAAGAGCTGGACTTGTACCTACTGAGAGAGCAGAGAGGGTTAGTTAGTTTAGCAGAGAATATAAAGAAGTGCTTATGAGACTAGTAAATAATCAGAATGAATAAAGTTAATATAATAATTAACTAAATTTGAAGCAGTCTCTATCGAGTGATCATTAGTTGCCACACCTGTGTTGCCCGTAAGGGAAGGATGTCAGTCAGTTTCTCTGTTTTTAGAATCTCAGTCTGTTGAAGATCCATGGCTGCATGTGTCATCAGCCTAGCTGTCACTCAAAAGTCTAGAGTTGTAGACTGGAATTTAGGCTCTGCTTCTCTGCCTCTTCTGAGTTCAGGCTTTTGATAGATTTTGCCACAGCTTTGCATCTCAGGATTTTCCTCTTTGTCCTGAGGAAAAAGTCTCCAGTGAAATAGTGAGAGTTTCACCTTCAGCTTTAATCAGTCTTTCTCCATGTTGAGTTTCCAGAAAGTCATCTTCAGGAGGGAACCCCCACTATCTTCTTCTCTCTGCAGTCGTCTCTTTGACCTTTCACCTCTTCCATTCAGCCATCTGAAATTTAACACTCAGAACTGCATGAATCAAATTTGTTCCTGAGCCATCTTTTTCCTAGTTCTTTTATATAATAATCACTGGTTGACAACCGCATTTCTTCCATTCTTTTTTAGTAAAGCAAATTCTTCATTGCAGGAAAAAAGCGAGCTATTTATTCTTTGCAATATCAGCAATAATCTAACTTTAATTATCTGAGTATAATCCAATTAAATAATTTTTCCTATCATAAAATAAGCCTTCAATCTTTCTCCTATATTTGCATGCTGCTTAAAATAATCTCACATGGTGAATACAATTTTCCTCACCCATTTTCAACAATTCTCATTTACTACAGTTTTTAGGATTACTGAAAATTATTTATGACTGTTGAAAATTGGTAAAGGCAATTTTCTACTTACAGTGTACTCACTGTTTTTACAACAATACTTCACTGAATAACTTTAAACTATCACAGACCTCTGCGATTTATTTTAGCTTACCCGAGCAGTCCATTGTCATACCTATGACACATGTAACCGTAAGCTTAAAACTTCTAACTCTCCTATTCCATAGGATTTAGCTTAACCCATGCAGTCCCTCGCTATTCGAGGCGTTATCCGTTAAGCCAAACATAACTTCCCCGAGCAGACTTTTGTTAAATCGGTAACAAAACAGTAACTGGAAGTTAACCATCTGTCCGCATGCTATACTCAAAGTAAACACAGATAAACCACTGATTATCCTTAATCAGTAATGATCCTTAAGTTATCATTAAACCTGTTATCCTTAACAAGTAAGTATAATCCTCTGTGTACATGCTCTCTTATTATCCATCCAGGCCCTCTTAATAAGAAACACAGAAAACTGATACTAAACTTCATCTGTGTACATGCTATCCTATTATCCTTCCAGGCCCTCTTAATAGGAAACACAGATCCTTGCGTACATACGACAAAACCTTTGCGCCAAATCAGCAGTACCAGTGATCCTACAATCCACCCAGGATTATCTGAGCACTAGCAAATACTATTGGGAGCTCCCCCGTGCTACAACACATTTACTCGATATCGTCAACAACAATGCATGCACTTATTTCTAGAATTAAAGATCCTTTTCTTCAATTTTTCAATTTTTAGTTCTTTAAATTTGGAGAAGCTTTTTAAAGGGTCTTACCACTCTGCCGCACCGGTGACAACACATACTTTTTCAAAAGCAAAAATTTGCTCACCTCAAAGTTTAATGGCCTGTTGTCTGTTGTCACCAGTGTCGCCTTTCGTGGTCCCTTCAGCCTCAAAGCCCAAGTCCCATCTGGGGTGCCATTTGAAGTGGTTTCAATTTTTCTGTAAATAACTTCGCAGAGATCTTTGATGCCAGAAATAATTCGACTTTATTTTCTAACGCTGCTCCGTTCCATAGAACGGCGCTCTAACAAAGCCGAGTGACTCCTGCAGGGTAATCACTCCAGAAGAGTCCTCAGCCCCTCACATATATGCCATTGATCCCTTCCAAAAATGGTCATACATTCTTATAGATATTTTGAGAAATACTTTTGTACCATGTGACATCTCAGAATAGTGCTGACATTCAGGATCTTCTTTACAGAAGGTCTTGCAGCTCTCAAAGTCACCTAGACAGAGAAATAATTGTGTATTCTTATAAGGCTAAATTACTTGTTTTATAAATAATAAAATCTTCAACACACTGAAGCATGTCTACACTGCTCAATGACTAAACAAAACTTAAAACATTCCATAAAAGCAAAAACGGTAACAACTTAAATCTAGAAACACACCTTTATTTAACAATTTGGACTTAAGTGTTGAAATGTGCACCAAACAAAGTCATTTCTTCTAAGTTGAAATAATTTTAAATGATTACATTTTCAGATTTTTATGCAGAAACAACAATTGATTTACATCCTCAGGGTTAAGAGAGTGACAGCAGAATATCTGGCTTAACTTCATCATACAATTGCCGTTTCTGTTAAAAACGTTTATGCTTATTTAAGACATTACCAACTGTGTTTAGAGGATACTCACGAGCTGTATGTGAGCCGGCTTTACTCTAGGCCTATGCACGCAGAGAAAACAAACTCTCAGAAAGCGCGCAAGTACTGAATAGTTTAAAATCGTTTAAACTGTTAGGACTTAAAGACGCGCAAATGTTAAACTTTAGTCACGATGCAATGCTGGCCCGATTATGGAAGTGAATATTCCGTTATGTCCGGACTCCTAAACGCGAGCGTGTAGTTTCACCGGCTGCACTTGACGCTAGTTTCACTTGACGCTTGCCTTGAGCTGAGAGACGAGAGAGAGAAGACGCAGCACCATTGAACTCACGCTGTTTGTGAAATTGCGTCTCGCAGAACGTTTTAAAACTAGGACTACTGATTTGATTTTATAATCTGTGTGGATTCATTTACTAATACAACCTACATGCTAAAGTGAATCAATCAATGTTTGCGGGAATTTCCAGCATAAGTGGGAGAGCTGCGGGAATGATTAAAATTATGCGCAATACACGCGCCAAAATTCGAGCCCTGAATTAGCTACATTCAAAAGCACAACAGTATCGATATGCGCATTGCCAGGAGTTCATGACGATGTATCGTTGTATCGATATTCTGAGCACAGCCCTAATTTTCAGTAAGAAAATATGTAATATAATTACGTATTGGTCAACATTTATCATTATTACTGTGCGTAAGTGTCTGAGATAGGGCTTAATTAGTATAAAGATTTGGTTAGCCAATCAAATCACATGATGGAAGCAGAATTTTCTAGACTAGCATTTGTTCTTTTTTTCCAAACAAGAAACATAAAATTAGTGTTTCCAATTTAAATGAATGAGGGAAATAAATTAATAAACATACAAAATAATGTTTTGATTAATAAGTAAAACGTTTTTGTGAGGGTTATGTTTAGAAGATAGAAAATATTATCTCAGTATAAAATCAATAGAAGTCGATGGAAAGATTCCATGGAAATACACAAATATGTGTTTGTTTCTCTGAATGGATGTTTTTCTCTCATAGTTTCATCTCACATAGTTTGAAAAACCAGTTCTGCAGAGAAACACACAGTTCTTCATGAGAACACAAACTGAAAGAGAGTTCAGTGCTTTTGATGATCAAGATGCAAAGAAACATCTGATAATATTGCCTTTATTCAAGGTAAGTTTGGAAATATTTTAAGTTACTGACAATGCTTTAGTGTCATGTTTCCAGTTCTCACAGAAGATTCATGCAGCTCAACTAATAGACCTTTAATGACTTTTACACATCTGAAACGAGGCTCTGAGTGTCAGATTACAGTCTTTACAGTGGAATCCATTGCTTCTAGATCACGCCATTTTCATAACTTTCAAGTGTGTGTGTGAGAGAGTGTGTGTGAATGTGTGTGTGTGGTGCTTCAGATAGTACAGAACTGGAATAAATAGAATAACTGGATACTGGGAAAATGTTAAATATTTTTTTCATTACTCATAATTTTTAGTAGAAATTATTATCATTCACAATCACTATTGTAACTGTTAGTATTTTCAGTGTCAACTTATTATTTTTATTCCAGTCTGGTCTGAAATGTAAAAGACAATTCTTACAATGAGATTATGACAAAAATGTGAAACTACTTCTTGAATCTAATCATGTTGAGACTCAATAATGAGCAGCATTCAGCTGAATATATCAGACCAAACAATAATCTACTAATGAGCAAGATGCTTTTATCAGATGCTTTTATCCAAAGCGACTTCCAGTGCACTTGTTACAGGGATGATCCCACTGGAGAATCTGGAGTAAAGTGTCTTGCTCATGGACATGCTGGTGCTGCAACTGCGAGGATCGAACCAGCAACCTTCTGCTTACCAGTACCGTGGTTTAGCCACTATACCACAAAAATAATAAAACTACAACAAAAATTAGCATCTAATTGTAAAAATACGATATGAAATATGGCAAGAAATGGAATGCTTGTATGGACGTGACATGAATTATAAAACGTTTTAATCTGTATAAATGTTTTACTGGTTGTGATGCTCATGGAGAGCGGTAGTCAGATTGTCCCGCACATGTTCTCTTGCTTCAAGGTTGTGGGGTTACGGAGAGCCGACGAGATGGTCTACCTCATCCTCGGGATCAACGATCTCCCCATTGAGAATAGCCAGATTGTGAAGCTGGAACCGCCAGTGTTACGACCCAGAATGGTATAAACTTTGCCTAAGGGTTTTAAGGGAGTAACATTTATTTTGTCACGGAAGATCTAGACAGTGCAATGAAAACAGTGCTATTGATAATAATGATAATGCAGAGGAAGTTGATATTTAAACATCAATTTATTCTCCCAGCCCATAAACACAATAGGAAAATAAACTCTAAATGATTCCAAATATAAAGTCAAAGAAAAATACAATAAAATTCACCAAATAAAAATGAAGAGCATGAGTGTTGCCAAAATCAAAGAACTAAACAAAACAAAACACCTCTAACTTTAACCATAAAATCTAACCTAGCTAAATCAAAAGAAAAAAATCAAAGAAACATCTTCGGCGTGCCAAAGCACCCCTGAACTTACCTCCGCTAACTAACAAACAAAAATTACAAATCAAGGCAACACTCTCTAAATTAGTGAACTAATACAAAAACGCACTACGTGTGGCATGATGTGTCACGTGACATTCTAGCTTGCTCTTCAGCAAAAGAGCACGAGGACACACGATCAAAACTGATCAAATAAACTAAACCACAATTAGAAAACTAAAGAAACAAATTAGCAACAACTGAAACACAAGTCTAACATGGGCTGCATAATGACCCTAGACGAGGCGCGCACGCACACATAGAGCCAAAACCCCAGGCGCGCCTTGAAGACAGCTGGCGTCGCCCTTTTATAGCCAGCTTCCGGTAGAGCGTCATGGAGACCAACAAATCCCAGAGGACCAACAGGACCTGAAGCCAATCAGAATCTGATAACAAGAAACAAATCATAAGTACACAAACATAATCGTAACACACTTCCCCCCATAAGTTTTTAAACAGGGAGAGAGAGAAAGTGTTTAAAGACCAAAAAAAATTAATACTTAGATTCTTGAGAGACTGTCCGCTACCACGTTTTCCAACCCCTTTTTGTGTTTTATTTCTAAGTTGTAACTCTGTACAATCAACGCCCAACGCATCAGGCGTTGGTTATGATTGTACATTCGGGAGAGAAACACCAGAGGGTTATGGTCAGTAAAAACAGTCACAGGTGAAGAAGAAGAACCCAAATAAACTTCAAAAAATTGCAAAGCAAAAATGAGAGCAAGGGTTACCTTTTCTATAGTCGAATAGTTCAATTGATGCTTATTGAACTTCCTAGAAAAATAACAAACCGGGTGATCAAACCCCCTCTCATCCTCCTGTAAAAGTACAGCTCCCGAACCTGTACCACTGGCATCAATCTCTAACTTGAATGAACGAACAAAGTCTGGGCAGCTAGAACTGGTGCGTTGGTCAGCAACATCTTAATGCCATCAAAAGCCTGCTGACAATCCTCAGTCCACTTCCAGATCCTCTTAGGACTCAACAAATCTGTAAGAGATTGCACGACAACAGAAAAGTTACGACAGAAATTGCGATAATATCCAGCCATCCCTAGAAATCTCCGCAGTTCACGTCGCGCGGTAGGAACTGGATAATCTGCTACAGCCGCAACTTTCGCGCTGACCGGTCGAACTTGACCTTGACCCACCTCCTTTCCGAGATAAGTAATTGTTGCTTTACCAAACTCACATTTCGCCAAGTTCACGGTCAAATGAGCTTCAGCTAGACATGCAAACACAGTTCTAAGCAACATCAAGTGTTCTGACCAGTCCAAAGAATACAGTACCAAGTCATCCAGACATGCATTACAATCTGGTACTCCAGACAAGACCGTGTTAATCAAGCGCTGAAAGGTGGCAGGCGCATTCCGCAGTCCGAACGCCATCACCCGATATTGTAGAAAGTAATCGGGCATGACGAAAGCAGAAATTTCGGCTGCGCGAGATGTAAGCGGTACCTGCCAATATCCTTTCAGCAGATCGAGCTTGGTAACAAATTTGGCCGGACCCAAGTTGTCCACACAATCCTCCATCCTCGGCAGAGGATAACTGTCTGGTACAGTAACTGAATTAACTCTTCTGTAATCTGTACAGAAACGACTGGTTCCATCCGACTTTTTCACCAGTAAACATGGACTACTCCATGGACTAAAACTGGGTTCGGCTAATCCATTGGTCAACAAATAATCAACTTCGGATTTCATCTGCATTCGCTTGACAACATTTACCCTGTAGGCATGCTGCTTGATCGGGACTGCACAAGTGACCTGTATGTCATGTTGTAATACATTAGTGACTGAAGGGACATCTCCAAACAAAGAAGGAAACTCATGGATTAACTGAGTAACATCATATTTTTGCGTCTCACTTAAATCACTCAAAAAGCTTGGCATAGTTTTCAGAATTTCTGAATTTGCCAATCTTACCCCATGAGACGCATCAACTGATATTAACACATCATCCCCTAGTATCTCACCACTAGGTGGAGATGCAATCTCACCTTTCCCCGTGACGGAGGGAGAAATGACAGCAGCAACCACAGTACCGTTCGGCTGAGAATCCACTTTACTATTAGATTTCTCAATAGCATCTCTAGGAAGATACTTCTTCAACATATTAACATGACAAAGTCGTTGCTTCTTCTTACGCCCAGGAATCAGAATTACATAGCTAGTGTCATTCAACTTCTTAATCACCTCATAGGGACCATCAAAACGCGCTGACAGAGACGAGCCCACAACTGGCAATAATACCAGCACTTTATCACCAGATTGAAAATCACGTTTAACAGATTTAATATCAAAACGTTTTTTCATACTCATCTGAGTTTCACTCAAGGTTTTCTTTGCAAAAGAACAAGCTTCATGCAAACGTTCTTTAAACTTACTGACATACTCTAGCACGTTCACCCCAGAAGATTCCTGCTCACCCATCATCATCTCCTGGAATATTTTGAGAGGACCCCGCAGCGTGTGTCCGAAAACTAAATCTGCTGGGCTGAAACCCAACGATTCCTGGATAGTTTCTCGAACTGCAAATAAAAGTAAGGGAACGCCCTCATCCCATTCCTTGTCCGACTCCAGACAGTATTTTCGTAACATCGATTTTAGTGTTTGGTGAAAACGTTCGATGGCTCCCTGACTCTCGGGATGATACGCACTCGAGACCTTATGCTGAATTCCAAGGGTTTTCAAAACCTGCGCAAAAAGAGAAGACAGGAAATTAGTCCCCCGATCGGTCTGCACTACCTTTGGTAACCCAAAAGTAGTGAAAAACTTTACCAATGCTTTAATTACGACAGGGGAGGTAATTTTCCTTAGAGGAATTGCCTCCGGAAAACGAGTTGCAGTGCACATTATTGTCAGTAAAAATTGGTTACCACTCTTTGTTTTTGGCAAAGGACCTACACAATCCACAAGAATCTTTTCAAATGGTTTGCCAACCGCAGGTACTGGAATTAACGGAGCCGGAGGAATCATCTGATTGGGCTTCCCAGCAACCTGACAAACATCACACGTACGACAGTACCCCGAGACATCTTTCTTCAATGCTGGCCAGAAAAAATATCTGAGGATTCGATTATAGGTTTTTGTAATCCCCATATGTCCCGACCATGTTTTTTTTTAATGTCATGCAGTCAGAAATAACGTGCCCTCGTTTATGACAATAAAAACATTCTCTCCCTTCTTGCGTTGGAGGTGAACTCGGTTTAACTCGGAAATTTGAACTCGGTCCAGAGAAAGAGCCTGCCGTTTTCTCTGAACGGACCAAACTAAACACATTCTTGTGGGTCAATACAAATTCGTCGGCAAGAATTGCAGCTTGTGATGAACATACCACCTTCTGTTCGTTCAAATATGTCACCACCCTTTCGGGCACGCAATTCTTAAATTCCTCCAACATCATTAGATCTTTAAGTGAGTCAAAATCGGGCACCTTACTTGCAGCCAACCATTTATCAAATAGAATCCCCTTTTCACGGGCGAATTCCATATAAGTCTGCTGGCTTGTTTTCCTATGGTTCCTAAATCTTTGTCTGTATGCCTCAGGCACCAACTCATATGCACGAAGTATAGTGTTTTTTCACAACATCATATTTCATACTATCATCCAAGGACAAAGTCGAAAAAACTTCCTGAGCCTTTCCTACAAGCCTGCATTGCAGTAATAATGTCCAAGCCTCTTTTGGCCATCGAAGTGAAGAAGCGATTCTTTCAAATGCATTGAAATATGAATCTACTTCATTCTCCCTGAACTGAGGCACTAGTACGATATGCTTGCTGACATCAAACGAAATAGTTGAACCAACGTTCCCTACAGGCACAGAATGATCAGGCGCAGATCGTCGTACCATTGACTCAGAACGAATTTTCTGAGACTCTAATTCAAGCTCACGTAATTTAACCTGCGTTTCAGCTTCTATCTCCATTTTTCGAACCTGGTTGCTTTCAACAGTTGCTTTGAAACTGGAACCTTAAAGTGATCGGCTATTTCTAGAAGATCATCTTTTCTACACTTGTCTAACTGTTCAGGCGTTGGATTTTTAATAAATTCATGAAGATCGAATGAACTCATTTTTTTTTTCTTACCTCATGCCATCCAATCTCTCACAGGAATTTTCAAAACGTTCCAAGTGTTCTCCTCCACACAACACCACTGTTACACTCTGCACATATCAAAGACCACAAGTGTACAAAACAGAAAAGACATAATTTTTCACTCCGGATCAGCTGTTATAGATCCTGGACGCGCCCCCATTAAATGTTACGACCCAGAATGGTATAAACTTTGCCTAAGGGTTTTAAGGGAGTAACATTTATTTTGTCACGGAAGATCTAGACAGTGCAATGAAAACAGTGCTATTGATAATAATGATAATGCAGAGGAAGTTGATATTTAAACATCAATCTATTCTACCAGCCCATAAATACAATAGGAAAATAAACTCTAAATGATTCCAAATATAAAGTCAAAGAAAAATACAATAAAATTCACCGTGGGGCAGTCATGGCTAATGGTAACAGAGTTGGACTGGTGACCCAAAGGTTGCTGGTTCGATTCCAGTACCGGCAGGAATATGACTGAGGTGTCCTTGAGCAAGGCACCTAACCCCCAATCGCTCCCCGGGCGCCACTCAAGGCTGCCCGCTGCTCCGGGTGTATCCACGTTTGCAGTGTGTGTGTGTGTTCACTACTCACTACTCTGCTCCTAATGTGTGTGCACTTACTTGGATGGGTTAAATGCAGAGGTCAAATTCCAAGCATGGGTTACCATACTTGGCCATCACGTGTCACATTCACTTTCACTTTCAAATAAAAATGAAGAGCATGAGTGTTGCCAAAATCAAAGAACTAAACAAAACAAAACACCTCTAACTTTAACCATAAAATCTAACCTAGCTAAATCAAAAGAAAAAAATCAAAGCAACATCTTCGGCGTGCCAAAGCACCCCTTAACTTACCTCCGCTAACTAACAAACAAAAATTACAAATCAAGGCAACACTCTCTAAATTAGTGAACTAATACAAAAACGCACTACGTGTGGCATGATGTATGTCACGTGACATTCTAGCTTGCTCTTCAGCAAAAGAGCACGAGGACACACGATCAAAACTGATCAAATAAACTAAACCACAATTAGAAAACTAAAGAAACAAATTAGCAACAACTGAAACACAAGTCTAACATGGGCTGCATAATGACCCTAGACGAGGCGCGCACGCACACATAGAGCCAAAACCCCAGGCGCGCCTTGAAGACAGCTGGCGTCGCCCTTTTATAGCCAGCTTCCGGTAGAGCGTCATGGAGACCAACAAATCCCAGAGGACCAACAGGACCTGAAGCCAATCAGAATCTGATAACAAGAAACAAATCATAAGTACACAAACATAATCGTAACAGCCTATTTGGTTTAATTCAGATATGATAGATGTCAATTGCACCAACTGCTCTGCTGAAAGATGCTGACCCAGCCATGCTGTGCAAATCCTGCTCCCACTGCCTCCAGGTCATCTCTGGTTGGAAAACAAATCACCGCCTCAATATTTCCATGATTGCCTTGATCATTCTGTGCACAGTGTCATGCACAGAGGTCTTGGGGATATCGAAGGTCTGCGACACCACCCTGTATGATGCTGCATTGGCCAGCCAGTAGATTAACACAATCACCTCGATCTCGCTTTCCCATCCATGATCAGATCCCAGTCTGACTGCAGCAATGAGGGGCATGATGGACGGCAGAGACAGGTGAAGCTGGGAATGGTGGTCAGATGTTTCTGTAAAATAAAGCTGCAGAATAAGTTGAGATGGCTGTAGGAACTGGGGTTCACCGCATGTGAATGTGTGATAGTTTGTTAGAACAATACATTTGAATGAAGCTTTGTTTTATATTGTTGACTTGTATATGTGTGTATTTATGGTTACTTTTATTTATTAATTTACTCATTTTTATTCATGTTTCGTTTCCTATTGTTGTCAGTAAATTAAATATAATCATTTCATTAATTCATGCATTAATCCACTGCTTGACTGATAATTGATGTATTCACATCGGCTGCATTTGTCTAGTGTGTATTCACTCAAAAAAATAAATTGTTGAATGAACGTGATTTAATCGTAGCACCCATTATGCATCTAATCAAATTAAGTAAACTTGAACTACTTTGAATATTTTATATGAACACAATATACATTTGTAGATTCAACATGATTGTAATATGTCAATGTAACTTCTTTACAACTAATTGAATCAAAATGTTTGAATTGTGTTAGTCTAATCAAATTTATTCTTATCCACTGAATGTCAGTAAAGCACTTCAATTCAACAAGATTCTGCCTTGTTACATAAACTAGTTAATGTCTTGTTTTGGTAGTTGATTGAGCATTATTAAAGACACCCGATGTTAACAAGCAGAATCACTGAAGGGGAAAACCATAATTTTTAATTCACCGCTATGGAGATCAGTTTTGCTTTAGTTGGGCCCTTGACCCTTATATCATTAACTTTAGAATTTGTTTGGCTGCTGTAAGTGAGTTATAACAGCTAGACCTGGTCATGGTCATCTAATGGTGTAGGTTGTGTTTTATCAGAATTATTATTTCACAATCATTTGACCTGAATCACTGAACTAATATAGACCCCAATTTAGGTTTACTTTTTTAATTATAGCAGCACTGTCCTTATTCAGCATCATATTTTCATCCTTTACAATGTAATCTAAAGATTTTTTTTAAATGTGTCATATACAAAAAAACTATTATTTTGATTCTATTTAGTTTTTAGACACACGTACATCAATAATCAGCATGTGAATCTCAACAATGAACATCAACATTCTGGGTGCCACCAATCAAAACTTATTCATGGCTCCCATCATGCATTGCTGCATGAATAAATAATGAGCTTATGTTCAGAGGTGATCTGTTTGTCACCATTGCTGAGACTCATACGCTAATTATTGATGTCTGTGTGTGCCCATATAAAGAATTTTCAAAGTTTTCTTTTTATTGACTTGATCATTTGAATTTCATTGAAGAGGTCAAAAATATGATGCTGAGCAAGGCAGTGCTGCAATAATTAATAAAGGAATCCTAAATTGGGCTCTATGTTAGTTCGGGGATTCAGGTCAAATGATTGTGAAATAATGATTATGTTTAAACACAACAAACACTATCAGATGACCATGACCATTTGTTCATCTAGCTGTTATAACTCAGTAACAGCAGCCAAACAAATTCTAAAGTTAATGATATAAGGGTCAAGAGCCCAACTAAAGCAAACACTGATCTCCATAACGGTGAATTAAAAATTATGGTTTTCTCCTTCAGTAATTCTGTTTGTTAACATCAGGGCTGCGTTCAGCGCCGACAAAACGTTGCAGAACTTTTTTTAAACAGAAACGGTGACGCGTTGAACGCACTGTTGTGATGACGCAAGAGTTGCAACTACGGCAGCTGAGAAGGCTTTTTGTGTTCTTTGTGAAGAATTTTCGGAGCCTGATGAAGTCGGTATAAATATATTTAATACTACAAAATATGCCCGATGTTAGTTACTGCACTTGCCGCACAGAGCACAAGAGAACATCCCAATCGAGTGAAGGGATTTGTGGAAACTGAAATGGAAGCACATCTTACCTAATAAAGACTAAAACACATCTATTTAGCCTCACATACTGACTTTATTTGTTGTTCATACTGTTTTATTAATACCCTGTATTTTCTTTCTCATTTTTAGGAAAAGCACTTTACATGCATTGTTTATTTCTATACCAAATGTCATACACTTGCAATGAAGCTAAAAATATAAACAACTACATCTTTACAATAATACTTACGACAAACATGTCTTCTAATATCCTCAGTTGTTGCGTATCGAAAATGCGTATTTGTAAATTACTTCCATTGTGAAAGTTCACTTTAATAGCGCGTGCTGTATATACATGTTGCTGCTGATTGGACTGCAGTTCTGACACGCCCACCAAACAAGAGAAAACGCGTCTCAAACCCCGTTGCACACCGGTGCACGCCGTTTGCAGGAAACATGACGTTCAACTCGGAAACTGTAGCAAAACGTTGCGCACCGTTGTGATCTTGAACGTGCCCCAGGTGTCTTTAATAATGCTCAATCAACTACCAAAACAAGACATTAACTAGTTTGTGTAACAAGGCAGAATCTTGTTGAATTGAAGTGCTTTACTGACATTCAGTGGATAAGAATAAATTTGATTAGACTAACACAATACAAACATTTTGATTCAATTAGTTGTAAAGAAGTTACATTGACATATTAAAATCATGTTGAATCTACAAATGTATATTGTGTTCATATAAAATATTCAAAGTAGTTCAAGTTTACTTGATTTGATTAGATGCATAATGGGTGCTATACGATTAAATCACGTTCATTCAACAATTTATTTTTTTGAGTGAGTTATATCACATGACAATACAATTAAATTACAATTTGCTTGTTTTACTACATAAATAATCTTCAGTAAGAAAATATGAAATACAATTACGTATTGGTCAGTATTTATCATTATTATTGTGCGTAAGTGTCTGAGATAGGGCTTAATTAGTAAAAAGATTTGGTCAGCCAATCAAATCACATGATGGAAGCAGAATTTTCTAGACAAGCATTTTTTTTTTTTAAACCAGAACCACAAAATTAGTGTTTCCAATTTAAATGAATGAGGGATATAAATTAATAAACATACATAATAATGATTTAATTAATAAGTAAAAAGTTTTTTGTGAGGGTTATGTTTAGGTGTAGAAGATAGAAAATATTATCTCAGTATAAAATCAATAGAAGTCAATGGAAAGATTCCATGGAAATACACAAATATGTGTTTGTTTCCCTGAATGGATGTTTTTCTCTCACATAGTTTAATCTCACATAGTTTGAAAAACCAGTTCTGCAGAGAAACACACAGTTCTTCATTGGAACACGGAGTGAATCCACTGCTTGACTGATAATTGATGTAATCACATCGGCTGCATTTGTCTAGTGTGTATTCATGCATAGCTATGTCACATGGCAATACAATTAAATTACAGTTTGTTTGTTTTACTAAAATATATAATTTTCAGTATGAAAATGTGTAATATAATTAAGTATTGGTCTGCATTTATCATTATTATTGTGCGTAAGTGTTGAGGTGGGCTAGCAATGCAATTCATTCTGAGGTAATGTTAATTTTTAAGCAGTGATACTTACATTTTTAACACAACAACACATTTACAACACGTTTTTCGAGTATAAAATCACCAGTCTTCGAGCAGTTGCACAACATCTCCTTTGTACAGCCATTACAAACATAGCAAACTCGGAGGAAAACCGTAGGGTTGTAGAGTTACTGATGCAATAAGGAGTTAGTGCACCTGTCGCTCATATCTTCAAGTTGTTCTGCTTGTGATAATAGGCTTGTTTGAGATCAGCAACATCTGGGCTGAACTGATGATCACTGCGAGATGCATGCCGATTAGAATTGTGTCCGAGTGCAGTCCGTCTTGCCCTGATGTCAAGCTGATGTATGTAAAAAAACTCTTGTGACCGCAAGGCGCACGTGTCGGATTCTGCAGTTTAGGCTTGTTCGGCTTCATGCAGCTCTATCGTTCGGCAGCTGACTTGAAGCAGTGCATGCTGGTTAGAAATTTTGTCCGACTTGATACAGCGCCGACACCACGTGACTGTGATGTGTGCCATCAAAGCACCGCGAGAGCGATTCGAGAGTAGCCAGAGAACTCAGCCAGTGCAGCTTCTCAAGAGCGGCTGCAGGAGCTCTGATGACCATAGACATAATAAATACATAGACGCCCTATTGGACGCTTTGGAGCGTTGCTGCGATACGTCAACGTGTCCGCCATTTTGCGGAGGGCAAGACTGCGCTGTGAACAAATGCAAGTAAACAGGTGAGCTGCGGTTTTCCTGGATAAAAACAATAATAACGTTTACATTTATCAGCCGATTTCAGTGGTTTGCACGTGGTGTACGTTACTATTACTAATTATATAATTACCAAATACAACCAGAAAAAAATGTTCAGTCTTGTTTGTGAAAGGCAAGCAATAAAGCAATAAAACGCACCCTGTACATGAGATCGCAAAGTAATAGCACATGACATTGTCTTGTCCAAACTTTTCTTCTTCCTTATTTCTGCATCCCCCTCTCCCTTCTCAAGCCACGTCAAGCCACCAAAAGTTCACCGAGAATGTCTATATGTCACATATGATGTATCTTGTGAATCTATTGTTTTCCTTTTCATGTTTGATATCATTTTAAGTGTCTCAGTGCAATTGGTAAAATGGTCTTAATTTCATTGCAGTCACTGGTATTATGAGAAAGATTGAGAACTTAGGAGAATCCTGTTCTCCTCTTTGGGTGGTGTCTCTTCAAGATATCTGATAATTCTCCCCTCTCCCCCAAAACCAGGTGTTACCTCCTGGGGTACATGAATTGACCCAAAACAACTCTAAAAAATATTGGTATAACCCTTTTGTTCTGGTCTGGGTATTTAAGGGGAAGTGGCAGAGCAGACTTTGGGAACCTGTAACCAAGAAAAACCCCTCATACAATGCTGTTTCAGTGTTTTCCTGTTGTCTCTGTCAGGAATGCATTGCTTACTTTTAGAGTCTTTGAGTAACTGATGTCCTGTATTTATTATTTCTTTTTTTTTCCTCAAAGTGTTTTTATTGAACATCTTATCAAACATAAGATACACTTTTACAATACATTTTATTTGTATGTTAACCCACCCACCCAAGAAGTATTTATATTTTCTGAATTGGCTTTTAAACATATCCTTATGTAATTGGCATGATACATTTTTCCTGACAAATAAATGTTATATCTTTAAGTATTCTGAAATCATTATTCATAGTATATTAATGCGTATTGTGGTTTTTCCGCAAAGCTACTCCAGGATAGATCAAACCGAAGGCACTAATGAATGGAGCATGGGGCACATCATTAAGGAGACCTTCCGAATACTGAATATCACTGACTTAGCATATTGCATCTTGCGACTATCACAAAAATTACACCTTTTGGGAAGCATGGGTGATCGCTTAAGGGTAAAATAGTTAAAATAGCACTGCATCCTCTGACTATTTCAGAACTGGCTATGTTTGTGTCCGTGGGTTAGTTTAGAGTTTCCATGCCTTGTCATGTTTTTGTTTTATGTTTAATCTTGTGTTGTAAATAATTGCGTTTGGGTTCCCACCTCAACTTGCCTCCATTGGACCTTTCATCACATGTGGATGAAAGGTCCAATGTAATGAAACCTTTGTGATGGACCTTTAACAATACACACACACACAACACACACACACACACACACACACACACACACACACACACACACACACACACACACACACACACACACACACACACACACACACACACACACACACACACACACACACACACACACACACACACACACACACACATACATGTTGGTGCAACTGCCCCTATCCCTAAACCTACCCATCACAGGAGACATGCTGCATTTTAAAATGTTTAATAAAACATTGTTTTTTATGTTTTTTAAGCCATTTGTTTTATGAGGACTTTTGAAATGTCCTCATAAACCACCCATAAGTTGTAATACCAGTGTAATACACATGTCATTATACAAATTTGTGTCCTCATAAATCACATAAACCAACCCACACCCACACCCACACACACACACAACACACACACACACACACACATATATATATATATATATATATATATATATATATATATATATATATATATATATATATATATATATATATATATATACACTCACCTAAAGGATTATAAGGAACACCACACTAATACTGTGTTTGACCCCCTTTCGCCTTCAGAACTGCCTTAATTCTACGTGGCATTGATTCAACAAGGTGCTGAAAGCATTCTTTAGAAATGTTGGCCCATATTGATAGGATAGCATCTTGCAGTTGATGGAGATTTGTGGGATGCACATCCAGAGCACGAAGCTCCCGTTCCACCACATCCCAAAGATGCTCTATTGGGTTGAGATCTGGTGACTGTGGGGGCCATTTTAGTACAGTGAACTCATTGTCATGTTCAAAAAACCAATTTGAAATGTTTCGAGCTTTGTGACATGGTGCATTATCCTGCTGGAAGTAGCCATCAGAGGATGGGTACATGCTGGCCATAAAGGGATGGACATGGTCAGAAACAATGCTCAGGTAGGCGTGGCATTTAAACGATGCCCAATTGGCACTAAGGGGCCTAAAGTGTGCCAAGAAAACATCCCCCACACCATTACACCACAACCACCAGCCTGCACAGTGGAAACAAGGCATGATGGATCCATGTTCTCATTCTGTTTACACCAAATTCTGACTCTACCATCTGAATGTCTCAACAGAAATCGAGACTCATCAGACCAGGCAACATTTTTCCAGTCTTCAACTGTCCAATTTTGGTGAGCTCTTGCAAATTGTAGCCTCTTTTTCCTATTTGTAGTGGAGATGAGTGGTACCCGGTGGGGTCTTCTGCTGTTGTAGCCCATCCGCCTCAAGGTTGTGCGTGTTGTGGCTTCACAAATGCTTTGCTGCATACCTGGGTTGTAACGAGTGGTTATTTCAGTCAAAGTTGCTCTTCTATCAGCTTGAATCAGTCGGCCCATTCTCCTCTGACCTCTATTATCAGCAAGGCATTTTCGCCCACAGGACTGCCGCATACTGGATGTTTTTTCCTTTTCATACCATTCTTTGTAAACCCTAGAAATGGCTGTGCGTGAAAATCTCAGTAAATGAGCAGATTGTGAAATATCTTGTTCATTATATTTATTTTCACATAAAAGTAACAGAACTAAAATTACATCCAGTTTATTAGCAACACCATACAGGATCGTAAATCCTGTGATATCCGTGTTTGATCTCACAGGTGTCGGATTCACTGCGAGAAGAGAGAACTGTCCGTCTTGCTTGCACTCTTGTCACTCCTCCCCTCACTGCTGCCGCCTACTCTCGACTACATAACAGGCGAGGCCAGGCGCATCTCAAACCAGCCTGTGGATGATCTCTGGATCTCATTCATACTACACACATTCAGGCTATAAAGTGAGTATGAGGTTTTGAACGCAACAACTAAGACTATAGGGCTTAATTAGAAAATGATGGAAGCAGAATTTACGGGAATAGCATTTGTTCTTTTTTTTTTAATACAAGAAACATAAAATTAGTGTTTCCAATGTAAGTTAATGAGAGAATAAAATGAATAAACATACTAAATAATATTTAAATTAATATGTAAAAAGTTTTTTGTGAAGGATATGTTTAGAAAATATGAAAATACACAAATATGTGTTTGTTTCCCTGAATGGATGTTTTTTTTTTCTCAGTTTCATCTCACACTTTGAATCCTGAAAAAACAGTTCTGCAGAGAAACACACAGTTCTTCATGGGAACACGGAAGTGAAAGGAAGTTCAGTGGTTTTGACGATCAAGCTGCCATTTCAGAGGAGGACAAAGAAACATCTGCAAATATTGTTATTATTCAAAGTAAGTTAGGAAATAATTTAAGTTATTGACAATGTTTAAGTGTCATGTTTCCATGTTTCCTTTAATGACTTTTACGTTTCTGATAGTGTCAGATTACAGTCTTTACGGTTTCATCCACTTAATAAAGTGTCGATCATGTCAATTTCCAAACTCAAAACTTTCAAAACTGTTTTATAAAAGAGGTTTTGTGAGTTCAACAATTGGCACACTGAATTTCTTCAGCCTTGTTTTCATTTCTGTCAAACATTAAATATGGCTTTGTCTATGACACTAAAGCAGTTAAAAAGACTAATCAGACTGATTCAACATTACAATCTTTATTTAATTATACAGATTCGTTTAGATAATGAGAATTTATTATTTTTTTAAGCAGTGAAGGTAATCAAATATAATTGTGTGCATCAAATATAATTGTGTGCATGTGTGTGTTAGAGTGTGAGTTAGTGTTTGTGTGTGTCTGTGTGAGTGTGAAACTATGTTCCATTACTCATCATTTTTTAGTATAAATTATTATCATTCACAATCACTATTGAAACTTTTAGTATTTTCATATAGTCTTCAAAATGTGAAGCTACTTCTTATATATGTATAATCATAGTCTAATCATGCTGAGACTCAATAATCTCCAACATTCAGATGGATCTATCAGACCAAACCATAATCTACTAATGAGCACAGACTCTTAAACTGAAAAACAATCTGAATAATTAGTTTTAGACCCTAAAAGTAAAAGCAAAAAAAATCATAATAGTTGATCTGATCACAGTGTGATCACATTTATTTGCACATACTGCAAAGATTTCTGCTAAAAAAAAAGCAACTATTTAAATACTTTTTCCTTTGCTCAAATACTCCATGAAGGATGATGGCATCTGTTTTAGAGCTGCTTCAAGATACTCTAAAAGAGCTGGAAAAAGACAGTCTGAACAAATTTAGAAGTCTCTTAAAAGAAGATGGACCCGTTGGAGCTGGTAAACTGGAGGATGCTGGTGTCATTGATATAGTGGATATAATGATGGAGCGTTTTGGAGCAGAAGAAGCTGTGAAGAAAACACTGAACATCCTGAGGAAGATGAACCAGAACCGGCTGGCTGAAGAGTTACAGAACAACTACACTGAAGGTAATGAATAGAGAACTATAGGCAGAATAGATTCATAGAAATATATATTCAGATTACTTTCAAAGAAGATTCTTATATACACCAAGGCTGAATTTAATGATAAAAAATTGTTAAAATATTGTGAAATATTACAATTTAAATTAACTTTTTCTATTTTAATATCTGTTAAAAAATGAAGGATTAGAGAATGAGAGGCAGCATAGATTCATAGAAATGTTTATTCAAGTTTTTTTTCAAGGCAAGTTCACCAAGGCTGCATTTATATGGTCAGAAATAGTTAAACTATTGTGAAATATTATAATTTAAAACAATTGTTTTCTATTTAAATACCTTTAAAAAATCCCATGTTGCCATAAAAGTAAGTTTCATAGCTGAATTTTCAGAATCATTACTCAAGTCTTCAGTCACATGATCCTTCGGAAATCACTCTAATATGAGGATTTATTTAATAGTTTAACAGCTGTGCTGCTTAATGAAGTGTGGAAACACAGTCCCTTTTCAGGATACGTTGATAAACATAAAGCATTTCATTCTCTCTCTTCACAGTGCAAGAATCACCAGAAGCAGCCGAGAAACACACAAGAAAACAAGGTAAATTAACCTTACACACGGCCTTAAAGTGGGATGAGAAATTATTTCAGCATGTTTGATGTATATTGATCTTAGTACACAACATAACTGCATTCAGTGCTATGAATTTAAATACTTTGGGCCCTATTTTAACGATCTGAAACGCAAGTGTCAAAGCGCAAAGCGCAAGTAACTTTGTGGGCGGATCCCGGCGCTGTTGCTATTTTCCCTCGGAATAAATGCCTCTTGCGCCCGACGCAAGTTTAACCCTTGTGCATCAATTTAAAAAAGTTACACATAACTAAATAGAGGACAAAAATGTCTGTGTCTAAAAAACTGTCATAAAAATATTATAGATTTATATTTTTTTCCACTTTCACTGACATCATTTTTTTAACCAGCATCAGCTCTAATCGTAATGACCAAACATTCATTAATTTTCAGAATTTTAACCCTTAAAATGCTGGTTTGTTTACATAATGCCACTGTTGTTTTTTCATGAAAAAAATAAAAATATTAATTATTTTCAATTTACTAAATTCTAAGCCGGATTTTTTTTCCTTTGATTATTACAGCTTTGGATATGTCAATGATTAACAACAATATTAATTTTGATGCATTAACATTTTTTATGCAGTCTCAGATTTAAAAAAAAGACCACTCAGGTCCATAAAGGACAAAAATGTCCATGTCAAAAAAGTGTCATAAAAATATTATAGATTCATATTTTTTTCCACTTTCACTGACTGAGATTTTTTACTAGCATCAGTTCTAATAATAATTACCAAACAGTCATTAATTTTCAGAATTTTAACCCTTTAAACGCTGGTTTCTTTACATAATGCCACTTTTGTTTTTATAAAAAATTATAATACAAATATTCCATATACTAAATGCTAAGCAGGTTTTTTTTCTTTAAATATTACAGCCTTGGATATATCACTGGTTAACAACAACATTAATTTTGATGCATTCATATTTTTATGCAGTATCAGATAAAAAATAAATAAAAAAACTACCACTCAGGCCCATAAAGGACAAAAATGTCCAAGTCAAATCATTGATTTATTAATCCTATTATCCTCCAAAGTTTTTACTTTTTTGATAGAATATACCTTATTTTGCTCTAGAAATAAAGCAAAAGTACAAGATCACTTAGAACAAGAACTGAAGTCAACTCTTCATCCTCACTTTCACATGTGTTCACTAGATCCAGAGCTTCCCTTGCTGTGAAACGTCTCTTCATCTTGCAAACAATAAAATGACAAGGCCCTCAAGCATCACATTTTTATAGGTTTGGCTGTGAGAGCACTTGTGTCAACAAAAATCTACCAGACAAAACAATCACCATTTTCTCGAGGTGAAAACATAAAAAATAATCACTTTTGATTAATGCAAGGTGTTGTGGGGCCTCTAAACTTCTACATCAAAATCAAGCTCACCTTTTACCTTTGAATAAAAACAAAAACAAATGAAAAAGTGCAAGCAAGTAATAAGAAATGTGTTTGAATGAAAAAAAGTAACTTCAGTAACTTTTTGACCTTTTCAGTTTTCACATGGCAGGGTCTGTGACTCTGCCAAGGGTATGACTCATTGACATGGGGTGGGATTTGTGATTTTCAGTACAATATAATTTCTTTCTTTCAAAATGTTCACACACACCTAAAATTTTCAGTACACACATACTAACCACACTCTGACAACCATACCAACACACCCACACACAATTATAGCTTCGTAATTGATCTAATTGGCTCTATAATATGCATAAGCCGAAAACAGCAGAAAACAATAAATAAAGTGATAATTTGGACATTTTTGTCCAAAAGGTGCTAAGTGGGTGTATTTTTTTACCTAGTGCAAAATAATTTTTTTAAAGTAAATGAAGGTGAAATATTAAAATTCCAATAAAAATACACACCTGTGGCAAATTTTATGCAGTTAGCATTAACACAGCCAAAGTTATCAAAAAAACAAAACTGAAAAGGACAAAAATGTCCATAAGGATGCACAAGGGTTAAAAGGGGTTGGTCTGAAGTAGCTTCATTATTCATAGGTGTGGTTTGGGCGTAACGTGAAATAAACCAATCAGAGCGTCATCCAACATACCCTTTAAGAAAAGGTGCGCATGTTGCATGGCGGATTGTTATTTTTATGGCGCATTTACCAGGCGCGCTTCAGAATCGGTTCACAGCCGAGGAGATCGATGTTCTCGTCAGGGCCGTAAAAGAAAGAGAATTGACATTGGGGATGGGACAAACCCACCCAAATCAATAGAAAAAAATATGAGAAAGCTCAACTTAACTGGTAAGTTAAAAAATAAGGTTTTTAATGTACTTACATTATGGTAAAGGTGATTTCGCAGTCTTCAGATTTTTATTTCCTAGTTCTTGACGGACAAACTAATTTGTCAGATGTCGTTATATACATATGTGTCTTGCCACTATTGGGCAAACAGGTCTGATCCGTCATTACTACAATTTGCCTGAAAAATTTGGGTAAATGTGTAAGCTAGATTTATGCCTATTTTTTCACATCTTCATGGACACCACAATGATTTCCCTCGTGTGGTAATATATTTCCTTGTTATAATGTATGATTTGCAAAAATAAAAACTGCTGCATCTGTGTTTATGAGAGAATCAAAGTGTGTGCGCGTTGTGCACCCGCTACATTATGGCAAAGCATGCGCGCTTAAAATAGCATTATGAACAACGCGCAATGCGCCACTGACTTTAGACTAGGTTTTTTTTGGTCAGTGGCGGAATTGTTTTCTGGAACTGCAAAATAGCACTAGGGAATGTTTGCGCCGAAACACGCCTCCTTTTTGCGCCGACCCGCCCAGGGAGTGCAAGTTCATTTCCTAGTTTACCGACGTGCGTCTGTGGAGGGAAAAGCCCACTTTCCGCGGGTGCAAAATAGGAATGATACATGCGTCAGTGAACAAAGTCATTTGCGCCGGGTGCAAGATAGAGCCCCATATGTCTGCTCTAGTTGATTTTGATGAAACCTTTGTGCTTATTTTTTTATGTTGTTTTGTTCACACCTTTTCCTGTTTATTTATATTTTTCATAACAGATTTCTGGCTGCATGAATTCTTGAAAACTCACAAAATGAACATGAAGGAGAAAGTAGAACACATTTTTGGGGGTAAAGGGGAAAAGGAAGCACATCTCAAGGATGTTTTCACAGAACTCTTTATTACGGATGGCAATATTAAAGAAGTAAATAAATTAAATGAGATTCTAAATATTGATAAAGACATTAAACCCCATAATTCACAAAACACGACAATCAAATGCAGTGATATATTTAGTCTGAACAAAAATAATAAGACAAAGATTGTGCTGACCAAAGGTGTCGCTGGCGTTGGAAAAACTGTCTCAGTGCACAAGTTCATTCTGGACTGGGCAGAAGGAGAAGCCAACCAGGAGATAGACTGTGTTTTCCTGCTTCCATTCCGAAAGATGAACTGCATTGAAGACAGAGAGATCAGTCTGCATGAGTTTCTACAGAAATTTAATCCTGAACTGAAGGACCTGGAAACAGCAAAGATATGTAAGATATATAATAGTAGGCTTGCGTTTATCTTTGATGGACTGGATGAGAGTCGACTAACTTTGCATTTTAACAATGGAATGGTGACGAGTGTTGAGGAGCGATCATCTGTAGATGAACTGTTTACAAGTCTGGTGAAGGGGACTCTGCTTCCCTCAGCTCACGTCTGGGTGACATCACGACCAGCATCAGCCAATCAGATTCCTCCTGAGTATGTAGGGTTGTTCACAGAGGTGCATGGATTCACTGACCAGCAGAAGGACGAGTATTTCAGAAAGAGAATCAAAGATGAGACTCAGGCCTCCAGAATGATCTCACACATTCAGAAATCTCCTAGTCTCTACATCATGTGTTACATTCCCATGTTCTGTTGGATTACAGCCACTGTTCTTCAGGATGTCCCCATTGGGAACGATGGCGAGAACATCAACACGACACTCACTGAAATGTACATCCACTTCCTGTTGATACAGATGAACAAGAAGAACCAGAAGCATGACAGAAAAACAGAAAGAGAACGTACCAAGCTCTTAGATTCCAATAAAACAATGATTTTAAAGTTAGCTAAGCTAGCATTTGAACAGCTGAAGAAGGAAAACATAGTGTTCTGTGAGAAAGATCTGACAGCATGTGGTATTGATGTGAGTAAAGACTTTGAGTCCACAGGAATGCTGACTGAGATCTTTCAGCAAGAAGCTGGACTTCATGAGATGAAGGTCTTCTGCTTCGTTCATCTGAGTGTTCAAGAGTTTCTCGCTGCAGTGCACGTGTTCCTCTGCTACCTGGACAAGAAGATGGACGAGCTGCAGTTTTGTTGCTACAAATGTTGCTGTGACAAGCCAGGCAAAAATATTGCTTTACATGATTTTCTAAAGAAGGCTGTTGAGAAAGCAATGCAAAGTCAGAAAGGGCATTTAGACCTATTTTTACAGTTTCTGCTGGGCATTTCACTGGAATCGAATCAGAAACTGCTCAGTGGCCTGTTCACACACACTGAAGACACCAAAGACAGTGTCACAGAAATAACCAAACACATTAAAGAACAATTAAAATACCAGTACAATGCCATCATACCTGAAACTTCAGTCAACCTGTTCTACTGCTTACTGGAGCTCAATGACAATTCATTATATACAGAAATACAAAGATACTTCGATTTATCTCTACAAAGACGTCTCTCGTCTTCCATGTGCTCATTGATGGCTCATGTACTGCTGAGGTCAGAGGAGGTGCTGGAGGAGCTCAACCTGATGATTTACTGGATATCATGGGTAGGCCGCATGAATCTCCTGCCAGCTGTGAGATGCTGCAGAAAAGCAACGTAAGAAACTTTTTGACGGCTGTTAAATTTGTTTTTAACTCTGAAAACCAGTTTCAGTGTACAATGCAGTGTGACGTATCATGTTTTTACTGATTACAATCTGTTTTTTTTTATTTAATTGATTTACCAAACAGTGACTGTATAGACAGTGATTGTATAGACATACATTTGAACATTATTTTCACTTGGCTGTCACATCAGTTCCAGCTTACATGACATTTATATTTTTCCAGTAATCTTCAATGTTCACAAAGAATGTGACAAACTATCTCTGTTACTACTAGCACTGTTCCTAAAAGATGATGACACAATACATGCCATAGACAAATGTCCTGTTTTTACAGACTCTCCTTCAGTGATATCAATGACATCTGCTGTGAAACTGTGGCTTTGGCCCTGCAGACACCAAACTCTCTGATAGAGCTGGACATGAGTAACAATGACCTGAAGGATTCAGGAGTGAAGCTGCTCTCTGATGGATTGAAGAGCCCAAACTGTCAGCTTAAGATACTGAGGTTTGAGATTCATTCTTATACAACATTCACCTCAGTCCACTAAAAATAGAGAATGACGTTATAAAACGCTTAACATGAAAAGAGATGTTGATGTTTTGACATGCACTGACATTTGTGCTTTTTTCAGTTGCTTAAAAAACATATTAATGGCAAAGGTCTCATTACACTCTATTCAGCACAAACAGGGCTACCATAATATGTGAGCAACATGTAGGTACATGTTTGTATTTTTGAGAGAATAATGTTTATGCTATTCCGTCCTTATTACAACCCTTCGTGTAAATTGACAGATAGTCTAACTCCTCTTCTAATCACCACACTGGATGGAGATGAATCGTTCAGTTCTTTAATGATGACCAAAAGTAGGGTAAAACTGAAACCGAAAGTATACATAAATGAGTACTAAACAATACTACTACAAATAACTTGTTATTTTACACAATTAAATGACTATTTAAAAGTTGTTAGTCATGCTCAGACTATTCTGTTTATACCACAGCCGGAAAACTACCCAACTATTTTAATAACATACATCTCATCTTACATGAAAATATTCCTCTACATAGATAGATGACATGTTAAAGAACATTTACATACCAACGATGCTCGTTTATAGCTTGAAACGTGAGCAGAAGGACTTAGATTCTTCTTCTTCTTTCTTTAATGGCGGATTGCAAACAACTTTTAGGTGCATACCGCCACCTACTGTACTGGAGTGTGTATCATCATGTCCAGTATCCCTCTCTGGTAGTATCCCTACCAGATTCCACTCCCGCCCTGTCTGCTGAACCTTATCTTTAAATACCCGTCTTTCCACCTCATTCAATGTACAGTACAATATTATGTGTTCAGCATCTTCTTTAACACCACATTTCTCACATTTCTCACTATTCCTTTTGCCCATTAAATATAGTGTGCCATTTAGTCCTGTGTGATCCACCCTTAGCCTTGTCATTATAATTTCCTCTCTCCTGGTTTTTTCCATGTAGTTTTTAAAACTGACAGATTTCTGTAATTTATAATATTTCCTTCCTTTCCTATCTTCTTCCCACCATTTCTGCCATATTTCAAGTCCTTTCCTCTTAACCACCGCTTTTCCTTCACCTTTTCCTAGTGGAATTGTAACTGTTATTTCCTTTAGTAATGCCTCTTTTGCCAGTTTATCTGCAGTCTCATTCCCTTTTATCCCCTCATGTGCTGGTACCCAACAAAATTGAACATCTATACCACCCCGACAGGGGCGATTCTAGAATTTTATAAATGGGGGGGCACAGGGGGGACCAAGAACCAGTTAGGGGGGCCCATGTGAAATCAGCTAGAAAATTCAACTAGAAATTTATACTTGTTTAGAAAATATTAAATGCGATTTAAAAAATCTTTGCAATGTCCAGTAACCTAAGATGGTATTAAATGTGGTACTGAACAAAAGCCTGAAAATGATTTTGTATTTTACATGTAGGCCTATTGGACCACACCGTTTTGTTCTTATAAATAAAAAAAACATCACCTAGGCTTTAATAGTCGTTACCTAAGACTATTAAATAGTCATCTAACCTAGGCTTTAAAGCCTTTAAATTATTGTTCTTTCCCATAGGATTTTGTAAAACTATGTTGGGTGGACCTCTGTTCCGCTAAGGGGGTTCGGGGGCATGCTCCCCTGCAAGAAAATTTTGTACATTTTTGTACATCAATCTGGTGCACTTTGAGAGCTCAAAATTAAGAGCTTTAACCGGCTTCAACCCACGAACTGAACAACATTGAACAAAGGGAAAGCATTGACTTACCTGGACATTAAAGAGGGATCAAACATCTTTTTAGTTATGATATAGAGTCTCAGTCTACATTACATTGTCACTGGTGTTTTAGGATGCCAAACAATTTATAATAATGTAATAAGGATTTATATAATTAGTCCTATTACGTAAAATCCATATCGCCTATAAATGTAGGCCTACTGTATAAATAAAAATGAATATTTCAAAAGTATATTTTACTTACACTATTATATAGGAAAATTACAATACTTTTGTCCCAATTTCTTCACTTGCAAGAAATAAACCTTTGAGCTTTTATTTTGGAGAAAACACCAAACACCGGAAAGTGCATACTTTTCTTTAAATCACGCAGCACAAACAGAATGCTTATATAGGCTACTTAATTACAGTCTTGTGCTGTTTTATAAAGGCACAAAGCCATATCACGGTTTTGATTTTAGTACGTTGGCAAAATATAACGCTAGAGACCTTTATGGTATAGGCTATACATTTTACATCTGTCCAACGCATCGGTCCAATGCATCAAAAGCTGCTTTCAGGCACCCCACGCCCTCGCCCTACGCCACTGTAGATATTTATTGCTGTTAGTCTTTAAAACAACAGATAAAGTAAACTATTAAAAATGTATAAAAAAAAGATTTTTTAGGTCGTGTGCACTGCCGCGGAATAACACTGACAACTTATCTCTATTCAGTCTGCCGAAGTTATGTTAGCTGATCTAACGTTACTGGCTTGATCAGTCACACATGAAAGTAATCAGACTAACATACGGTGCGATATTTCAAAATATATACTGTAATTGAGTGGGTATATTCCATAAACAATGACGTGTCGAGGTATCTCTCTCTCTCTCTCTCTCCTACTGTTTGAAAAACCCGGACCTGTGATTCCGCTTTGCGAATCGCAAATCAAGCAGTGATTGACAGCGCTCCGATTCAATGGCATTGGGCATTCTCAGGTTAACAGTAAATCTAGCCCAATGATGTTGGGGGGGCACCAGGGGGGGGCAATCATATTCCAGGGGGGGCCAGTGCCACCCCGTGCCCCCCTTCTAGACACGCCCCTGCACCCCGATGCAATCTTAATAAACTGTGATAGAGTTCTATTAGTAGATCTTCTCTGACCGATATCATTGACTGAATACTTTTTATGATAGCTAAAGAGTCTCTACATATTACCACCCTGTCTGGTCTGACCTCTTCAACCCACTGCAATGCAATAATGACTGCTACTATTTCTGCTGTATATACAGATAACCGGTCAGTTTGTCTTGGATAAATTTATTTTAAAATCTGGAATATGAATACCAACTCCCACACATTCCTTTTTATTCTTGGCTCCATCTGTATTAATCTTTAAATAATCATAATAACTGTTTCTCATGTAATTGCTTGTATTAATTCCCACTTCCTCCATTCTCCATTCTCTTTTCTTTTCTATGATATTAATATCAGTCTTTACTTCCGGGAAAAGCCATGGTGGTATATTACTTACGGGATTGGCTGTGGTGAAATCTAAGGCTTCCATTTCATATTCCCTCACTCATTCTTCCCTTGTCCATCCAAACCCAAACCCCTGATATTTTGCATACTCCCAACATTCCTGAATTGTATCTTTGGTTGGGTTGTCTTTCCCACTTCCTTTTAGTCTGATCCAATACGTCAGGGATAGGCAACTCCGGTCCTCGAGGGCCACTGTCCTGGAGAGTTTAGCTCCAACCCTGATTAAACACACCTGAACAAGCTAATCAATGTTTTCAGGATTACTAAAAAATAATTTTTGTCAGGGTTGGAGCTAAACTCTGCAGGACAGTGGCCCTCGAGGACCGGAGTTGCCCATCCCTGCAATACGTCATCGCAAGTTTCTCTCTTCTTAACTCCAATGGTATCTCTCCTGCTTCTATTAGTATAGCATTAATGGGGGTTGTCTTAACAGCACCGATACATACACGTAATGCTCTGTACTGTTATCTTTTAATTTTTTCCAATGTTGTTTTTGCCGCTGCTCCATAAACTACACAACCATAATCAATTGCTGACCTCATGCATGCCCTATAGATGTTAATTAAAGACTGTCTATCTGCACCCCAGTCACATCCAGCCACAGCTCTCAGAAGATTTATAACTTTTTTGCATTTTGTTTCTAAATGCTCAATGTGTATTTTCCATGTACACCTGTTGTCAAACCATAGACCCAAATATTTAAATTCATTTACTTTCACCATTTGTTGTTCATATAATGTTAACTTGTAAGCATATTGCTTGCGCATCTTTGTTATCATCATATAACAAGATTTGCTCGTCGACATCTTAAACCCCCACTTATATGACCACATCTCTACTTTATTAATTGCTTTTCTTATACTTTCTAATACATATGGCACATTCCTTCCTCTTATCCAAATGGCACCATCATCCGCATATAGTGCGGATTTGATACATCCATCCAAGTTTGAAAAAATATCATTTATCATTATATTAAATAGTATTGGACTAATTGCACTCCCCTGGGGAATACCATTGTCTACATCCAATTCCATTGACATCTCTGATCCAACCTTAACTTTAATTTTCCTACCTGTTAAAAAGTCCATAATCCAATTATATAACCTTCCTCCAATACCCATTCTATTTAATTTAATAAGCAGTCCTTCCCTCCACATAATATCATATGCCTTTTCTATGTCAAAATACACTATTGTCATTAGTTCTTTCATTTTCAATGCCTTTTCCACATCATTACTTACTCTAACTAATGCATCTATTGTAGATCGTCCTTTCCGAAATCCACTTTGTATATTAGTCAGCAATCCTCTCTGTTCTAATATATGTGATAATCTGTGAACTATTATCCTCTCCATCCATTTACATAAATGTGATGTCAAAGCTATAGGCCTATAGTTATCAGGGTTAGCTGGATCCTTAAGCCTAGTTCACACTACATGATTTTAAAACGTAGGGCTGAACTGTGCAGTTCACACTACATGACTTGCTCTCTGTGAAATCAGGAGTGTTCAAGTTGTTGAGCCGTTCACACCAAACGACACATCGTGATTGATCTGCAACTGGAGCTGACGCACTACAGGATTTGACAACAACTCTGTCACCCAACGATTCTATCTCGTCTACAAACCACGTTTTGTCACGAAAAATCACGCGATAAAACGAACCGGAAATGACAATAAACAGAATTACAGTAAGATTTAATGTACATTTCAACCTATAACATTTTGCTTTACCTGGGTGTTTGAGGGCGTTTGTAATTTCCATCCACCTTTTCTCTTTCTCACATCTCATGTCCAACATCATAAAGGCATTCATGCTCCTTCCACAGTTCGATTAAACTTTGCTCCTAAAATTTGCTGTTGAGTCCATTGCTTTCTTGACGACATGTTGCTCATCTTTCT
Source organism: Chrosomus eos (assembly GCA_036326025.1). NCBI lineage: Eukaryota > Metazoa > Chordata > Actinopteri > Cypriniformes > Leuciscidae > Chrosomus > Chrosomus eos. Next base: position 29,976,789 of record CM070842.1, read on the forward strand.
GTAAACTCGTCTTGGTCGTGTTTGTTTGAAAATCGCGCATTTCGCGTATTTACCGGTATTTACCATGCTATTTACCCGGTGACCTCAACCCATGCCTTGCTCTGATTGGCTCTAGCTCATGACATCACTGAGATTGAGTCGCGCGACAGCTCTGGATATCTAGCATGCTAGATATTTTTCTGGGCTCGGCGACGCGTCTGCGAGGTGTTTGTGAGCGTCTTTGATGCGTTGTTGGCTCTTTCACACTAACAGATTGGCGAGCGTTAATCTTCCGCTAATCGCCCGCGATTTGCACGCGATAACACCCTGACTTGTCGGCGACTCAACGATTTGCAAATCGGGCTTAAATCGGGCTTAAAATCATGTAGTGTGAACTAGGCTTTAAGGACTTAGATTGATTCCCGTGCTTCCTGATGACATCATTAAAGGAAGCCGCAGAACACTGTGACTAATTCCGTTAGTATCCACTAGGGGGAGACAGCGAATAACAATACAGAACACTCCAATACAGAACAATGGTTATTGAAAAAAACAAAATATTAAAGTTTCTGAAATAAGGCTACAAAATATGTCCACAAGACTTTTGACTAATGAAAGTTGTTGCCTAGAGTTTTTGCTTCAAAATGATGTGAAAATAGTCCTGCCTACTCATTCACATAAAACAATACATTGATTGAAATTTTGTGTTATGAATAATCATGAATAATGCTGTGATTCACACTTGAGAAGACAATGACCTTCATAATGAGCCTTTTAGTCAGGTATGTCATTGAGAGGGAACCACAAGAAAGAATGCAAGGACAAAAGAATATATATATATATATATATATATATATATATATATATATATATATATATATATATATATATATATATATATATATATATTTTTTTTTTTAAATGTCGCAAAAATAAGATTCTTTATTTCTCATTTTGCATCGCAAAGGGAGTAGGCTTAAATAAAATAAAAATAAATAAAAATAAATAAAATAAAATAAATAAACTGTCTCAACACTTTATTTAAAGGAACATGCCGACTTTTTGGGACTTTAGCTTATTATTTTAGCTTATCCCCCAGAGTTAGATAAGTCCAAACATACCCTTTTCCTCTCTGTGCGTGCTATAACTCTGTCTGACGCACGCACCGCTAGCCTAGCTTAGCACAAAGACTGGAGGTAAATGGCTCCAGCTAGCATACTGCCTAGAGCCCTGCACGGGGCAAAACATCCAGCCCTAACCGAGACCTAACCTGTGGTGTTCAAGCCCTAATCCGGCCCCAGCTCGAAAACATCTGCAAATTTTCAGCCTGAATCGACCCAAGACCAACATCAATATCACTTAAAGCGCTGTCTCTGATGCACGCTGTCTCTGCTAGACGCACACACAAAACGCACACACATATACACACACACACTACTAGGTAAAATTTGACAAACATAACTACCACCACCGACAATCATGCCCACAAATATTAATACAGTAGCTTTTTGCTTCGGAGTCAAGCACTTCGTATGCTGAACAGAGTGAATTTGAAAGCAAGCCTTTTCTGGATCTCTCCACTTTGGTGCGGGCGTGACGGCACAGCACCGCGAGCGGTCTTTTTTCTATTCTCTCTCTCTCTCTCTCTCCTCTCTCTCTCTCTCTCTCTCTCTCTCTCTCTCTCTCTCTCTCTCTCTCTCTCTCTCTCTTCTTTGTTTGTGGTTTTAAAACTGAGCAAACAAAAAAGGTGTTTTCACGGCTGGTAAGGTGAGCGGTTAAAGTGCTCAACGGCCGTGACCATTCCCCTGCGTGCTTCTGCACCAAGGAGAGCAGTCTCTAAAAGAGCTTACACAGATAGTTTGCGCCTTTGTCAAGATGACATTCTATCTGTGTGTTTCTGGATGTGGTCGTTACCTGGGGTTATGGGATGGTCACGATCACTGCCTTGTGTGTCTGGGCCTCGAACACGCTGAGGCAGCATTCGTGGATGAGTCATCTACCCATTGTGGGAAGATGACCATCTCGGAGCTGCGGTCGAGACTCTCGTTCCTGCAAAGGGGCAGAGTCTCCATGCATCTGCCTTCTGGCAGTATCACGGGAGACCTGAGGATCACGGTGAGTGTGCTTCCTTCGGGGAACCAACCCCCTAGGAACCCTCATTCCTCTCACGCTCCGCAGCCAGTTGAGTTACCAACCGAACGTGCTGGACCATCCTCGAGATGTGTACCAGTCATTTCCTTTGGTGCTCCCCGCGACGACCAGATGTCGATCACTGCATCGGAGGGTGGGTCAGACATCTCCACGGACGACGGCTCAGAGCCGCTGCCTCCTTCGGGTGTGCCAGCAGTGCCCGAGTCGGACCCGGAGATGATGGTCATGCTTTCCCGGGCCGCCAACAGGATTGGGCTCGTGTGGAACCCTCCACTGTGTCCCGAGCCCTCGAGGTTGGACAATTGGTATCTCGGGGTGGGGCGCGCTGGTTCTCAGCAACCCACCCCAGTGCGTTTCTTCCCGGAGGTGCATAAGGAGCTCACAGGGACGTTGACGGCACCTTTTACTGCCAGAAACCGTCTCTGTGGCTCATCCTCCCTCACCACCCTTGATGGCGGGGCAGCTAAGGGATACACGCGTATTCCGCCAGTGGAACAGGCCGTTGCTATGCAACTGTGCCCTAACTCCACTTGGCGTAGAGAACCGTGTCTTCCTTCCCGGGCCTGTAAATACTCGTCGGACCTAACCGGCAAGGCTTACAAGGCCTGTGGGGAAGCTGCCTCTGCCATGCACGCTATGGCGTTGCTGCAGGTTCATCAGGCCAAGGCACTGAAGGACCTGCACGAGGGTGGTCACGATCCGCAAGTTCTCCAGGAACTTCGTGCCGCGACGGACCTCGCGCTTCATGCGACGGAGGTCACCATGCGGTCAGTGGGTCGTGCGATGTCCACACTAGTGGTCCAGGAACGCCATCTCTGGCTGTGTCTGGCTGACATGCGGGAGACCGACAAGATCAGGTTCCTTAACTCCCCCGTGTCCCAGACCGGCCTCTTCGGCGACGCGGTTGAGAACTTTGCCCAGCAGTTCTCGGCTGTACAAAAGCAGACAGAGGCTATCAAACCGAGATTGGTTTGCAGCGATCGACCTAAAGGACGTGTACTTTCATGTCTCGATTCTTCCTCGACACAGGCCATTCCTGCGCTTTGCGTTTGAGGGTCGAGCATATCAGTACAAAGTCCTACCCTTCTGGCTGTCCCTGTCCCCCCGTGTCTTCGCGAAAGTCACGGACGGGGCCCTTGTTCCCATGATAGTTCGCATCCTCAACTATCTCGACGACTGGCTCATACTAGCACACTCTCGAGATCAGCTATGCGAACACAGGGACCTCGTGCTCAGGCACCTCAGCCAGTTGGGTCTTCAGGTCAACTGGGAAAAGAGCAAACTCTCCCCTGTGCAGAGGATCTCTTATCTCGGTATGGAGTTGGATTCGGTCGCTCAGACAGCGCGCCTCACAGAGCAGCGTGCTCAGTCGGTGCTGAACTGCTTGAACATGTTCAAAGGCAGGACGGCGGTCCCACTGAAATTCTTTCAGAGGCTCCTGGGGCATATGGCAGCAGCAGCAGCGGTAACCCCGCTCGGCCTGCTTCATATGAGACCGCTTCAGCACTGGCTTCACGGCCGAGTCCCGAGATGGGCGTGGTGTCGTGGCACTCACCGGGTGGCAATCACACCGGCGTGCCGCCAGACCTTCAGCCCGTGGTCAGACCTCTTGTTCCTGCGGGCAGGAGTTCCCTTGGAACAGGTGTCCAGGCATACTGTGGTATTCACAGATGCCTCTGCCACCGGCTGGGGTGCCACGTACAACGGGCATGCAGTGTCAGGGGTGTGGACGGACCCCCAACTGCATTGGCACATCAATTGCCTCAAGTTGCTAGCAATAGATCTCGCTCTGAGCCGCTTGAAAAGGCCGCTACAGGGCAGGGACGTGCTGGTCCGTATGGACAACACTGCGACCGTTGCGTACATCAACCGACAAGGTGGTCTGCGCTCCCGTCGCATGTCGCAACTTGCCCGCCATCTCCTCCTCTGGAGTCAGAAGCATCTGAGGTCGCTTCGAGCCATATATGTCCCCGGCGTGCTCAACCGTGTGGCCGACGAGCTATCACGAGCTGTGCTTCCGGGAGAATGGCGACTCCACCCCCAGGCGGTTCAGCTGATCTGGAGAGAGTTCGGGGGAACACTCGGCACGGACGCACTGGCACACAGCTGGCCCCGGGGCCTTCGCAAATATGCATTTCCCCCAGTGAGCCTACTTGCGCAGACACTGTGCAAAGTCAGGGAGGACGAGGAGCAGGTCCTTCTGGTGGCTCCCTATTGGCCCACCCGGACTTGGTTCCCAGAACTCATGCTCCTTGTGACAGTCCCTCCCTGGCCCATTCCTCTGAGGAAGGATCTTCTGACTCAGAGACGGGGCACCCTATGGCACCCGCGCCCAGACCTCTGGAAACTCCATGTCTGGTCCCTGGACGTTACGCGAAGGTTCTAGGTGACTTACCCCCAGAGGTACTTAACACCATCACTTCAGCACGAGCGCCGTCCACGAGACGTGCTTATGCCCTGAAGTGGAACCTGTTTGTCGAGTGGTGTTCTTCTCGCCGAGAAGACCCCCGAAGATGTTCGATAGGGTCTGTGCTTTCCTTCTTGCAGCAAGGGTTGGATCGAAGGCTGTCTCCCTCCACCCTCAAAGTACACGCTGCCGCTATTTCAGCTTATCACGACCACAAAACAGTTGGAAAGCACGACCTGGTCGTCAGGTTTCTCAGGGGGGCGAGACGATTAAATCCTCCTCGACCCCCCTCCATACCCTCTTGGGATCTTTCCCTGGTGCTTTGAGCACTTCAGGATGTTCCCTTTGAGCCTCTGCAGTCAGTAGACTTAAAGCTTCTTTCCATGAAGACTTTGCTGCTGGTTGCACTGGCCTCTGTCAAGAGGGTAGGAGACCTGCACGCATTTTCGGTCGACGAATCGTGCCTGGAGTTCGGGCCGGATGACAACCATGTGGTACTAAGACCCCGGCTTGTCTATGTGCCCAAGGTTCCTACCACTCCCTTCAAAAACCAGGTAGTGAACCTGCAAGAGCTGCCTTTGGAGGAGGTAGACCCAGCCCTGGCTTTGCTCTGTCCCGTTCGCGCTCTGCGTATGTACGTGGACAGAACTCAAAGCATCGGGACCTCAGACCAGCTCTTTGTCTGTTACGGAGGCCAGCAGAAGGGAAAGGCTGTCTCCAAGCAGAGGATGGCCCACTGGATAGTGGATGCCGTCGACTTGGTTTACCAAGCACAAGGCGTGCCCTGCCCGCTCAGGTTGCATGCACACTCCACGAGAGGTGTTGCATCCTCCTGGGCACTGGCACGTGGTTCCTCGCTAACAGATATCTGTAGAGCTGCGGGCTGGGCGACACCTAAAACGTTCGCTAGATATTATAGCCTACGTGTAGAGCCGGTCTCCTCCCGTGTTCTCACCCTAGACGGGTAGAAGCACTGAGAGGTCTGGCTCTGTCGGCTTGCTGCACCCTACTGTGCACCCTTATTGCTCCAGAGTAAAAACCTGTCGAGTCCTCCAAAACCCCTCGGCTCGGACTTGGCGGAGCGTCTTGCCGGGCTGGGTTCCATTTGTGTGACCTTACGGGGATCACATATGTGTATATTCTCCACGGTTGCTCCTATCGGAAGCCCATGTCTTTCCCTTGGGCTAAGTCACCCATTATTCCATATGTATTTCCACATAACTCTTTGAAGAAGTGGCTTCCGCAGCGTTCCTTCCTAAACAGAAAGGGCACGCTTTCCCAGTGTTATCCAATATCTCACTGTATGGGTTATCACGGAACAACAGTATCAGATTCACTCTGTGTAAGCCTCCTCCTATCGTCCTTCTAGACAAGAAGGTGTAGAGGCTTGCACGGGGGGGCGCTGGATGGGGCGCAGCAGCTGTGGCGCTTTGGTAGGGATTCCTATTGGTCAGTCATGACCTACGTTGTAGTGACTGACCGATAGGGAACGTCTCGGTTACATATGGTAACCCTCGTTCCCTGAGGGAGGGAACGGAGATGTAGGTCCCGTCGTCACATCTGCTGCCACCCGCCGGGGCGGCCAACTTTCTCAGTCTTGGCTCCTCAGCAAAAAAACTAGTGTGCAATCGCACCAGCTGCTTGTTAAATACCTGCGCTGCGAGGCTGCACAGCTGTTGCAAATGATTGCACGGCAATGTGTATTGGCTTGTTTTAGTTTCACTCGAAGTAGATTGACATCTCTAGCGTGATTCCTATTCGTCAGTCATGACCTATGTCTCCGTTCCCTCCCTCAGGGAACGATGGTTACCATATATAACCGAGACGTTTGTTGTGGTAATCAAATCAAAACTCTTTCAAAATGCAGCTTTTCCTGAAGTATTGGGAACTTTTAGGGCCCTATCTTGCACCCAGCGCAATTGACTTTGTTCACTGACGCATGTATCATTCCTATTTTGCACCCGCGCAAAGCGGGCTTTTCCCTCCACAGACGCGCGTCGGTAAACTAGGAAATGAACTTGCGCTCCCTGGGCGGCTTGGCGCAAAAAGGAGGCGTGTTTCGGCGCAAACATTCCCTAGTGCTATTTTGCACTTCCAGAAAACAATTCCGCCACTGACCAAAAAATACCTGGTCTAAAGTCAGTGGCGCGTTGCGCGTTGTTTATAATGCTATTTTAAGCGCGCATGCTTGGCCATAATGTAGCGGGTGCACAACGCACACACAGTTTCATTCCCTCATAAACACAGATGCAGCAGTTTTTATTTTTGCAAATCGTACATTATAACAAGGAAATATATTACCACACGAGGGAAATCATTGTGGTGTCCATGAAGATGTGAAAATAGGCATAAATCTAGCTTACACATTTACCAGTGTATATTGGTAATTTTTCAGGCAAATTGACGGATCAGACCTGTTTGCCCAATAGTGGCAAGACACATATGTATATAAGGACATCTGACAAATTAGTTTGTCCGTTAAGAACCAGGAAAAAAAAATCTGAAGACTGCGAAATCACCTTTACAATAATGTAAGTACATTAAAAACCTTACTCTTTAACTTACCAGTTAAGTTGAGCTTTCTCATATTTTTTTCTATTGATTTGGGTGGGTTTGTCCCATCCCCAATGTCAATTCTCTTTCTTTTACGGCCCTGACGAGAACATTGATCTCCTCGGCTGTGAACCGATTCTGAAGCGCGCCTGGTGCGCGCGCCATAATAATAACAATCCGCCATGCAACATGCGCACCTGCTCTTAAAGGGTATGTTGGATGATGCTCTGATTGGTTTATTTCACGTTACGCCCAAACCACACCTATGAATAATGAAGCTACTTCAGACCAACCCCTTTTAGATTTGCGCCAGGCGCAAGAGGCATTTATCCCGCCAGGAAAATAGCAACAGCGCCGGGATCCGCCCACAAAGTTACTTGCGCTTTGCGCTTTGACACTTGCGTTTCAGATCGTTAAAATAGGGCCCTTTGTATCTCCCCACGCTCCAACTTCTCCCTGATGCTCGGCATGGTCAACTGTCACCTAATGCATTGCATGCGCGTTGCGTTCAAATCGCATATTGCTTTGCATATTTATAATATTATCAATATAACAATATTTCATACAGTAGCCTGTGCTCTGCACATATATTATGGTCATGATGAAAGGAGAAAAGCTAAATGAGCCAGAGTCCGACCAAAGCCCGATCTGTAAAAAAAAGAAAGAAAAGAAGACCTGACTGCTTCCAATAATATAATATACGTGACAAAATAACGCCAAAATTTTCCTATTTACATGTTGTGATTTGTATAGTCACAGCGTGTACAAATAACATGGTAACATGAGACACAGACATCTTCTAACCCTACATACTGGGAACAATATTCTCAGTAGGCGAAGCACTGCTACTTGGGCGGAGTGATTTGCTCGCAGCTCCTGAGAAGCCCCGTGGTGAGGAGCAGAGAGTTCGCTCAGAGTTGGAGTAAATCACTCCTCCCAAGTAGCAGTGCTTCGCCTTCTGAGAATATAGTTCCCAGTAAGTATACGGTTAGAAGATGGTTGTCTCTCATGTGACCTTGTTATCCGTACACGCTGTGACTATACAAATCACGACATGTAAATAGGAAAATGTTGGCGTTATTTTGTCACTTATTGGGAGCAGTATGCTAGCTGGAACTGTTTACCTCCAGTCTTTGTGCTAAGCTAGGCTAGCGGTGTGTGTGTCAGACAGAGTTACAGCACGCACGGAGATGAAAAAGTTATGTATGGACTTATCTAACTCTGGGGGATACGGTGAATAAGCTAAAGTCCCCAAAAGTCGGCGTGTTACTTTAAACCTTGAAATGTGCGATGGGGTTTTAAACTAATTTTTCTTTTAGTGTTTTTTTTTTTTTTTACATTTTCATTGGTTTTTATATTGAAAGCAATACTTTCAATATAAAAGTTAGTCTGTTATTTTTTGCAGTCAACAAAATCATTATTTTTCTGATTTGTTCAATATATGGATCTGTTTTGAAAAATTTCTTTCATTGTTATAGTCGGGTATCACTGTCAGTCATCTCAATTTGCGTGAATGATTCACAAAACAAAAATTTTGCAGATTAAAGACGAGCTTCATCTTTTTCTATTGCGATTGACTGACAATCTTTCTTCATTAGCACCTTCGGGTTTTGTTGTCTGTGCAGCGCAACAGAGGCTCTACTGGAATATAGCAAATTTATGTTGGAATGTGCCATTATTAATTCAACAAAACGATTGAAGTTAATAATCTGTTACCTATTTAAACATGAAGAACAGTAAAACATAAACGATGTTGGCCAACATAGGTTACAGCATGTAGGCTACAATGTTATCGTCTAAACGCCTATTAATAAAAATTACAGACAATGAATGACACAGCTCCGAAAAGTGTTTCAAATCAATAAATTTAGATTTCAGAAGTTTTATTTTTGACAAATATTAAACTAAACAAAAAATAATGAAGATGGTAGAGCTAAGATTTGAACTCAGAACGCTTGAAGCTTCGTGACGCACATGTTGAAGCGTTGACCACAGAGCTATCGTCTGAAAGCTGAAGAGCGTGAGCTTAACGTCTTACTCTCATGCAAAGCCTCATTGATTGTTTTACGTTTAAATGATTTAATTATTTATTAAAGAAAATAATGCTAATCATAACAACCTACTGTAAGTCTATATAAATAAAGAATGTTAAAACACAAATGCTGCCAACAAACATTGGGTAGCAAGTTCTGACAATGTTTTAATTTGCAATGCATTTCGCCATTATGTTTCAGTTAATAAATCTACTAACACATTCGAATAACACGAAGTATAAGACACATAACGCATTGACATGCATAGCCTTTCTAAATTATAGAAAAACATGTGCACACAATGTTAACGTTTAGCCCACTTTGCTTAAATTTGATACAATAATAATTGCTACATAATAGCTACATTTGTTTCAGTTCTAATTTTGTACTGTAATTTCAGTATTGTGATTAAGTATTCGTTTAACCCTTAGGGGTCGGAAAACACGTCCTCGCGTTTTTATGGCGGCAAATCAATGCCAATAATAAACGAGCGCGGTAAATGACTTTCGCGAGAGGATAACAGATCCACACGCGAGGAAACGGGGACTCGCGAGCTCATTCATACCCTGCGCGCACGATCATTCCACACGCTCTCGCGGGCGCGATTGATCATTCCACACGCTCTCGCGCTTGATCTGCTCTCGCCTGCTGCTTTTGCTCACTCGAACAATTTTATTTTGACAGTCGAGAGGCGGGACTCCCCTTTTCCGGAAGTCAGTTGTGATTGGACGCTTGTAAACTACACTTGACTTGAGACTTCACTTAATTTGTTTTATTTATTGTGGTTAATTATGTGTAATGTGATTTAATGCATTGTTAATATAGAATATATCCTTACCAGATATTTTTAAACAGAAAGTATTACTAGTGATTGCATTGTGTTGTTAAGAGATATTTACAGACTGTAATGACACATTTCCATGGTTATTAGCATTGTAAATCATGAACATTCTTATAAATTTTTACATTTTATATTAAAAGACTATGATTTGTGTTGGCTTAAAATATCTAAAATAAATTGGAAAAAAAGTCATATTTGCTGTAGTTCACCACTACCTCTAGACCCCCATTTACCACTATTTACGTTTATCCGACCAAAATTAAAGTGGATCTGAGAGCCTCAGAATGTAAAAAGTGTCCATTAAATAGTTGTAAATATAACGAGGGCTTTGGATGAAAGATAAATGACTTGTTTATATCAATAAGCAAGAGTTGTTGTAAGCTTTTTGTTTTCATCCTGTGTATTACTATTATGTCAATTTTGAGTGGTTCATTATATTTTCTATTAAATGTAAAAGGTGTTCTGGCAGCATGAATGTATAAAAAATTGTATGTAAGTTACTGTATGTGCAGATGGGGTTTAATCATTTATGCTGTGTACACTACTTGTCTCATACTTTCTCTTAAGTTATTAGCTTACAACAAGTTAGATTATTAAGATCACTATATAATGTTGTAATAGCTTTGCTGGGTTTAATAATTTGCTAGATTTAATATTGTTTCTCTGTATTCGGTAGCAAATCCTGAAAAGACATTTTTAAGCTATAATTAATGCTGTGTACTGTATCTTAACTTGAGAAGCCAGAACCCCTTTTACATTTAATAGAAAATATAATGAACCATTTATATTATGTAAAAATTCATTAAAATTTTGGTAGATTTACAATGCTAATAACCATGGAAATGTGTCATTACAGTCTGTAAATGATCTCTTAACAACACAATGCAATCACTAGTAATACTTTCTGTTAAAAAAATATCTGGTAAGAATATATTCTATATTAACAATGCATTAAATCACATTACACATAATTAACCACAATAAATAAAACAAATTAAGTGATGTCTCAAGTCAAGTGAATTACAAGTCATTGGACAGGCGTCCAATCACAACTGACTTCCGGAAAAGGGGAGTCCCGCCCCTCAACTGTCAAAAATAAAATTGTTCCAGCGAGCAAAAGCAGCAGGCGAGAGCAGATCAAGCGCGAGAGCGTGTGGAATGATCAATCGCGCGCGCGAGGGCTTGTATTGCGTGCAGAGGAGATGTCACGAGCGCGCGCAGGGTATGAATGAGCTCGCGAGTCCCCGTTTCCTCGCGTGTGGATCTGTTATTCTCTTGCGAAAGTCATTTACCGCGCTCGTTTATTATTGGCATTGATTTGCCGCCATACGTTTTGCTGGATTTTTTCCTTATCAGTGCAAAAGAGAATCAAATTACTCTGTTGATTTTGATCTTAAATATAAGTGTTGTACATCATTAGATCCTGTTAAGTGTGTATTTTTTTTGTGGATACTCACAATAAAAACAAAGTGTTGTGCTTTTCGTCAAATAAAGAAAAATAAACATGATGCGCGTTTTGACTTGTCTCTGTCAGTGAGGTCCATTCTGAAACGCGTCCGAAATATTAACTGTAGGCTAACTCTGTCAATACTTGTCACACCCCCAGAGCTTTTCACATGGTAAATAGGCGATCTATGCATCAAACGCGCACCCCCCCCCCCCCCCCCCGATCAATGCCAAACACAGATTCTTCATCAGAGATTCACTGATAGTTCATCGCGTTTTAGGGATGGAAGCACGCTAACGTTACTCCTTCAGAGGATTATGGACAGCGGGGAATAGTTCACCTTTTTCTCAGTGGAATTTGAAACTCAGATGACGAACGGTTCCATTTTGAAGAACGAATTGACCCCGAGGATTCAAGTTCGGAGTAAGTTATTTAGTGTTTTATAGTTCCTTTTCTGATCATAGAGCTCAAATGCATTTTCAGACTATATTTTATATATTGTGTCTATTTTATTTTGTGATTTCACCGGAATGAATAGTGTTCGCAATGATAAATTGAAGAGCGCGTCAGAGTGAAGACTGCGCGCGCGCCGCCACAAGGACACTGTATCCATGACACTGATAGCAGCGGACATAATGAATCCTCAACTTTGAAATATGTATGATCAAACTAAGACATTTATGGAAACGATTATGACAAAAATCATAATTGTCGATTATTCCTTTGAAATTGTAATTGCGATTATTAATTACGATTATCATAATTTACATTGACTGATGTTTTAAATAGCTTTATATCATGTTTAAAGCAACTTCATGCCATATTTTTATATAAAGATAAAAAAAACAAGCTAAAAAACTTTTATTGCTTTTCTCATTGCCACAAATATAAATGATACATTGGTTTGGTTTCTTTAAATAAAAAAAGTACAAATATGTAATAGTATGCATGGTATAATTGTTATACTAAAACTAAAATTAAAACAATGGAAAAACTCAAGATAAGATAAAAAAAACTGAGATTGCCTTATCAAGTATTTTGGCCTAGAACACAAGCCATAAAAATACTTTGAGTTTTCATGAATGAACAACATCAAGTTAGAATTTAAAAGATTTTTGTCAAGGAACACAAGCCTGTTCACAGTTTCAGGTTTTAGGGATGCACGCAAACAATTCACAATGTTTCCTCCAGTGCTGAATACTCTTTCCGAGGGAGAGCTTGTGGCAGGAATGCACAAATACTTTTGTGCCAACTTGCATAGTGCTGGGAATTGGTTTGCATGTTCCTTCCACCAGACCAAAGGATCCTCCTCACTATCAACAGCAGCAGAGAGAAAATAAGACTGTAGCTCAGCAGTAATGGTCATGTCTTGGACATTGGAGAGAGATGGCGATGCTGGCCTCTGGTCCTCATCAACTTTAAAGAAGTTGCCCAGTGTTTTTTTTTTGTCTTCTTTAGTGCTGGTGCAATGGGTGCATTTTGGTCATCTGCTTCCACTCTAACAGTCAGATGGTTGAGGATTTTAATTAAATAAAGGCAAACATTTAGTTTAAAGGAGTCATAACCTAGTATTACCTTGGATACCCACGCTCTATTATAGTTTTTCAGGCCCTTCTAAAAAAGAAAAGTGGAAAAAAAAATAAACACAGAGCTCCTCTGACCCTTATTTCTGAATGCATTATTGTCTCGCGAGATCTGATGCGATATTTTGGCTGTCGTGGACGGTCATTTTAATAATGCAAATGAGGGGCGCGTTGATTGGTGGCAGGAAGGAGGGGGCTTGACACCGCAGGTAACTTCAGCATGTCATTCCAAAATGACATCATGGCGCAAGTTGTGAATGAACCCGACCTGGCCGCGACCTACAGGATTCAACCATATATGTTTGAGCCAGACTCTGAACCAGAGCTGGAAACGGAAGAAGGACAAGTCAATGAAAGGACGTCTACATCAAAATGTCTCAGAATGGTAAAGACAATCATTTTGACTGAGACATACATTAACATCAGTAACGAGCTAAAACGTTTGTTGCTATTTTCTCCCACATAAGTTTACCTTTTATTTAATGTAGATTACATTAAAGGGTACCTATTATGGCATTTAAAATGTTCCTAATATTGTTCTGGGAGTCCCCAACAACAGTTTTACATGCATGCAATGACAAAAAACACTTTTGTTGTCTTATTGTCACGATGCGCTCCACGACGCCTCCTCCTGCCCACACAAGATCACTCTCTCCTGAGTTCTAGGACTTCAATTCCCATCACTCCCTTCACTAATCATCTCCTTCCATCCCTGTCTCATCTCCATCATCTCAGCCACCTGTTCCCACTCAGCTCCCCTTTATCTGGACCTCGCTCCCCTTTGTTCTCTGTGAGGTCTTGTTATTGCCACAGCGTGCAACTCTGAACAATATTCTACATTCCTACGTATTCCTGGTTCCTTGATTCTAGCCTGTTTCCCATTACTCTGAACGTTTGCCGCCTGCCCACGACCCTTGCCTGGTAACCACTCTGAGTTTGGACTGCCCCTGTATATATTCACCCTGTGCTTCCTCTGTTTTCTGCCTGTTTGTGTTCATCATTAAAGTTATTGCACATGGATTCGAACGCCTCTGACTCTTCATCACAGAAGACCTCACCCACACAGGATCCAGCAACCTTGCATCGTCTAGCCTCAGAAGTCACCAATCAAGCTTCTGTACTGGTCGTTCATCAACAGCAGCTGGAGAAATTAACTTCACTTACCGAAGAACTGGTGAGATCCATGCGGTCCCTCAGGGCGCAAACCGCCGACGCTGCTCAAACCACTGCACCTCCAGTTCAACCATCGTCCAGTGTGAGTAATGTTTCAACATCCAATAATCCTCGTTTATCATTACCCGACAAATACGACGGCTCGTCAGTAACGTGCAAAGGTTTTCTTCTGCAAAGCACTCTATATATTAACCAGCAATCCCACCTCTTTTCAAACGACGACAGCCGGGTCTCTTTCATCTGCTCGCTGCTGACAGGAAAGGCACTGGAGTGGGCGACAGCGCTCTGGGCAGGTGGTCAGCTTACGTTCCCCTCCTATAACGACTTTCTCGCCCAATTCAGAGAGGTTTTCGAGCATCCAGCCGGTGGAAAAGAACCGGGCGAGCTGCTATTGTCTCTTCATCAAGGAGGATCTTCCGCGGCGGATTACACCCTCACCTTCCGCACACTCGCTGCACAGACAGGCTGGGGGGAGGATCCCCTGAAACTGCTTTACCGCAAGGGCCTGAATTCCGATTTACAAGGAGAACTGGCTTGTCGGGATGAGGATAAAACTCTCAGCCAGCTGATGAATCTAACCATTCGCCTTGATAATCTGATCCGAGCACGGCGCACCCCGCTCAAACACCGGGTTGTTGTAAATCCTTCCGCCAATTCCGAGCCTGAACCCATGCAAATCGGCTTCATGCGCTTAACCACTGAGGAGCGTGAACGAAGAATGCGCAACAACCTCTGTCTTTACTGCGCCCGTTCTGGTCACGTGAGGTCGACATGTCCTGTAAGACCCACCTCGAGAGATTCTGCTGCGGTGAGTTCCTGTGTTCGTTCTCTCAATTCTCTTACTTTAGAGGTATTTTTCTGCTCTGATGAGGGAATTGTTAATGTAAATGCATTGATTGATTCGGGGGCAGCAGGGAATTTTATTGACCTCGCTTTTGCTAAAACTCATAATTTCTCTCTCAAACCATGTGAACACCGGGTGTCAGTGGCAGCATTAGACGGACGACCCTGGGATCAGGCAAGATACAGTACATCACTCAGCAGTTAACCCTTAATGTTGGCACTCAGCACTCAGAGACCATCCAACTTTTCACCATAAATTCACCGCTGCATCCTGTGATTCTCGGTTTCCCCTGGCTGGAGAAGCACAACCCCTACATTTCGTGGTCCGAGAGGAAGGTAATTCAGTGGTCATCTCTCTGTTTAACAAACTGTCAACTTGCTGTTCTAGGTCCTGAAACTGTTTCCAGCCGCTCTGAAAATCCTGACCTGTTGGGGGTTCCCACGGAATACCATGATCTTGCTCTGGCCTTTAGTGAGGGAGAGGCCTCTCAACTTCCCCCACATCGACCTTGGGATTGTGCCATTGAGCTTCTTCCTGGAGCTAACCCGCCCCGTGGGAGAGTCTATCCATTGTCCCAACCTGAGACCGACACGATGAAGTCTTACATTGAAGAACAACTCGCTAAGGGCTTCATCACTCCCTCCACTTCTCCTGCCTCAGCTGGGTTTTTCTTTGTCAAAAAGAAGGATGGAGGTCTCCGTCCTTGTATTGACTATCGCAGTCTCAACGAGATCACTGTCAAGTACCGCTATCCTCTGCCACTGGTCCCCGCTGCACTGGAGATGCTCCGCACCGCCAAGTTCTTCACCAAACTGGACCTGCGGAACGCCTACAACCTGGTTCGCATTCGAGAGGGTGACGAGTGGAAGACGGCTTTCTCTACGACCACCGGGCACTACGAATACCGGGTTATGCCGTTCGGGCTTTCTAACAGTCCTTCTGTCTTTCAGGCCTTCGTAAATGAGATCTTCCGTGACATGCTGAACCAGAGAGTCATTGTCTACATCGACGACATCCTCATTTACTCTGATACCCTCGAAGCACACGTCCGTGATGTGCGAGCCGTACTTCATCGCCTCATCGACAACCAGCTGTATGCCAAGGTCCAGAAGTGTGAGTTCCACCAGACCCGAATTGCATTCCTGGGGTATGTCATCAGTGCTGAGGGAGTCATCATGGACGACAGTAAGGTCCGAGCAGTAGTCAATTGGCCTCGCCCCACCACCGTGAAGGAATTGCAGCGTTTCCTGGGCTTTGCCAATTTCTACCGTAGATTTATTCGCAATTTCAGCACCACGGCGGCACCTCTCACATCCCTCCTTCAGGGGGGGGGGGCAACATTTTAAGTGGTCTCCAGAATGCTCTTCCCCGTTCGAACGGCTCAAGGAGAAGTTCACTACGGCCCCCATCCTTCATCATCCGGACCCCAAGCGTGAGTTCATCGTGGAGGTGGATGCTTCGAATTCAGGAATCGGCGCCATTCTGTCCCAGCGACACGGTAGTCCTGCAAAGATGTTTCCATGCGCCTTCCACTCTCGTAAGCTCACTCCAGCTGAACGCAACTACGATGTGGGTGACAGGGAGCTTCTGGCCATGAAGGCCGCCTTCGAGGAATGGAGACATTGGCTGGAGGGTGCTCGTCTGCCTTTTACTGTCCTCACCGATCATCGCAACCTTGAGTACATCAGGTCAGCAAAACGTCTGAATGCCCGACAGGCCAGGTGGTTGCTCTACTTCTCGAGGTTCCACTTTAAGATCACGTATCGGCCAGGTTCCAAGAACGGCAAAGCCGACGCCCTGTCTCGCCAGTTTGACGGTAAATCCGATCATCCCAAGCCCAAGTACATTTTGCCATCCACCCTCATTGTAGCCCCTGTTCAGTGGGACATCATGACTGAGATCTCTGCCGCACAAGGGGATCATCCGACCCCTCCGGAATGCCCTCCTGACCGAGTCTTTGTACCACAGGATCTCCGCACTCGTGTTCTTCAGTGGGTACATTGCACTCCCAGCGCTGGTCACCCCGGGATTACGGCCACACTTCTGCTAGTCACTAATCGTTTCTGGTGGTCCACTCTTCACGCAGACGTAGTCAAATTCATTCGTCAGTGTTCTACATGCAACATCTCAAAGGCCTCCCACTTAAAGCCGGCCGGACTTCTTCAGCCACTTCCCGTTCCTCAACGGCCATGGTCCCATAATGCAGTGGATTTCGTCACTGATCTGCCTTCCTCTCAGGGTTTTACTACTATTCTCTCAGTGGTTGACCGATTCTCCAAGGCATGCAAGTTCGTTCCCCTGGCTGGTCTACCCACAGCACTCCAAACCGCTGAAGCTCTTCTTCACCATGTCTTCCGTTTGTATGGATTGCCTGAGGATATCGTTTCAGATAGAGGATCCCAGTTCACCTCCCGGGTATGGAAAGCTCTCTGCAGTCAAATGAACATTAATGTTAGTCTCACTTCTGGTTACCACCCGCAGGCCAACGGACAGGTGGAGAGGCTTAACCAGGACCTCATCCGCTTCCTCCGAACATCGTCTCACACCCTTCCAGTGTGTGCTCGGGTTCCAACCTCCGTTGTTTCCCTGGTCGGGTGAACCCACGGATCTCCCTGCGGTGGACGCATGGTTGCAGAGGAGTGAGGAGACCTGGAACACCGCCCACGTCCATCTCCAGCGTGCTGTACGTCAATTCAGGCAGCAGGCTGACCGACGCAGAAGAGGCGGCCCCATCTTCAGACCGGGCCAATGGGCATGGTTGTCCACTCGTGATCTCCGTCTCCGACTCCCTTGCAAGAAGTTGTCTCCACGTTTCATTGGTCCCTTCCAGATTTTGAGACAGATCACCCCTGTCTCCTACAGGTTAGCACTTCCATCCACTTACCGCATCTCACCCACCTTTCATGTCTCTCTCCTCAGACCGGCTGCTGCACCGTCTCATCTCCATCATCTCAGCCACCTGTTCCCACTCAGCTCCCCTTTATCTGGACCTCGCTCCCCTTTGTTCTCTGTGAGGTCTTGTTATTGCCACAGCGTGCAACTCTGAACAATATTCTACATTCCTACGTATTCCTGGTTCCTTGATTCTAGCCTGTTTCCCATTACTCTGAACGTTTGCCGCCTGCCCACGACCCTTGCCTGGTAACCACTCTGAGTTTGGACTGCCCCTGTATATATTCACCCTGTGCTTCCTCTGTTTTCTGCCTGTTTGTGTTCATCATTAAAGTTATTGCACATGGATTCGAACGCCTCTGACTCTTCATCACACTTATAATATGCATTTATTTTTACCTGATTTGCTCACCGACTCCCTAATGATTCGTTTTTCAACTCATTTTTCAAACCCCTCCTTTGCGTGACGCTAATCTGTGGTGATTGGTTTAGATCATATGACCCAGTCAGTTATTGTTTGTGTTAGCTCAACGCATAAACATATTGATAAAGCAATGCAGTACTACAAGGTACTATTGCTCTATTCTTTATGATAACTCCAATAACAGCAACAAACATTTCACGTATCTTATTCAAATAATTTGTCAAGTTGACGTCAACTAGACAAAGGAAAATCATCGTTCGTCGAACGATTCATATCAGCAACTCAGAGTAGACTCTTACTTTTGAGAGACAATAACTTTGTATATGGTGAACTTTCATGTTTAAAACTTTGCAGGATGTTTTCGTTCACTTAGATCTATGTTACACACAACATGAAGGGCAATTTTCAAAAATCCATAATAGGTACCCTTTAATGGAGATGTAGTCTACTTTTTTTATCAGCTTACAGTGGTTATAGATATCAACGTTTGCTATCATGTGTTGTTTTTGCCTTGTTTCACGTTGTGGTTTTTTAGACATTCAATATTTTTCATCTACAGACATGTAACGTGATGTTTTTCCGTCACTACTGTAGTGTAAAACAAAGTGGAAAGATGTGGCTAGCATTCGTAGAGTCCATTCCCCATGTTTACCTCGAAGCTAACGAAGCTTACATACAATAGCCACATTAGTAGTTAGCTGCTGTTTGTTACACACAGTAGAGTATTAAAACACAGTCTTACCGTTTCAATTTCAGGCAAGTCCCTGATTGTTGGAATGGCACCTTTTACATTTCTGCATCTTTCTTGACTGAATATGAGGGGGAGCGGGGCGGGGCGGGCTTCCTGCAGCATATGTCTGCGGTGTCCATATATGGTATATCCTGCCCCCTCTTGACGTCAAGTTGGGGGAGAAATTAAAATCTCGTATTTGAGTGCGCGTGCACGTGGGCTGGTTTACGAACCCTGGGGTAAACAAACACTTCACTTTTGAATATCGGCTTCCCGGCCAATGTATAATCGTTAGGCAATCATAACATACATTGATTCTCGTGGAAAAGTGAAAATTACAGGTTATGACTCCTTTAACTAATAAAATATAATGTTGTATTTTAGTATAGTAAGGACTATTTATTCATTTTAAATTAATACTGAGAATGAAACAAGATTATTACCTTTAATGTAGATACTGATGCCATTTCAGTTCTTAAACGAATCTCGACAGCTTCAACTCTGTTTTCATTGACGTACTTGAGCTTGAATCTGGGATCAACTGCAGAAGCCATGTCAAGCAACTCTTGAGTCAGTGGATCATCAAATTTCAAATTCAGGTAGTCCAGGATCTTTTTCTTGATGCATTTTGACAGATCTGTTTCTCCGTCTTTCTCTGCCAAGCTTTTGTTGTTGAACAAATGAAGAACAGGCTTCACAGATATGACACACTTACATATTTCTCTCCTGAAAGAGCATCCGTGATTTCAGCAAGTCAACATGACATCATGACTTTTGCGTAAACATACACGCCACTTTCAAGTCAAGTGGCGTGTTATTTATACGCATTTTGAGCTATCCGCGTGTACGCGTGTATATCTACGCCGTTATGTCCGAGTGATTCCGCGTGTATGTACACGCCGTTAAAAATCCGAGCGAAATAAAGCCAAAATTTTGATATACATCTGGGGAGCGATAGTTTTCTTACTAGGATGGCAGGGAAAGACTTATAAATGGTATTAACCAGTGACGGGTAGGTTTAGGGACGGGGTTGGAGTAGGTCATATATTTGTATATACAGTAATGTAACGTTAAGTTAACGGCGTTCATAAACACGCTGAAAAGCGATTTTGCGTGTTGATAGCACGCCAAAAATGGAAATAGGAATTGGCGTGTCATACATACGCAGTTTCATGAGATCAGTCTGAGCAAGTGGAGAAAGGGAGTTGTTGACCGCCTCAAGGACTTCTACATCCTGCCATGTGGGGATAAGTTGTCTAGCTTTTCTGTCTGCAGAGAGAACAGAATAAATGGCTCTCTGTTGTTCTAATAACCTGGCAATCATTGCTTGTTTTGAGCCCCATCTTGTCGGACACTCAGTCTTGAGCTTGTGTTGAGGTAACTTGAGCTCTTTCTGGGCCTTGGACAACTCCCTCCTTCGTCTCCAGCTGTAGGAGAAGCACCCTACCGCCTTTTTGCAGACATTTAGTGCACGGTAAATCCGTCTATCTTTCAAAGAATGTTTTAAACACAACACACACACACACACACACACACACACACACACACACACACACACACACACACACACACACACACACACACACACACACACACACACACACACACACACACACACACACACACACACACACACAGTTTACTAATGCTATACATTTTAATTACAATCAAACAGACACAATTTAAAAATTACAGTATAATTATATATTACAATTTATATTTGTATAGTTGTAAACACACTTATAGTTATAGTTAATATAGTTAACTTATCTATATAGTTCACTTATCTAGATTTATAACATTATATTAATACAGTATATATATATATATATATATATATATATATATATATATATATATATATATATATATATATTATATATATATATATATATATATATATATTAGGGCCGGGACTCGATTAAAAAAATTAATCTAATTAATTAGAGGCTTTGTAATTAATTAATCGAAATTAATCGCATTTTAATCGCATAAATATTTTACCTGAGATCAGTGAGAAGTAATTTTTTTCACATGGAATTTTAGTATACCATTGAATAATGACTGAATACATAAGCTTAATCAACAACATAGTATATTTTTGTTCAACCAAGTCCAGCAGACTAGTGCAATTTTTGCCATTAAGTGTACACTACACTAATAGCAATAGCGAATTCCTTGTTGCATAGCTTGCACACAACCATGCTCTTATCGACGCTTCCATCCGTTCGTTTGGAAACAAAATTTCCCATCCACCGGCCAACCAAAGCGATCTCTTTTTTCATTATTATTTTTATTTTTTTATTAACAACAGCAAGTAATACAGAAATTAGAACAAACACCAGAGGAGACACGAAAGAAAAAGAGAAAAACAAACAAACAGAGTAGCAATAAAATAATACAAGAGAGGATAATCAAATACATAAAAGAGATAGGCTACAAACAGTTAGAGCATAAAATGTGACAACTTTAAAGGGGGATTTTGAAGAGAGCACAACAAGATAATGTTTTCCTTGCTTTGGTCTTCTCTGAAATAGAAAGTGTTTGGAGGTATTGGTGAAATTCCTTGAGAAATACTTTGAATAATGAACCAAAGCGATCTCGTCAGCTTCTATGGTCAGCTTCTTCGTCATGAACGCTAGTTGGTGCATGCGCCAGTATAATCGGTCCGCCGAAACTCATCCAGTGAGAAACGTCCCGCGGTGCAAAAATAAGTGCGATTAAAATTTTTGTGTAATTAATTAACGCGTTAAAGTCTGTGTAAGACTTGATTTTCCTGCTAAGAGATAAAACTCCTGCAATAAAGCAATACAACGCACCCTGGACAGAGGATCGTAAAGAAAGAGCACAGGATGTTGTCCTGTCCAAACGTTTCTCCTTATCTCTGCATCCCCCTCTCCCTCCTCCCTTCCTTTCCCCCTGACCTGAAGTCACTAAAAGTTCACTGAAAATGTCTATATATCACATATGATGTATCTTGTGAATCTAATGTTTTTCCTTTTCATGTTTGGTATCATTTTAAATGTCTCAGTGCGATGGGTAAAATGGTCTTAATTTCATTGCAGTCATTGGTATTATGAGAAAGATTGAACACTTAGGAGAATCCTGTTCTCCTCTTTGGGTGGTGTCTCTTCAAGATATCTGATAATCCTCCCCTGTCCCCCGAAACCAGGTGCTACCCCCTGGGGTACATGAATAGACCCAAAACAACTCTAAAACCTATTTGTACAAGCCTTTTGTTCTGGTCTGGGTATATAAGGGTAAGTGGCAGAGCAGTCTTTGGGAACCTGTAACCAGGAAAACCCCCATGCAGTGTGTGTCAGTGTTTTCCCGGTGGAAAGCCCTCACACACTACTGTGTGTCTCTGTCAGGAATGCGTTGCTTACTTTTAGAATCATCTTTGAGCAATTGATGTCATGTATTTATTATTTCTGAATTGGCTGTTAATTACTTGTGTAATTGGCATGACACTTTTTACCTGACAAATAAATGTTACATCTTGAGTTATTCTGAAGTATTCTGAAATCATTATTTTAGTAGATTATGAGGAGGCTGGTGCTACCGCAGCTCTGTGTCCAGGATAGGTCAAACTAAAGGCGCATATGAACGGAGCAGTAGGCACGTCATCTGAAGACCTTTTGATTTCTGTCTATCACTGACTTGGCAAGTTGTATGGAAGTGGCTAAATAAACTACACTTTTTTGTATGAGTGAGCAGTTAGCAACCGACTTAAGAGGTATTAGCAAACCCTGCACCCTCTGACTAAGATCAGACTGGCGAGGCTGTGTCCGTGAGATCCACGTAAACCCGGGGCGTGTGACTCTGTGCGGCATTGGGTCCCTTAATGAATGAATAATTGATAGTATGGGATACTCAGAATAATCAAAGATCTAAATTAAACCATAATCAATATTTATGATTATTTTCTAATAAGAAACACGATCTAAGTTTGATTATCAGTCACAATTGGAGTCAGATTAAGCATAGAGCTAAAGTAATATTGAAACTAAATTCTAATAAATTAAGTGAACTTCACTGGAGCGCTGAAAAGACATACACGCATTATCCCTTCGCCCATGCCGTTGGATTCCGTCTTTGGGCCAATGGGTGGTCCTTACA
Organism: Chrosomus eos; assembly: GCA_036326025.1. NCBI lineage: Eukaryota > Metazoa > Chordata > Actinopteri > Cypriniformes > Leuciscidae > Chrosomus > Chrosomus eos. Next base: position 29,999,965 of record CM070842.1, read on the forward strand.
AAGTGGTGACAGGCCCTCCGTGATCTCCAGATTGCGAGTGTCTTTTCAGCAAAATATTGGAACTTGCAACAAGTAAGAGGTTTGATCTCCTTCTCTTTCTTCAGCTGTTGTGGTAAGTACATTCTCTTTGCCTTTTTAGAAGTGTTGAGGGAAAATTCAGACGCACCTCATTTAGACACATTTGTAGAATGGGTCGGCATACCCAGTTAGACCGGAGAGCGCAAAATCCGGTGGGGCTTGAGAATTAGATAAAACCACATACCAGGGACATGATAGAGATAGCGTAGATGAGAAAATATATCCCTTGCTTTAACTTTAAATCACCCTTGTTTGCCCACGCAACAAGAGATGAAACATACATTGGAATAACTTAATTCAAATTTTATCCTGGTACAGAGGGCGGTGAACTAAAAACTTAAATTCTGAGGTAAATAGGTCGTTTCATTTGATTGTTTGGTGTGCTGCAACAACATTGCAACATTGGAAATAAGAAAATGATCACGCTAACTTGTAAAAAGATTTTGTGATTTGATGAGCTAACAAGTAAAATATCTCACTTGAATCCTTTGTGTGCAAAATGTAAAGTTGGACAAAACAGTGCAATGAAATTAGAATATTTCAAAAGAATTGATCTGGGGAAATGACCTCTCAGTCCTAGAGAACAGCTGCCATGCAGAAGTCCTAGAGACTGAAATTCGGAAGAATACAAAAAATGTTTAAAACTGATGCATATAATGACAATTATTGTGTCACTAAGAGGCTTGTAGCCAGGCCTGATAGTTTCACCCAGATGACATGCACAGCTTGTCCTTGTCTCATGAGAGAATTTAGACAAAGAAAAAGAAAAATTACATCAAATTAATCGCTATTCTTTGAAAATATTCCAGTAATGCTAAAAGGTTCATGACTGATGTCCCAAAATATGGTTTAAACAACGCCATTTAGGGCTCAGTCTTATAAAACATAGCTTTTAATTTGGTTGTATATCCGACTTTGCAACTGCTGCACTCTTGTATGTTTTTCGAGGTTTTAAAATAGCCTGACAAAAATAACAAACCAAAAAACAATCTTGGCGCCCTCCATCAGACCTGTTTGTCCAACCTTTTTCCATATTCAAATAGATTCTTAAAAGAATGCAATTGATAACATCTCAGCCTAAAACAAGATAATTGTGTCCAATTCTATATTGTAGACACAGAAATCTTTAAAGTGAGCAATGATTTGACCCATGTTTCTCAGTGCTTGCAGTACATTTAATGTTCACAGCATCAAAGCAGCTATAACTGGTTTCCAGTTTAGTTTGCACAATGCTCATGCCAGCACAGCTGGAGCTGCAGGGCCAAATGGCTTCTAAAAGATCAGGGAGAAGATAACAAGTCAGTCTGGACAAATTACTCAGTAAAACCCCCCGAGACCAGTAAATAAAATTAGTTTTGATTTATACAATTTTATAGAATATAATTTATATTATGACCAGATGTAATATATGTTATATTATAATGGCCAGTAATGGCTTTAATCTCTTGATGATTCAGCATTGGTTTAGAAGAGGAAAGGATGTTGAAGAAGAATGAAAAGAATCAGAATGTACGAAGAGGGAATGTGCAGGGAGCAAGAAGGCAGGAACACTACTAGTGTTGAAATGGAGGGAAGAATGAGACAATGGATGGGTAGAGAAAGGACTATTAAGAAAGAAAACTGAAAGGAAAAATAATAAGAAAGAACTTCTTTACCTTCTATTTGTGCAAGAATCTTTAATGAGAAAAATGACAATGCCCTGTGTGTACCAACTAAAATGATCAACTTGATTGCCATGTCTTGAATATCCATCCAAAGCCACAGGATGATTTCATTTTGATCTAATCTATAGATCTTTAACCCAGTAACAAGGGGGGGGGGGGGGGGGGGTACAAGTTTTAAATTTCTCTTGCAATAAAACCACAAACAAAGTGGCGCAAGTGTTAACAGACTCCTCTCTGGGATTGTCAGCTCACATGGGATCTGATCAGGGAAGGTATTTACTGGACATGTGAGGAAAGTTGTGTGAAATGTAAACATCAGGCAGACAATCTTCTGTCCTTATGGACCACAGAGATCCAAATGGTCAAGTGTTTGATTGGCACCATAAATTCCAAAAGCTAAACAAACAAGCACAGCAGCACACCTGGTGATCTGGCTAGTGTAAACAGCATAATGTAAAGAGATTTCCCCAGCAGACCTGGGTGTCCTAATGCTCACAACACAGCAGACTGTGTGAGTTCAACTGCAACAGCAGTCAGACCTGACCAATATCACTCAGTTTAATTGACCTTTTCTTTGCAGAAACATGATCATGATAATGATACATGTTTTTGTAAACTAAAACAAATTTTCTCCTAATGGCATAAAATCTTAACAGATCAAAGCCATCAGTAACAACTGCCTGGCTTAGGCCATCAAAGAAATATCGAGATAAACCATATATCTTAATGAAATTTGTGTAAAGGTTCAAGATTAAACTGTGTTTTTCTCTCTAGATCTATTTCCGTTACAGGCTGGCAACTGATTTTCTTCAGAACCAGATTCCAGAAGGGTCTGGACCCGCCTGCATCAAGCAGGACACACACAACTTGACATGTAGGAGATGGGGGTGGAGAAACTTCAAGGGCCACTCACACCTCACAGCACTACAGAAGTATACTGTATGTGGCCTCCCGGTGTAGCACCGGAACTAAATTATCCAACACAGATTATGGTAGGATAGACACCACCCATCTCCTATACATAAACATACACAATAAACACCATCACTACGACAACCTTAGAACATCTCTACCTGGCATAGATCATAAGACTATCCAGGCCAAAATTACTCACATCATGCAAATCTATAATACATCATTTACCTTCATACATATAGGACAAGGGAAATTATTTTAATAATTTCTTTTCAATCATTTTGCAGCATTACAGTCTTGTCAATGTCCTGTATGTAAATGCGGATGTGCACAGAACATGTGCATAGCTATAGTCACACATCAATTGGTTTTAAATTCCACATATAAAATCGATTTGAGGCATAGTTTTCTCCATTGCATCAATGCAACTGGTCTTTGGACAAAATGTTTATTATGTCCAGTCGTTAGCGTTGTTGCAAACCAGGAGGGCCCCCTAGTTTCCAACAAATGACTAATGACAATAAAAATTTAGATCTAAAATGCAGGCATTTCTATTGGGAAACTATACAATTACCAGTCAGACCTGCATTATTGAGTGTGACTTAGCCTGTACATCAAATGCACAGAGGATGATTTTAAAAGTTAAACTAGAGAGTTTAAATCTCTGTTTCTGTACATTTCATTCTCTAATTGAACGTATTAAAACCTTAAGGTTCATTGATGATTTGCACTTAAAACAACTAATGCAGACAATTTTATAATTATGAAATTGTGTATTTCCATGTTTAATTATGGGATATATTTTAATTATGCATACTGCTGGTAAATATACTAGTTATGTTGACTTTCTGCTACCCTTCCTTAAGTTATCCAGACCAAGTCTAAATTCCACTACCATATCACTGTGGTAGTGAAGAATTTGGTGATCAAATGAGACCTACTCTCTAAATATATGATTCTGAAAAAGAGACCTTATTTACCACTCGCACTTTTGACATGACTGCATCATGTCTTGTTATTTTGTGTTCTTGTGTTTAACAACTTTTTCCCATTTTACAAGAATCACAAACACATCAGTGTTCAATTATTGCATGGTCATTCAGAAATTGTTCAGGTGTTTCGCACGCAATGGAGTGTCATCAGTAAAATGATTCCCTTACCTATGGAGTTCTGACCTGCCCGGCAAACCCAACCTTCTGCTTAAAGGTGACCGAGGACTTTTCAAAGAGTCAGTTTAACATCCTAGAGAGGACGCCGCAAAGTGCAATGACATGTTCCACTGACACTTTCTGATCATGCTGATCAACGCGACAGACTTGATACAAGAAGTCATTCTACAGACTGAATACCACCGCAACCACGTGCAGGTGATAGCAAACCCAGACAAGAGGATCATGGGACACTTCGTCCAACTACTGCAGCACCCACTCAGCACAGTACACCTAAACCTAACGGGGCCGTGTGCCACAGAGTGTTTTTCATCTTAAAGTTCAACCTGTCTGAATGCTGTTATTTCAGGTGACTACGTGATTCCTGCACCCATCGACTAACGCTGCAAACTAAAGGTGTCAGCCATATGAACTCTCAGAAAATATGGAAACATGAAAATGTCCAAAAATGTCCCCTCAGGCCTGATCTGAATCTGTCCCAAGGGGCCAGGGGCGGTCTGTAAGACTTGATTTTCCTGCTAAGAGATAAAACTCCTGCAATAAAGCAATACAACGCACCCTGGACAGAGGATCGTAAAGAAAGAGCACAGGATGTTGTCCTGTCCAAACGTTTCTCCTTATCTCTGCATCCCCCTCTCCCTCCTCCCTTCCTTTCCCCCTGACCTGAAGTCACTAAAAGTTCACTGAAAATGTCTATATATCACATATGATGTATCTTGTGAATCTAATGTTTTTCCTTTTCATGTTTGGTATCATTTTAAATGTCTCAGTGCGATGGGTAAAATGGTCTTAATTTCATTGCAGTCATTGGTATTATGAGAAAGATTGAACACTTAGGAGAATCCTGTTCTCCTCTTTGGGTGGTGTCTCTTCAAGATATCTGATAATCCTCCCCTGTCCCCCGAAACCAGGTGCTACCCCCTGGGGTACATGAATAGACCCAAAACAACTCTAAAACCTATTTGTACAAGCCTTTTGTTCTGGTCTGGGTATATAAGGGTAAGTGGCAGAGCAGTCTTTGGGAACCTGTAACCAGGAAAACCCCCATGCAGTGTGTGTCAGTGTTTTCCCGGTGGAAAGCCCTCACACACTACTGTGTGTCTCTGTCAGGAATGCGTTGCTTACTTTTAGAATCATCTTTGAGCAATTGATGTCATGTATTTATTATTTCTGAATTGGCTGTTAATTACTTGTGTAATTGGCATGACACTTTTTACCTGACAAATAAATGTTACATCTTGAGTTATTCTGAAGTATTCTGAAATCATTATTTTAGTAGATTATGAGGAGGCTGGTGCTACCGCAGCTCTGTGTCCAGGATAGGTCAAACTAAAGGCGCATATGAACGGAGCAGTAGGCACGTCATCTGAAGACCTTTTGATTTCTGTCTATCACTGACTTGGCAAGTTGTATGGAAGTGGCTAAATAAACTACACTTTTTTGTATGAGTGAGCAGTTAGCAACCGACTTAAGAGGTATTAGCAAACCCTGCACCCTCTGACTAAGATCAGACTGGCGAGGCTGTGTCCGTGAGATCCACGTAAACCCGGGGCGTGTGACTCTGTGCGGCATTGGGTCCCTTAATGAATGAATAATTGATAGTATGGGATACTCAGAATAATCAAAGATCTAAATTAAACCATAATCAATATTTATGATTATTTTCTAATAAGAAACACGATCTAAGTTTGATTATCAGTCACAATTGGAGTCAGATTAAGCATAGAGCTAAAGTAATATTGAAACTAAATTCTAATAAATTAAGTGAACTTCACTGGAGCGCTGAAAAGACATACACGCATTATCCCTTCGCCCATGCCGTTGGATTCCGTCTTTGGGCCAATGGGTGGTCCTTAATGACTAAAGAAATGTTATCAGCAAGATGGTAGAAAACTGTACATTTCTTGTCTATTCCACCCACTGCCACTTATACCAACGACGGAAATAAGCGCAGTTACAATAGCTTAATATGTGGGAGAGCGTTGCTATATGAGTGACAATATTGTATTGCAATAGGTAGCACTTCAAAGTCAATACCAAATCAAACCCATTTAGCACATTATTTGTAATTGAAAAGGTTTAATGACAAAATATGGTTATGGTTACACTTAAAATAGTTACAAAATAGATGTATGACATGATGTTAACTTATATAATTAATTGTACCCAGCATGTATGTAAAATGTTACCTGTGAGAGAGAGAGAGAGAGAGAGAGAGAGAGAGAGAGAGAGAGAGAGAGAGAGAGAGAGAGAGAGAGAGAGAGAGAGAGAGAGAGAGAGAGAGAGAGGAAAGAGAGAGAGAGAGACCCAGAGGATCAGAGCGCCAGAGCATGAAAGAGCCAGAGCAACAGTTCAATCTTGTTTTATCCTTTCCCTGACCATGTGACTAAAACCCAAATGTGAGACATTCAAACTGACCAATCAGATAATTACACTTCCCCCATTGTTCTAAAGGTGTGACAATTCATAGACCCCCAAAGTACAAACATCTTGGCCTGCAGGCCTTGATCACTATCAGACCCAGCATGTATCTCCTCTATGCCTTTGGGAACTCCAAATGGTCCTTGTGGTAGAAAGAGGGGGTGGAACACAGTAAAGCATATGTCTTGCAAAGCAAATGTTCATTTCAAACTTCTTGGATTATTTTCAATCCTACAAATCCCCCCTTGGCACCGTTGGCCACACACATGGAGTCCAAAGGTGGCACAATCCATAAAGACATGCTTTCTGTTGTGTGTAGTTGCATCTTCAGACGTTTCGTCCAAGCTTGTTGCAATAGCGGCTGGTCAGTCTTTAGTCTCTGTTCTCTTTTCAGCCCTGCATGAGGAGGCTCCATCAAATGGTGTTGCACCTTTCATATATATGCAAATCATCCACCGACACTTCACACTTCCACAAGAACAGGCACTGAATTTGGGAGGTAGCAGGGATCATGTGATTTTAAAGAGCATAGCACAACAAACAGAAAAAGCATACATATGGCATTTGTCATTGGTCAGATGTTTGATATAGTCAGATTAAAATGTGTCTCTGGCAAAAAGCCCTTAAATTGATGTACTTAAAAATATGGTCAAGGGAGAATAAAAGAAGATCTTACAAGCTCTTACACTGTTTCTGGAAACATTTAAATAAATTGCATTACAACAAAATAAAACAAAACAAAACAAAGCAAAACAAAACAACAAATGCTGGTTTAAAACCATATTTCATGAAGAGTATCAGCAAAATATTCAGTGTAACCAAACACATAGATTCAATTGAATTAATGTCCAAAAACTTTAACATTTACTTGTTGAAAGTAACAAATAAGCAGAAATCAAATAATTTTCAGAAATGCATCAAAAGTATTAAAGAGAATACAAATATTTGTACTTGGGTAAAAATGAGAAATACTGACATACATTTTTAAATTTAACTTGGTGAGACAAATGATAACGTAAGTGATAAAGTAAATCCAAAGAAAAACAAAACAAACAATAATTAGATGCAATTCACAGTTATAATCAATCAGTCTAGACTTGAATAAAATTGTATGAATTACATTTTGTGAGGAAGAATCAGCTGCAGATTTGACTTTGTGTGAAGATCAAATGGTGTTATCTATATGGCTGCATTTAGCTGTGGCTATGTGTAAATTCATCATGCCCCAAAACAAAGATGAGTAGGCTTTACAATTGTGATGCAAATTTGGTCCTGTTGTTGTAACAGGGAGCCAGCTTGAGAATGTGAGTATGAGGTATGATCTGGCTCAAAATGTTCACTCACCAATGTTTCAGTTGAGGAGCATGATAAAAGTGCAAAGTACAGAGTTACTGAGTCCTGTTGTGAGGAAAGCATTTTCATGGTTAATGCAATTGTGAAGCACATTGTAGCCACATGGCCTTTCTATGTTTCTGTACCTGGTCTTACTGCAGCTATATGGAACATAGCTGAGTTTTCCACCAAGGAAACAAACAAATTCAACATAGACACACACATGTAATTTGAAATTGCTATGCAATTCCAGTTAAACAGTTATTCCAGTTTACACAAGATACATGGCCTAGAATACATAGCATCTACAACCTTTTAACCTAAGTGTTTCTATACAACACTTACAGTAAAGCAATCATGTGTTTTAAAGAATAAACTTAATTAGTCTATGTGCACATTGTAGTAGCACAAACAACTATAAATTGTGTTCTATGAGCAATGTGTTACGCGCAATTACAAATTTGAAAATACAAACAGGATCATTGCAATTTGGATTTTAAACTTGTTGCTATTAGGCTACCAACCCACTAGCAAGTGAAGTTAATAGCTGAAGGCCTTGCATGAACAAAGCAGTTAACTCACTAAGAGTTTTACCTGTACGTGCAGATCGCTGATTTTTGCTCTTAGAAAGTAGTTTGCTATTTTTCTGAAAATAAGGAGGAGGTCTGCCCCTACCCAGTGACCAGCATTTTCCCTCTTTATGGCCTATTTTGTGACAGGAACGGCAAAACCTGCTTTCTTTACCATAGGGTTGATTGCTACGTTCTCCTGGAGTTTGAGGATTTTCACAACTCTCTAATGCTAATTCACCATGCGTTCTGGTACATGACTCTGCGCTATTACGGTGCTGCATCACCTTAAGAACTGAAATAGGCACACTTTCTTGAGCAGTTGCACATGCATTTTCTGAACTCAATGTTTCAGATTCATTAGAGCAAGTCACCTCCTCTAAGAAGTGAACAGGCTTTTTAGTCCCATCGCTGTTAAGCATTTTAGGAGACATGGACTTTTTAGCATTTAGCTTAGCCTTCAGATCTGCAATGGTCTCTTTGTGATTTTTACACTTTTGAGTCAGGGCTAGCTGCTCAGCTAGTAATTTATCTAGCTGTGTTTGAAGATATTTAATCTTTGCCTCAGACTCTTGTGCCTCTGCATTTTTAGATTGCACTTCTTTACATTTAGCATCTATACTTGAAAATAGACACGTTGTTAACTCACGTAGCCTTGTAAAACTTATGAAGTTTAAAACCTCAATTAATTCACCATGTTTTGATTTCTTTTGATGTTTGCCAATTGTGTCCCACCATTGGAGCAATTCCTCATCTGGACATTTAAAATCAATGTACTCTTTCTTGAGTTTACACAAAGTAGGCTCAACTTTCTTGCTCCATAAAGCAAACAGTACGTCACTATTATCAGAAATTTTCCCTTCCATCCCTGAGGAGATCTGAATATTCACAATATTCCCAAATTGTACAGTAATGTGACTATTAAAGCTATTCAAAACCTTCTAAATTCTGTTTCATTCAATTAATTCAAATGGAGACTTTTCCTATCATACCATTAAACAATGAAAACAGACTTACCCATTCCATGGTCAGAAGGTCAGCTTTAATCCATTCACAAAATCAACTGTGAAAATATTGTCTCATTTGGATGAGAATGATCCTCATTCGGATCAAAGTGAATTTCAGAAAACACACTGCAAGGGATCCCGGGTTTCGGCACCATCTGTAAGGATGGATTTCCTGCAGGGGTTCAAGCTGCAAGACTGCCGAATGACTAAAGAAATGTTATCAGCAAGATGGTAGAAAACTGTACATTTCTTGTCTATTCCACCCACTGCCACTTATACCAACGACGGAAATAAGCGCAGTTACAATAGCTTAATATGTGGGAGAGCGTTGCTATATGAGTGACAATATTGTATTGCAATAGGTAGCACTTCAAAGTCAATACCAAATCAAACCCATTTAGCACATTATTTGTAATTGAAAAGGTTTAATGACAAAATATGGTTATGGTTACACTTAAAATAGTTACAAAATAGATGTATGACATGATGTTAACTTATATAATTAATTGTACCCAGCATGTATGTAAAATGTTACCTGTGAGAGAGAGAGAGAGAGAGAGAGAGAGAGAGAGAGAGAGAGAGAGAGAGAGAGAGAGAGAGAGAGAGAGAGAGAGAGAGAGAGAGAGAGAGAGAGAGAGAGAAAAGAGAGAGAGAGAGACCCAGAGGATCAGAGCGCCAGAGCATGAAAGAGCCAGAGCAACAGTTCAATCTTGTTTTATCCTTTCCCTGACCATGTGACTAAAACCCAAATGTGAGACATTCAAACTGACCAATCAGATAATTACACTTCCCCCATTGTTCTAAAGGTGTGACAATTCATAGACCCCCAAAGTACAAACATCTTGGCCTGCAGGCCTTGATCACTATCAGACCCAGCATGTATCTCCTCTATGCCTTTGGGAACTCCAAATGGTCCTTGTGGTAGAAAGAGGGGGTGGAACACAGTAAAGCATATGTCTTGCAAAGCAAATGTTCATTTCAAACTTCTTGGATTATTTTCAATCCTACATCTGTAATTAATTAATCTTAATTAACGCGTTAATGAAGTTGTTGCATGCTAAACTGTTCAATCACTGAATGCATTATAATAAAAAAAAACTGGTCTACATATTATTAGCCAAGTACATATGATATTGCAATGAAATAATAATGGTATTATCATGTTTACATTTTTAGCTTATGTTTTTTTTAGAAAAAATATTAAGTAATAGCAGGCTACTCACCAATTGCTAGGTGCAGCCTGTGTCCAAAACACTGAAGTCTGCTCCACTTATTAATAGCAACAGCGTTCACTATATTTGCTGCGTTGTCTGTTGTGACACAGACTTGTTGCTCCTCCTTTAAATTCCAGGCATCCAGCATTTCTTTCAATCCTTGAGCAATTGACCCTTCGCAAAGACCCGCCCTCCTTAGTTACTGTCGCTATGCCCGACAAGCTACACCGCTCTCATGCTCTCACCATGTTCTCACGCAGTGAAAAATACATCGCGGAGCAGAGAGGAGACTGACAACACGCGGACAGACAGGACAGACCAGGATACTTTTCGGTTACTTTTGATATTAAACATATTAAACAAAGTCTCAGCTTTCAAATGTGGTCATTTTTTGAAAGAAATTTAAACAATAAATACCGGTTTGTGGCTCTTTAATGTGCCGTGACAGATCGACATGATTTTGAAATATTAATCAATGTTTTTATCACCACTCGTTTAGATTATTGCAATGCACTTTATAGTGGTCTTGGCAAATCACTTATGGCACGATTACAGCTAGTTCAAAATGCAGCTGCTCGCCTTTTAACTGGAACTCGAAAGTTTGACCATATCTCACCCATCCTCCAATCCCTCCACTGGCTCCCTGTGCACTTTCGTATTGATTTTAAAATTATTTTATTTGTTTTTAAATGTCTGCATGGCCTGGCCCCTCAGTACCTGTCTGATCTGCTTGTGCCCTACACCCCCATTCGTTTACTCCGGTCAACTGATCAGGCATTGCTGGTCGTCCCCAAGACAAAACGTAAACTTAGAGGTGACCGTGCGTTTGCTGTGGCAGCTCTGAGACTATGGAATGAGCTTCTGTCTGTTTTTAAATCCCATCTTAAAACGTATTTATTTTCTTTGGCTTTTAATACAGTTTGAGGGTTGACTTTCAGTTTTTTATTACTGTTTATTGTTATTGTTTTATTATTTCTTTGTTGTGCCTTTGTTGTATGTTATTGTTTATAGATTGTGTTCAGCACTTTGGTCAACAGTGTTGTTTTTAATGTGCTTTATAAATATTAAATTGAATTGAATATTCCACACTACATGAACAGTCATTTTCAAAAATCCATGATAGGGGCTCTTTAACAATATTACAATATTACACCGCTTGCAGAGACTGTCATGGCGGTCAAGAAAATCCACCATATTTCTTTTAAAATCCTACAGTTTTTTTTTTGCTTTTTCTACAGTTTTTTTTTTGCTTTTTGCTTTTTCTGTTGCAAACAACAGAATTGTTTGCTTTTTTATTTCCTATTGTCTTTTATAATGGCTATTGTTGTTAATTTAAATGTTGTTGTAAAACAATAAATATTGTTCTATATAAATAATATGCTGCATTTAGTATTGAGAAAGGATTGTGATATGGACTAAGTGAAAGTTACATTATTACGTCTCTAGATGGTGGCAAAGACTCTTTATGAGCGAGTTAGAACAAGGAAATTGTTTTAGCGCTGTCATGGGAAGGACAAAAATGTGCAACCAGTGCTGATTGTGAGAGTCCTGGATGTGAGTTTCCCCAGTCTCACTCGCTGCTGCCGGTCCGTCAGGAAGCTGGTGATCCACTGACAGATTGGAGATGGCATGGAGAGCTGGGTCAGTTTGGCTGTGAGAAGATCAGACATGATGGTATTGAAGTCAGAACTGAAGTCCACAAATAAGATCCTTGAATAAGTCCCAGTTCTGTCAAGATGTTGCAGGATATAATGCAGTCCCATGATGACTGCATCATCCACAGACCTGTTTGCTCTGTAAGCTAACTGAAAGAGATCCAGCAGGGGTCCAGTGATGTCCTTCAGGTGGGCCAACACCAGTCTTTCAAACGACTTCATGACCACAGACGTAAGAGCCACAGATCTGTAGTCATTAAGTCCAGTGGTTTTGGGATTTTTGGGGGCCGGAATGATAGTTGAGCGTTTGAAGCAACAGGGAACTTCACACTGCTCCAATGATCTGTTGAAAATCTGCGTGAAGACTGGGGCCAGTTGGTCAGCGCAGGCTTTTAAACAAGCAGATGAGATGTCGTCTGGGCCTGAGGCTTTCCTAGTCTTCTGTTTTTTGAAGACTCGGCTCACGTCCTCCACACAGACCTTAAGCTCAGGTTGGATGGCAGGAGGGGGGAGAGGAGGGGGTGTAGGAGGTGATGGTGGATGTGTGAACTGCAGGTCAGAGCCGGTGTGTGGTGTAAATGAGGGCTTTTCAAACCTGCAGTAAAATGAGTTTAAATCATCAGCCAGGTGTGGATTGTCCACAGATCGGGGGGATGGTGACTTGTAGTTGGTGATGTTCCTCAGGCCAGTCCAGACTAATGCCGGGTCGTTGGCTGAAAACTGTTTTTTCAGCTTTTCAGAGTAGATTCTTTTAGCAACTCTGATCTCCTTTGTCAGTCTGTTTCTGGCCTGGTTATATCCCCACTTCTGTAAGCATCCTCTTTGGCATGACGAAGGTGTTTGAGTTTCCCAGTAAACCATGGTTTATCATTAGTGAATGATAAGAATGTCCTGGTAGGAATGCATGTATCCTCACAGAAACTGATATATTATGTTACCGGATCTTTGAGCTCATCCAGATCGGTGGCAGCAGCTTCAAAAACAGTCCAATCAGTGCAATCGAAGCAGGCCTGTAGATCCTGTTCTGCTTCATAAGTCCATCTTTTTACAGTCCTTTTTACAGGTTTAGCTGATTTCAGTTTCTGCCTGTAGGTTGGTATAAGATGAACCAAACAGTGATCAGAGAGCCCCAAAGCTGCCTGTGGGACGAAGTGATACGCGCATTCTTCACTGTGGTGTAACAGTGGTCAAGTATATTACTGTCTCCGGTGGGACATGTAACATGCTGTCGAGAGAGAGAGATTTGCTTTGTTAAAATCCCCAAGCGTGATTAAAAGAGAGAACCTTTGTTCTGTTTCAGCTGTTTGTTCAGCCAGCTGTTGTAGCGCTGCTCTCACACATGCATCTGGAGGGATGTTCACATTCACGAGAACGAAAGAGGAAAATTCCCGCGGCGAGTAGAAAGGTTTCCAGTTTATGAAATTGGCCTCTAAATTAGGAGAGCACATCTTTTTCAGTGTTGTTACATCTGAACACCAACTTTCGTTAATGTAGAAACACAATCCACCACCTCTCGTTTTCCCCGTTAGTTCCGCAATGCGATCCACTCAGATGAAAACATATTCAATGAACAATCAAAACATATTCACAAAATAATCCACAGTAATGTTGACAAACACGTAGCTATTGTACCCCTCTGTACCTCACCGCAAGTCCAATGGTCAAAAAACATCTGAAAATACTAAATTTAGATGCGTCACATCTCCAATGCTATAATGAGCTAGAATGATCGCATCATCACATATGTGTATTATGATATTTTCATTTCTATCTATTAAAATTGTATTTCCTTAAATTATTATATTACATATTACAGATATCTTTGCAACATATAGAACTATTCACTAAACTAAAAATTAAAATAAATAGAAACAAAAGCAAAGACTAATTAAAGACTACATGTCTTGTCCTGCCCTGGTTGCACCGGATTGTTGTGGATTACAGAAGCGCAGAGAACCTTCCTTTTCATTTGTATACTAATTAACTTACATTTGATTAGGTTTACCCCATTACAATAGTCACATTAGTTACTGCTGTTATAAAAATACACTTACTTGTAGGTTTAAAATTAACATATGGCAAATTTATTGTTCAACAAAAAAATATTTTAGCAATTTGTATATTTTAGTCATATTAGCGCTCCAATTCTATTGCGCTCCATCTGTTTTCCGTGCATGCGCGTGGCTGCGCTCGTTCACGGAAATCTGTTTGGCGGAGATTCACTCCTGACCACAAAGTGGAAATATTTGTATGAGTTTCTAACATTTACAGATGAAGAATATACCTGTGAAATATAGGTTATGCACATTGGACAGCACAACATCTCAGACACATTACACAGCAATGAAGGAGGCCTATCTGTCAGCACATGTATCTGTCAGAGTATCTGATGGGGCAAGCCGCTTTATATGAACACTAAACGTGTAGTTTGTAGCGAGGTATGTTGTTATGAAAGAAGAAGACGGGAACCAGCGGACATTTAAACACTGTAATAATAAAAACAAACACAAAACAAAAGTAAAGGCAGCAGCCCCTCATGGACGACTGCCGCACACATAAACAAAACATAACATATCCGTTTAAGTTTAGGGACTCAGGGAGAGATACTCACAGGCTGTGAGACGCAGCGCTCTGGACTTGCGTTTTGGATGAGTGTTGCTACGCACACAAAACTTATCACACATGCAAGTACCAATCTGAGAGAAGCGGCTACTGAAGTGAATATGTGCGCTTGAATATTTAAATAGACGAGGCTTAAATACACACAAATGATCAACTTCCGTAAAGATGTAACACTGAGCCGATCGGGCAAGTAACACTTCTGTCAACTTGCCCGAGTGTCTTTCACGCTGGCCCTGGGCCATCGGGCAGTCCTTATTGTCGGGCCCTGTATATGAATGAGTGATGCATCTTTAATCTAGATTTATTCTGGAAGAGTGAGTCTGAGCCACAAACATTATCAGGAAAGTTATTCCAGATTTTAGGAGCCAAATGTGAAAATGCTCACTCCTTTAGTGGACTTGGATATTCTAGGTACTATTAGAAGAGTGTGATGGATTGTAAGGCAATAGAATATCGGTTAAATACACAGGAGCTAAATTATTTAGGGCCCTATCTTGCACCCAGCGCAATTGACGCATGCATCATTCATATTTTGCACCTGACGCACAGCAGACTCCCTCCACAGACGCACTTCGGTAAATTAGAGAATGAACTTGCGCTCCCGGGGGTGGTTCAGCAAAAAGAGGAGGTGTGTTCCAGCGCAAACGTTCCCTGCTGCTATTTTGCAGTTTTAGAAAACAATTTTGCCACAGACCAGGAAAAACCTAGTCTAAAGTCAGTGGCGCATTCAGATGCTATTTTAAGGGCGCATGCTTGGTCAGTAGCGTGCGCACAACGTGCTTTTTGCTTCTCTCATCTCCACACAGATGTAGCAGTTCTAATTTTTCCAATTTCCACAAAGTTACTTGTGTTTTGCATTTGATACTTGCGTTTCAGATTGTTAAAATAGGGCCCTTAGGGCCTTACAGGTCAGTAGCAATACTTTTATAATTTATATGGAACATAATAGGTGACCAGTATAGAGAATACAGATACAATTTGTGTTATATGTTTCACAATGATGAGTCTCAAGATCCAAGTGCAAGTGCGAATTTGCCAGTTTATTAGAGACAGCAAAAGACAGAGATACACACACACACACACTCTCTCTCTCTCTCTCTCTCTCTCTCTCTCTCTCTCTCTCTCTCTCTCTCTCTCTCTCTCTCTCTCTCACTCACTCACTCAAAGACACACACACACACACACACACACACACACACACACACACACACACACACACACACACACACACACACACACACACACACACACACACACACACACACACACACACACACACACACACACATGTTTGTTTTTGTGACTTATGAGGACATTCCATAGGCGTAATGGTTTTTATACTGGACAAACTATATTTTCTATCCCCCTACACTGCCCCTGTCCCTAAACCTACCCATCACAGGAGACATGCTGGATTTTAACATTAAAAAAAAAAAACATTGTTTTTTATGTATTTTAAGCTGTTTGAAATATGAGGACGTATGCAATGTCCTCATATTTCACGTGTAAGTTGTAACACCAGTGTCATACCCATGTCATTATACACATTTGTGTCCTCATATATCACAAAAACAAGCACACACACACACACACACACACACACACACACACACACACACACACACACACACACACACACACACACACACACACACACACACACACACACACACACACACACACACACACACACACACACACACACACACACTCGAAGTGGATTTAGATTATCCCTTACATCTTAGGACTTTTATTCCATAAAAAATGATAATAGATCATATGTTTTGTCTATATGATACAACTAGAATAAAAATAGGATTTCTGAGTATGAGAATATTTTTTTTTTGTAAGACATGAAATGACTTGAGACTCGACTCAGACTTCAGATAAAAGACTTGTGGACATCTCCGCCTCAGTATCTGCTATATGGCTGTATAGATCTGATCAGAACCATATTCTCCTTTCAGCAGAACTTATAGTTTATGAAATGAGAGCGATCTCTTATCAGTTTAGATTAAATGGATGTGTAATTATTCAGCAGATTTAACAAGCTTTTGTTGTGAGTTCTGATGTCACAGTCTCAGATATCTTCATTGTTTCTGTGTGTGTCTGTAGATTATGGGACTGTGGTGTGACAGGAGAAGGCTGTGGTTATCTGGCTTCAGCTCTGCGTTCAAACCCCTCACACCTGAGAGAGCTGGATCTGAGGGGCAATCTCCTGGGAGACTCAGGACTCGAGATGCTCTCTGATCTACTGAAGGATCCAAACTGCACACTGAACACACTCAGGTATGTTGAGCAATAAGATTCATCTCATCCTGTGAATATATGTGTATTTCAGTCTTACCATATGCAAGTGTACAGGGGAGTGAAATGTGGAAAGGCTCTGTAGTAGAGCTGCGTGGAGGAAAAGATTTACTGATTTACTTTATTACAATATCAATCTCAAGGAGTAGGCCTTCTGAAAGAGATAGTTCACGCACATATTTACAATCTGTCATTATTTACTCACCCTCACGTCACCCAAACCTGCTTGACTACCTTTAGTCTGCCGAGCCAAATGTGAAAACGCTCTCACTCTTTTAGTGGACTTAGAAGAGTGTGATGGATTGTAAGGCAATAAAATATCGGTTAAATACACAGGAGCTAAATCATTTAGGGCCTTATCTTGCACTCAGCGCAATTGACTTTGTACACGACGCATGCATCATTCCTATTTTGCACCTGACGTACAGCAGACTTTTCCCTCCACAGACGTACGTCGGTAAATTAGGGAATGAACTTGCGCTCCCGGGGGTGGTGGCATGTTCCGGCGCAAATGTTCTCTAATGCTATTTTACTGTTTTAGAAAACAATTTTGCCACAGACCAGGAAAAACCTAGTCTAAAGTCAGTGGCGCGTTCTTCAGATGCTATTTTAAGGGCGCATGCTTGGTCAGTAGCGTGCGCACAATGTGCATTTTGCTTCTCTCATCTACACACAGACGCAGCAGTTTCAATTTTTGCAAACCGTATATAATTACAAGGAAAAATATTAACACACAAGGGAAATCATTGTGGTGTCCATGAAGATGTGAAAAATAGGCATAAATCTAGCTTACACATTTACCCAAATTATTATACGCCTGTTTAACCGAAGCTAATTTGGGTGTGTTTCTCAATCCCCATACAATGTCACTTCTCTGTGTTTTACGACCCTGACGAGAACGTCGGTCTCCTCGGCTGTGAACCGCTCCTGGCGTGTGCCTGGCAAATCGGCTGTTAGAATGGCAATCCGCCATGGAAGAAGCGCGCCTGCTCTTAAAGGGAATGTGAGATGACGCTCTGATTAGTTTATTTCACGTTACGCCCAAACCACACCTATGAGTAATGAAGCTACTTCAGACCAACACATTTTAGATTTGCGTTGGGCGCAAGAGTCATTTATCCCACCGGTATAATAGCAACAGAGCCGAGATCCGCCCACAAAGTTACTTGTGTTTTTTTTACTTTGTGTTTTTTTTTTTAATTTGATACTATCATTTCAGATTGTTAAAATAGGGCCCTTAGGGTCTTACAGGTCAGTAGCAATACTTTGTAATTGATATGGAACTTAATAGGTGACCAGTATAGAGAATACAGATAATAAAATTTTTGTTATATGTTTCACAATGATGAGTCTCAAGATCCAAGTGCAAGTGTGGATTTGCCAGTTTTTTAGAGACAGCAAAAGACAGAGATAGCAGTACTCAGGAAAGTCAGACAAGATTCATAAGGCTGACGAAAACTCTAGATAGATGATCCAACACAGCGTGGAAACTCAGACGAAGATGCAGGAATCAAACACAGCGTGGAAACTCAGACAAGGACGCTGGTTGATGTAACTATCAGTAATCAATACAATAACTAATCAATAATCTTAAAGTAAAGTAATTAATACTTTTATTCTGCTAGAATGTAATACACACACACACTCACTCACTCACTCACTCACTCTCACACACACACACACACACACACACACACACACACACACACACACACACACACACACACACACACACACACACACACACACACACACACACACACACACACACACACACACACACTCTCTCTCACTCACTCAATCACTCACTCACTCTTTCTCGCTCTCTCTCTCTCTCTCTCTCTCTCTCTCACTCACTCACTCACTCACTCACTCTCTCTCGCTCTCTCTCTAACACTCAACACTCACTCAATGACACACACACACACACACACACACACACACACACACACACACACACACACACACACACACACACACACACACACACACACACACACACACACACACACACACACACACACACACACACACACACACTAAAATTAGATTTATATCATCCCTTACATCTTAGGACTTTTATTACAAACAAAAATGATAATAGATCATATGTTTTATCTATATGATACAACTAGAATAAAAATAGGATTTCTGACCATGAGAATATTTTTTTTGTAAGACATGAAATGACTTGAGACTCGACTCAGACTTCAGATAAAAGACTTGTGGACATCTCCGCCTCAGTATCTGCTATATGGCTGTATAGATCTGATCAGAACTATATTCTCCTTTCAGCAGAACTTATAGTTTATGAAATGAGAGCGATCTCTTATCAGTTTAGATTAAATGGATGTGTAATTATTCAGCAGATTTAACAAGCTTTTGTTGTGAGTTCTGATGTCACAGTCTCAGATATCTTCATTGTTTCTGTGTGTGTCTGTAGATTATGGCAGTGTGGTGTGACAGGAGAAGGCTGTGGTTATCTGGCTTCAGCTCTGCGTTCAAACCCCTCACACCTGAGAGAGCTGGATCTGAGCTGCAATGACCTGGGAGACTCAGGACTCGAGATGCTCTGTGATCTACTGAAGGATCCAAACTGCACACTGAACACACTCGAGTATGTTGAGCAATAAGATTCATCTCATCCTGTGAATATATGTGTATTTCAGTCTTACCATATTCAAGTGTACAGGGGAGTGAAATGTGGAAAGGCTCTGTAGTAGAGCTGCGTGGAGGAAAAGATTTACTGATTTACTTTATTACAATATCAATCTCAAGGAGTAGGCCTTCTGAAAGAGATAGTTCACGCAAACATTTAAAATCTGTCATTATTTACTCTCCCTCATGTCATCCAAACTTGCTTGACTACCTTAAAGGAGTAGTTCACTTTTAAAAAAACTTTTGCTGATAATTTACTCACCCCCATGTCATCCAAGATGTCCACGTCTTTCTTTCTTCAGTCGAAAAGAAATTAAGGTTTTTGATGAAAACATTCCAGGATTTTCTCCATATAATGGACTTCATTGGGAACCAAACGGTTCAAGGTCCAAAAGACAGTTTCAATGCAGCTTCAAAGGGCTTTAAACGACACCAGACGATGAATAAGGGTCTTATCTAGCGAAACGCTCGGTCATTTAAAAAATAAATATCAAAAATTAAGTCAAATGCTCGCCTTGCTCTGTTCTGTGATGAGCGTTCGTGACTCTCCTGTTCGAACTCATTCATCAAAATTAACAAATCTTTTTTCGAGTCATGACTCGAAGGGTCCTAGATAAGACCCCTATTCATCGTCTGGTGTCGTTTAAAGCCCTTTGAAGCTGCACTGAAACTCTCATTTGGACCTTGAACCGTTTGGTTCCCAATGAAGTCCATTATATAGAGAAAATCCTGGAATGTTTTCATCAAAAACCTTCATTTCTTTTCGACTGAAGAAAGAAAGACGTGGACATCTTGGATGACATGGGGGTGAGTAAATTATCAGCAAAAGTTTTTTTTAAAGTGAACTAATCCTTTAATTCTGCCGAGCCAAATGTGAAAACGCTCTCACTCCTTTAGTGGACTTGGATATTCTAGGTACTATTAGAAGAGTGTGATGGATTGTAAGGCAATAAAATATCGGTTAAATACACAGGAGCTAAATCATTTAGGGCCTTATCTTGCACTCAGCGCAATTGACTTTGTACACGACGCATGCATCATTCCTATTTTGCACCTGACGTACAGCAGACTTTTCCCTCCACAGACGTACGTCGGTAAATTAGGGAATGAACTTGTGCTCCCGGGGGTGGTGGCATGTTCCGGCGCAAATGTTCTCTAATGCTATTTTACTGTTTTAGAAAACAATTTTGCCACAGACCAGGAAAAACCTAGTCTAAAGTCAGTGGCGCGTTCTTCAGATGCTATTTTAAGGGCGCATGCTTGGTCAGTAGCGTGCGCACAATGTGCATTTTGCTTCTCTCATCTACACACAGACGCAGCAGTTTCAAATTTTGCAAACCGTATATAATTACAAGGAAAAATATTAACACACAAGGGAAATCATTGTGATGTCCATGAAGATGTGAAAAATAGGCATAAATCTAGCTTACACATTTACCCAAATTATTATACGCCTGTTTAACCGAAGCTAATTTGGGTGTGTTTCTCAATCCCCATACAATGTCACTTCTCTGTGTTTTACGACCCTGACGAGAACGTCGGTCTCCTCGGCTGTGAACCGCTCCTGGCGTGTGCCTGGCAAATCGGCTGTTAGAATGGCAATCCGCCATGGAAGAAGCGCGCCTGCTCTTAAAGGGAATGTGAGATGACGCTCTGATTAGTTTATTTCACGTTACGCCCAAACCACACCTATGAGTAATGAAGCTACTTCAGACCAACACATTTTAGATTTGCGTTGGGCGCAAGAGTCATTTATCCCACCGGTATAATAGCAACAGAGCCGAGATCCGCCCACAAAGTTACTTGTGTTTTTTTTTACTTTGTGTTTTTTTTTTTAATTTGATACTATCATTTCAGATTGTTAAAATAGGGCCCTTAGGGTCTTACAGGTCAGTAGCAATACTTTGTAATTGATATGGAACTTAATAGGTGACCAGTATAGAGAATACAGATAATAAATTTTTTGTTATATGTTTCACAATGATGAGTCTCAAGATCCAAGTGCAAGTGTGGATTTGCCAGTTTTTTAGAGACAGCAAAAGACAGAGATAGCAGTACTCAGGAAAGTCA
Organism: Chrosomus eos; assembly: GCA_036326025.1. Lineage (NCBI taxonomy): Eukaryota > Metazoa > Chordata > Actinopteri > Cypriniformes > Leuciscidae > Chrosomus > Chrosomus eos. Next base: position 30,021,646 of record CM070842.1, read on the forward strand.
GACAAGATCCATAAGGCTGACGAAAACTCTAGATAGATGATCCAACACAGCGTGGAAACTCAGACGAAGATGCAGGAATCAAACACAGCGTGGAAACTCAGACAAGGACGCTGGTTGATGTAACTATCAGTAATCAATACAATAACTAATCAATACTTTTAAAGTAATCAATACTTTTATTCTGCTAGAATGTAACACACACACACACACACACACACACACACATGTTTGTTTTTGTGATTTATGAGGACATTCCATAGGCGTAATGGTTTTTATACTGGACAAACTATATATTCTATCCCCCTACACTGCCCCTGTCCCTAAACCTACCCATCACAGGAGACATGCTGGATTTTAACATTTAAAAAAAAACATTGTTTTTTATGTTTTTTAAGCTGTTTGAAATATGAGGACGCATGCAATGTCCTCATATTTCACGTGTAAGTTGTAATACCGGTGTAATACCCATGTCATTATACACATTTGTGTCCTCATATATCACAAAAACAAGCACAGACACACACACACTCACACTCACACTCTCTCTCTCTAACACTCACTCACTCAATGACACACACACACAACACACACACACACACACACACACACACACACACACACACACACACACACACACACACACACACACACACACACACACACACACACACACACACACACACACACACACACACACACACACACACACACACACACACACACACACACACACACACACACACACCACCAATTAATTGGAATACATGGTATTGAAGGCTGACTCTCTTATAATTATCTTGCTCTATCGTCCTCCTAATGCCCTGTCCAACTTTGGCCCTTGCCTGCTCATTGTCATTTCCCATTCTACTGCTTGGTGACTTTAAAGGGATAGTTCACCCAAAAATGAAAATTCTGTCAGTAATTACTCACCCTCATGTTGTTCAACCCCGTAAGACTTTCGTTCATCTTCGGAACACAAATTAAGATATTTTAGATTAAATCTGAGAGCTGGATCACTCCTCTATAGGCTTCTAACCATTTTGTGGTAGATACAAAATTAGTTTTGTATCTACCACAATTAACAAGTCAAGCAACAGGCCAAAAGCATTATTTAACACAATAAATAAGCTTACCAAACCTCTATCTCAGGTTGCTCTATCTTCAGATTTTCAGTCCTGCTGTAAATTCCTGAATCACTTGTTGGGAAAGACAGTCCACCAGTGCTTCTCTAATGATGCTACAAATATTAGATATTTGCTGAATCAATCTGGTCAGTCCCTGACTTTCTTTTCTCTGACTACTCCATCTTCTGTCTCTGAGTTAATCTTAAAATCCAACTCTTCATCTTGAAATCCAACTCTTCATCTTCACCCTGCTCCTACTCCTCTTCTGAACTCTGTCATTCTGTTATCTCTGCACCCATCTCTCACTTCATCAATGCATCTCTTACCTCTGCTTCATTCCCTCTGCCATTCAAAACTGCTGCTGTTACCCTTGTTCTCAAGAAACCCAACCTTGATCCCTCAGTTGTATCTAATTATCGTCCTATTCAAATCTACACTTCATAGCAAAATTACTGGAAAGTACTTTTGCCTCCTAGCTTCAGTCATTTCTAGTAGAAAATAATGTCTTTGATCCCTTTCAATCTGGGTTTCGTCCACTTTATACTATTGAAACTGCACATGTCAAGGTACTGAATAATCTACATCTTTTTGGTGACTCTGGTTCACGGTCTATACTCCTGCTGCCCGACCTCAGCTCTGCCTTTGATAATGTCTCCCACGAACTACTAATTTCTCGCCTTTTGGATGTGCGTGTTTCTGGTGCTGCTCTTTCTTGGTTTTCTTCCTGTCTCTCTGACAGACAATTCTACATTTCAGTACAAGATTTTTGCTCACCTTCTTTCCCACTGAAGTAAGGTGTCACCCAGGGATCCGTTCTCTGACATTATTATTAATAATTTACATAATACCTCTTGGTCAGATCTTCCATCATCCTGATTTAATTTTTACACTGATGACATCCAGTTATATACCGTCTGTACACCTGCTCTATCTGTCACAACCGACATAATCTCTGCTTGTGTGCATGAAATAAAAGATTGGCTTCATTAAAGTAACACCAGGTTACTTTTACAACTTTTGCTCTCGGGGTCCCCCTACAGTTGGGAAACAGTGTTGTCCTCTACTACTGTCGTAAACTGTCATCCTACATGCACATGCATTTGTTGACAACCATGATAGCCCTGAACATTGTAGGAGGAGGTCACATGCAGGTGTTCTGCTTGCGTCACGTGTGAAATGTCTTCATCCCAGGTACAGTGGCATACTCAGCATGTCATATGAACATAATTTAATGGGTTTTATTTTTTTTCTAACGACAAATGATCGCGATGCTCACGTTTACAAGCCAGCGTCATTTTAGTAGCCTAGTCTATTGGTTACCGTTTTACTGAATCTGATACTTCAATGCAATGTTTGAGTGGTAGATAATAACCATATATCGTCAATATTATAATATCAAGCTACCATAAATGAATCTGCAAATTTTACAAATCGATTTGCATTATAGCTTGAGGCAAGACAAATAATCATTACCTGATTCATGAAGATAAATGGAGGATAAGATAGCTTCATAGATATCCTATATGATGTCTATGGATAGCTTCCGTAACATAGTCAGGCAGACAAAAACACCCCAGCCGACGGGGTGTCATTGGTTGTTGCGTTAAATGTTACCCAGATACAATAGTGCTATTTTCTAATTGGCTAACAACACCAGACGAACAACACCAGAGGAGACGCGCTTTATTCCTGCCGGTTATTTATGCCGGTTCCACAGTGAGAGCGGCGCGGCCAGAGTTTTGAGCGCTGCGGCATATTAAATATATTACAAATAGTTTTTCAGCGTGAGAAATACAATGTGTGGCGGGAGAGCGTGACACAAAAGACCGAAATGAGTGACTGTCACGCTCAATGTGTGACACTTGAGAGCCTTGCGATTTTAAGGAAGTGGGGGTGGTGGTGGAAGTGACGTATATGCCGTAAAGCAGTCGAATTTTGTAGTTCTCTTTGTTCGCCGGTTACTACCTGAAACCTGAAGTTTAAAAGTACGATTAAAAACGCTACAGACCCCGTCAGGCTGTGGCAGACGTGTCATTCAACCTATTGTAAGTCGATGTGCCATCACAAGAGACTTGGAAATATATTATGAAGGTTGAAAAGTTACCTGGTGCTGCTTTAACATTTTCTAAAACTTAACATGGCTAAAAGTGAGAATTTTTAGTGGATCTCCATCATTCTTTAGCAAAATTCCTACCAATTTCACCTGTGAGATTGCTGGCTCTCAAATTAAACCATCAAACCACTGAAACTGTCATCCATGCCTTTGTCATGTCACGTATTGATTGATATAATGCCCTTTTCATTGGTCTATCTGCTAGTTCCATTTCCAGATTGCAATACATTCATAACTCTGCTGCTAAAATACTTACACCAGGCATTCTGCTCAACCCAAGTTTATACAATCTTCACTGACTTCCAGTGGCCAATCCTCCTGCTCACTTTTAAATCTCTGCATAGCTTGGCTCCCCCCTATCTCTGTAACCTGCTCCACCCCTACACCTCGACTCACTCTCTACGATCCTCCGACTCTAGCCATCCCGTTGTCTCTGGCATCACTTCGCTTCAATGGGGGGCAGATCATTCAGTGTTGTTGCACCCAAACTATGGAACTCTCTCCCCCGATCACTCTGTTGTGTTAATACTATTTCTGAATATAAAACTATGTTTAAAACTCACTTTTTTTCTGAATATTACCATTCTTAAGTTGTATTACTGTACATTTTGTTGTGTCTAATTGTATTCTGTTGTATGCTGCCCTGTCTACATAATTATCCTTTACTGTACTTTTACCTTCATCTACCTACTGTTGTTTTGTTTGTTATCATTGTCCATTGTCAGCATTGTTGTTGTTCATTGTAAAGCGTCCTTGAGCCCTGGAAAGGCACTATATAATTAAACGTATCATTAATATAATTATTACACACACACACACACACACACACACACACACACACACACACACACACACACACACACACACACACACACACACACACACACACACACACACACACACACACACACACACACACACACACACACACACACACACACACACACACACACAAACTCAGACACACATGCTTGGTTCGCTATATTTGTGGAGACTCTCCATAGTCGTAATTCTTTTTATACATTGAAAAAACTGTAAATTCTGTCCCCTTACACTAACCTGACCCCTAAACCTACCCATAACACAAGGATTGCCAGCCTTTTACAACATTAGACTACAAGTCTAGCATTTAAACCTAGCACTACCTTTTACTTTTACAAACTATCTTTTGGTAATATATGCAGCTTTTCTCTCTCTTAATATGTGTCTATGAGAGTTAAGAGTGATAGATGGATACAATTTTCTATTGACAAACATTCTCAGGTTCGATATTTTCTGATAATGATTGTCGTCAATAACAATGCCACTGTATAACATAAGTGTGTCCACTTAGAGATTGCATTGAAAATGACCACTTGTTTTGTTGCCAGGACAATTATTTTGTACATTGTAATGTATTATAAACGTATAAAAGTAGATTTACATTATCCCTTATATCTTAGGACTTTTATTACAAATAAAAATGACAATAGATCATATGTTTTGTCTATATAATACAACTAGAATAAAAATAGGATTTCTGACCATGAGAATATTTTTTAAGGCATGAAATGACTCAAGACTCAACTCAGACTTCAGATAAAAGACTTGTGAACATCTCCACCTCAGTATCTGCTAGATGGCTGTATAGATCTGATCAGAACCATATTCTCCTTTCAGCAGAACTTATAGTTTATGAAATGAGAGAGATATCTTATCAGTTTAGATTAAATGAATGTGTAATTATTCAACAGATTTAATAAGCTTTTGTAGTGAGTTCTGATGTTCTCAGTCTCAGATAAGGATGATATGATACCAAAATTCCAGTAGTCGCTACCAATTCCATTAAAATTTTACAGTTTTCGGTACCAATTTCGGTACCACAGCAAAATATGTTGGAACAATTTTTCTATGTTATTTAACTATTTGAAAAAAAAAAAAAATTCAATGATTCAATTATTTATGAAGGTAATCATAAGTAATTAATAAACTTAAGCATTAAAGGCTACATACGGTTTAAACGTAAATATTGCTTATAAAAAAAATTCCATTGAGACATAGCTAAATCTACTGTACATATAGCCTAATATAATTATTTCTGTCAATTTCTTCAAGTTAAACCGAACTTTTATTTTGATGGGTTGCCGTGAAGACCTTTGAGTTTCTGTGTGTATGATATGACGATAGATTTCTCAAATTAAACAGTAAAATGCTCATGAAGTGGCTCTGGAGATGAATTTCATCATGTCATATCGTGAGGCAGCAGAGACTGAAAACGGCGCGAGCGTCACTCGTGCTTCTGTGTGTTTGTGTGTGTGTGTGAGGTAAATTAAACCGCGTGTCTGTGCCATTCATTCACACAGAGACAAGTAGAACATGCAGAGTTAATATGTAAATACTGTTTTTGCAGTTTAAAGGGATACTCTTCTGGTTTTTCATATTAAACTATGTTATTCCCTTAACCAAGACGAGTACATACCTCTCTCGTCTCAGTGCGTGCAAAAGTCCGCTCCCGTTGAAATGAGAGGGAGGAGGAGAAGGAGCGGGGGGAGCGGACTTTTCACGAGAGATGATATTACTGCTCCCAAGCACTTGCTATGGTATTCTTCCATACAATATAGTTATCCATTTTACACGCTTAGAAAAGCGCAACGTTTTATTTTGTGTCACTGTCCTAGGTCGAGTTACACTACTCTAGTAACTGTATTTAAATAGGGAAAACATGGAGGTGTTTGGTCGCTTCTCTTCTTGGCCCGTATTGAATGAACAGGGCTGAGATAAGATCTAACAAAGGTTTGCGGCAAGACAGCGATTTAGTGCACGCACTGAGACGAGAGAGGTGTGTATCAACTCGTCTTAGTTAAGGGAATAACATAGTTTAATTTGAAAAACCAGTAGAGTATCCCTTTAATATACACAGACACTATATATTTTGGCTATAGACAGTGCTCCCGCGCTTAGATAAAAACACGGAGGTGACTTAAAGCAGCTCCCTATTATTGGGTACCGAATATACCCGGTACTACAGAAATGCTGGGATCGTCACATTTTCAGTACCGGCTTGATACTGAAGTACCGGTAATTTGACAACACTAGTCTCAGATATCTTCATTGTTTCTGTGTGTTTTTGTAGATTACAGGTCTGTGATGTCGAAGAAGAAGGCTGTGGTTATCTGGCTTCAGCTCTGCGTTCAAACCCCTCACACCTGAGAGAGTTGGATCTGAGCCTCAATCTCCTGGGAGAATCAGGACTCAAGATGCTCTGTGATCTACTGAAGGATCCAAACTGCACACTGAACACACTCAGGTATGTTGAGCAATAAGATTAATTTCATCCTGTGAATATATGTATTTGTATTTTAGTCTTACCATATGCAGGTGCACAGGGGAGTGAAATGTGGAAAGGCTCTGTAGTAGAGCTGCGTGGAGGAAAAGATTTACTGATTTACTTTATTACAATATCAATCTCAAGGAGTAGGCCTTCTGAGAAAGATGCTTCACACAAACATTTAAAATCTGTCATTATTTACTCTCCCTCACGTCATCCAAACCTGCATGACTACCTTTATTCTGCCGGACACAAAAGAAGACACTCTTTTCAGTCAGTGGCCACCAAAACTTCTAAATATCATCTTTTTATTTTTTTTCATTTTAGTGCAAACTGTCCCACCGCTGTACTGAACCATCAGTTTTGTGTACCGTACACCCCTAATAAATAAATATATATATATAAGATTTGTAATGTTTTTAAAAGAAGTCTCTTATGCTCACCAAGGCTGCATTTATTTGATAAAAAAAAACAGTAATATTATGAAATAGTATTATAGTCTATTTGTGTATAGTAGTTTTCTATTTTTAGTTATTTTAAAATGTCATATATTCCTTTGATCAAAGCTGAATGTTCAGCATCATTACTCCAGTCTTCAGTGTCACATGATCTTTCAGAATTCATTCTATTATGATGGTTTGATGGTCTAGACATTTATGATTATTATCAATGTTGAAAACAGGCCTGGACATTTTTTTTTTTTAGGATTCTGATGAATAGAAAGTTCAAGAACAGCATTCATCTGAAATGGATTTTTTTTACAGTATACACTACCATTCAAAAGTGTGGCCAGTAAGAATTTTTGTTTATTTTTGGAGGGAAGAAATAAAAGAAATCAATACTTATGCATTAACCCTCTGGGGACCAAGGTGTTTTCGGGGTCCTTGAGATGTTTTGACATGCACTGACATTTGTGCTTTTTTTCAGTTATTTATAAACATGTTAATGGCAAAGGTGTAAATTCACTCTATATAGCACAAACGGGGCTACAATGATATGTGAGCAACATGTATGTACATGTTTGTATTTTTAAGAGAATAATGTTTATGCGTGGTTATTGAAAAAAATAAAAATGAAAGTTGCTGAAATAAAACACATACTAAATATGTGTCCACAAGTCTTTTGACTAATGGATGTTGTCGCTTCGAGTTCTGGCTTCAAAATGATGTGAAAATCATCCTCGCTAATCGTTCACAAAAAACAAAACATTAATTTATACTTTGTATGACAGTGTTTTTGTCAGAAGAGGTTTATGCGTGGGAGTGGTAATGGTCTATGAATATTAATGAAATACAGACCAGGGGTGTGACAGACACTCCCCCAATGGCCCATCAGGGTGAAGCAGCCTGATCAAAGAATAAGAGGAGATTCAAAGGTTTTGTTTTTCAATCTGTTTTATTGTAATTCCTCTATGTGTACATGAATAATCATGTACTACTACCTGAATTAATAATTACTTTACTATGAACTAATGATGACTTAAGACATGTACTAATGATGAACTAACCTTAACTATGACATGAGTCATATGAATTCCTGCATGAATATACCATCGTAACTACACGTTAGTACATGCTTGTTAATTAATGTATTAATTAACACTTTGGGGTAAACCAAAATTAAACATGCTCTAGATTAGAAGAAAGATGTATTAAAAGGGCACAATGTAAAATTGTTCATAAATTTGCCACCAGCAACTGTCAAAAACATCATTGAATGACACTAGATGTCTTGCAATATTTACATTTAACCTTACTCATTGAACACACAATGATGCATTCATCATTTAAAAAACAATTTAATCTCATTCCGTTTTAATTTATTCCACTGCTGCCATCAAGAGTGAAATACCTACACTAATATATCCATTAAACAGATGCAATTTTCAAAATTAAAATCAGTGTTAGCACATGATGACGGTTATTTATGTGGTTATTTTGAGGATTGGTTTACTGTCTTTATATCAAAATACAGTCAGATGTTAGTCTTGTTTTCTTGCCCCTCAAAATGTTTCCACTTTCCTCCTACCGTTCAATTCCTTCTCCATTCAAATTCGGCACAGCACCTCTGCTCTTCCACTTTACAAACCACCGAAAAGCACCAAGTTTTATATGATTTAGAAGAGCTGAATATGTATAGAACATGTGTAATTGATAACTTTTTAAATATGTACTCTTGAAGGGCCAAGACAAGAAATGACATAATGATACATTAACAAGTCATGAATTCATGTTACTTTATAAAGTAATTAATGATGAGTTAATGATGATGTGCCCCCTCAAGTAAAGTCATGACATAATGATGCATTAACAAGCCATTAGTTGATTGTTAGTGTATGGTTAGTTAATAATGAATTAATGATGATGTGCCTCCTCAAGTAAAGTCATGACACAATGATGTACTTACAAATCATGAACTAAAATATCAATAAATATATACAATAAGAGTGCCATCCTTATTCCTTTAAAAATATGGTACAAAAAAAAACAAATATAAAACTTTTGTTCTTTCATTTAAATTTATACAATTAAACATATATGGACTTAAAAGAAAGTCCAAACATACCTGTAAAGACACACATAAGACACAATTACATGTAAAATAGGCTATAAGCTAATGCTAATTGAAGCATATACATTTAAACAACAAAAAATACAGTTAATTAACCCTAACCTCCTGAAACCTCCAAAATACAACATACATGCAAACATGTCTTTAATTATTAATTCTGTTTACCAAAGAAGTCAACATTTATGAGATTAAAATGCCAGCATTACCATAAGAACACAACCAATGTGCCGAACGAGCACCGAGTGCGTCACTAATGAGTGTCCCACCAGAAACAAACCCTACATACTGAAGTTCCGGGAAGAAAAGTAGCTACAGTATTAAACATAGGCCTAAATAAACTATAAAAATCAGATAACGGGTTAGATCAAATTAAATTTACTAGTGCTAGTTATTAGTCTATTTTCCACTTTTGATTAGACGGATCTGTGTGTAATTAATGGCTAAAAAAATCATGTGCCATTCCAATTATTTGTCACAATGCTTGCCACAGATAGCAGATTATGATATTACAGTTTAAATTATGGCAGTATTAAATTATATGTTTAATTAAAATTTAGATTACTGCTTATTTATTCTTACAGAGAGCGATTGATTTAGTTTAACCCTAAACGTTAATTAATGCATTAACTATCAAACATGTACTAACATGTATAAGGCTGCTGTTATTCATGCATGAATCAGTATGACTCATGTTGTAGTTAAGGATTGCTTTTCATTGGTTCATGATTACCGTAATTCCTCAAATAAAGACCGGGGCCTTTATTTACCTGAACTGCAGATGGTAGCCGGCTTTTATTTGAAGCAGGCTTTTATTAGAGGCAGGCCTTTATTTCTAATTCGCGATCCCCGCCCGCCCGCCAGCCAAGTTTCCATGGTGACGCGTCATGCTTGGCACTGTTCACCACAGCCAAAATAGCGCTGTATGACAGATGTAGCGCTTTTATTTCTAAATATTAACAAACTTGCTTACCATGTCATCAACTATCTTCTATTCTGACTCTCAATTCAGTGTAAGTGAGTTTGTTTTGTCGTTTAAAACCCTTTATAATTGATCCTGATCTGTAACGTGAGATCGGCACCGCAGTTCAGAGATTCCTGTCTGTTGGATTTGTAAGTTACACAGCGCGTGAATTCTTCAGTTTCTCCCGACATGCATGAAAGTAAGTGGCCGGTGAACTGGGAGAAGAATAGAGTAAACTTTATACTTACACTGTGTATCTGATATGAATAAAACACGTCGCCAAATATATTTGAATGGATTATTGCTGCTTCCATAGACACCATTGTGTATTTTACAAACTATAAGTATTGTTTTGCTATCTTATCTATTTAAATGTCTGAAACATAAAATAAACGTGGTTAAAAACACTGAATAGTTGTGATATATGACAAGCGCTGAGCGCGTCCGTCTTTGAGTGTACACTAATTTTTCCCCGGCCTTAATTTGAGACCGGCCTTTATTTGTCCGCGTTGACCACGCACCCGGCCACTATCAGAGGCCCGGCGTTTATTTGAATACCGTTTTTTATTTGAGGAATTACGGTAGTTCATATATTCACTAATCATGAGTTAATGTTGAAGTAACTATTAATTCAGGTATTAGTACATGATTATTCATGTACTATTATTGTAAATTGTTACCACTAAAGGTTCTAAATTTGCTCTAAGCAAATCAAATGTGAGTAAAATAAATAAATAATCAGTCGGCTATAAACAAAGCAATTGTGAGCGATAAATAAACAAAACTAAAGGCAGGTATCTTACAGTAAATGCTTATGCCCCGTTGATGTGGGCTCTAAGCAAATCAAATGTGAGCAAAATAAACAAAAGTAAAGGCAGATCGCTATCCTCGCAGACCACGCTTGCTATGCTAGCGGGCTAAGGCTAGTAGCGGAAGTTCGGAAAGGTGGATATAAGTAGTGAAATCATTTCCAAGGTGTGTCCTGCCTTTTACCAAGCTGTCCTTTGCGAAGCACACAGATCTTGCGACCAACTGTGGAAATATCCTTTGCATCTGAACTCAGCTCAGCGCCTGGAACCGGCACATGGTCACTACTGGTTTGTTTTGGTGCTACTTTCTGTGACACACCACAGAGCTCTGCAATAAGCTGTTCCATGAACTGTTTATGGGTCATGTAGCTCTTTGTGGATAAGGAAAGCATTGGTGGTAGCAATGTCCAAGAAGTGTAGAAAGATCTTTCTGTACCACTTCATTGTTTTTTGTTGTGCAGTGTAGTACTGTAAGAGTTGATCGGACAGGTCAACACCACCCATGTGTTTGTTGTAGGCAGTCACAGGTGCAGGACATGGAAATGTCATTGTCCTCCATGTATCTTGCGTTTTCACCCTCCTCTGCACAGTCTGACCAGTATAAGCAGACTGAATGGTGGAACAGACAGATACCTCACGGTTGTCCATCCACTTCACAAATACAAGAGGTCCATCCCGAATCACCCCGATGGATCCCCTGGCAGATTTTTTTGAGAGTGAATTAGTTGTATCACATGGGCAGTCCTTCCTGTTGTCCCTGTAAGTCCCACATGCACCAAACGTCATTGCAAACAAGTCTTTTAGGAGCTTTGGGCTTATGTAAAAATTGTCCATGTACACATGGTACCCAGAGCCTAAAACTTTACAGTCTAAAAGAGATGTTACAGCATCATATGACAGTCCATGGCCTGTGGGAAAGTTGTTCTTTCCTGTGTACACAGAAAAGTCCAAAGTGTATCCATTTGAGGAGTCTGCAAGAACAAACTACTTGAAACCCCATCTGGTTGGCTTAGCTTTCATGTACTGTGTCATGCCTGTGTGTACTTACTCCCCATTAGGGGCCAAGCATCGAAGGTGTGGAGGCACCTATTGTAACTGTTCCGGTTCCTATTATTCTTCTTCTTCCAATTGGGCGTCTATGGCAGCCCATAGAACCGTTTGCGGGAAAGTTGTTTTGGTTTGACATTCTGATATAGGACAGTCCCAACATTAAATACACCAATTTTGGTGTCTCTAACTCATTCCTTCTAGCACCACCACCTGTCCAAAGTTTCACTCGTATTATGCCGTAAGGCCGTAAGGTCTATCAACAAAATTCTTTTTTCCTCTTAATCCTGAGCGCATGAAAATTCGATCACACCCTATGACGTCATTTTCCGTCATAATAATATGGCCGCCATTTTGAATTTTCAAAAAACCTACTTTTGCAAGTTCGTCCTAGACGGTTTGTCCGATTTTCACCAAAATTGCACCAGATCATCTCCAGGCAGTGCAGACAAAAAGTTATGGAATTAAAGTTGATTCGTCTAACCGTTTTCGATAAACGCACAAACGAATTTTACGTAGCGCTTGCAAAAACAGACGTAAGGCTGTATCTCCGCAATGCTTAATCATATTCAGACCAAACTTGGTACATGTCATCACAAGCATAACCTGAGACTACATGCTGCGTTGCGGCGCAGCGCCATCTACTGGTGAAAAATGGCTAATTTTGCTCATAACTTCTGAACGGTTTGTTCAAAAATCGTGAAAGTGGTCTCGTTAGATTCAGGGTATCATGCCGAGTCGACTGATATCCATTTTCCCCAGATCGGCCATTTTGGATGTCGGCCATTTTGAATTATGTGCTAAAATGCTTTATTTTCTGAATGCATGAACAAATTGTTACGAAACTCGGTATGGGTCATCAGTACGATGCCTTGAAGGAGCCTGAGAAGTTTCGAAACAGCGCCACGTAGTGGTAACATTTTTTTCAAATGCCTATAACTCTGGATGTGGTTGACTTATTTTCACGGTAGTGATCTCGTTGAGTTTCTGAATCCTTGCTGAGTCCACAGATACCAAACATGCTAGGTTTCGTCTTACGGTTTATGTAGCTTTGTGATTTAGCGCTTAAAAAACATTTGCCAATATATTCAAAACCGTTAGTCCGATCGAGACGAAACCACCGTCAGAAGTTTGGAAACATAGGTCGCTGGCGAAAAACCAATGCCCAAATGCCAAAATATTGATAGTAAGGGGTAGTAAAATTCAATCAAAGTCACGTGTCAGTAATTTTTTGTGTTTTTTTTTTCATATAAATGTCTATAACTCCGAAGCGAATTGAGATATTTTCACCAAATTTGTCACACACATGTATGGGCTCATTCTGAGGACACATGAAAAAAAAGTGAGATTTTGCCTCTTGGTGGCGCTATAACAAAACATGAAATTCCCATTGATTTTAATAGTTTTGTGATGTAAAATGCTATACTTAACAAATGCATGCTGTAACATTATGAAACTCAGAATTTGTCAATAGCACCATCCCCTGAACGTACTCAAAAGATTCAGAGACAGCGCCACCTGTTGGTCAAAAGTTAAAATTAAATTCCCAAAAATGCTAATAACTTTTGAATAAATATGCCCATTGTAATGACACTGGTCTTATTAGATTCCTTGGGTCATGCCGAGAACATAGATTCCTAGTCTGACATATTTGGACGAACTTCTGTCCGCCATATTTATTTACTTTAAAACCTTCATTTTCAAAATCCTCCTAGACCAATCGTCCGATTTTCACCAAAATCTAATCGTATCATCTCCAGACCATGCAACTAAAAGTTATGGATTTCGTGACGATAGACGAATCGTTTTCGTATACCGCATTAGCAAAGTTGAGGCATGCTGCCAAAATGACTATTAAGTCTTTACTCTCTGAAATGCCTTGTGACATTTTGTACATCCTATCTACACTTTGTATGGTATGATCGAATTACAAGTCCAAACTCCATCTTCTGAACCAACTATCACATCACATTTCATGTTACAACTGCGCCACACGTATAATGAATCAGAAAGTTGAAAATAACACCAACATTAAAATAATACTATCTTCAAAAGTTCACTGTAATCTATTATGATTTTTATTAGCGCATGATTTATTTATCCAAAGTTTCTCCTTAAAATGTCTTTAATTGCTCCTTGCTGCAGTTGGTCTCACACTCCCACCCATGATGGCATCTGTTGCCGCTTCTTGCGTTGGCCTCGGTAATAGGCTGCTTGCAGCATATTTTTCAATTGTTTTTAAAACTGAACGACACCGGTTGCGTGCCCTGCTCCCAGTGTGAGTTGCAGGTGAAGGTGAGAGTGATGCTACCACATTCCTATAAAAAATAATAATATTAATAAAGGTTTAACAAAGTACTATGCCAGCACATGCATAACTGATGGACAATCAGCATGTTGATTAAAATAACAAAAAATAAGCTTTTATATTAACATTACCAATCACTAATTGTAATATTGTGCATGCATAACAACAACAACAACAACACAATTTTTGCAAAGCCACACAGGCAATATGCATATTGTATCATCACTAAGTATATAAACAAAATTGAACTAACATCTGTGAAAATAGTGGGTAAATATCTACTTACTCTTTCTGATTTTGATGTTGCGCGCCCTCCGAGTGGCAGGTGAAGGTAGTGATGCAGCAACTACATTCCTTTAAAAAAAGTTGAAAACTATTATTACATAAATATTTCAAAGTATAGTTCCATTGGCCTATAGTATGAATAACTGATGTGAAAAATGGTAGACCTGCGTGCTGTATATGCGTGTAATGTGCCATTACCGGAGATAGCACTAACATTAACACATTTGCGCACTTCATCAACCGGGCATATTTACACATTTCAGCACATTTACAACAGATATTTGGAGGCAATGCGAGCACACGCTTCGTTGATGATAACGAGGCAGCATAAACACTATAGCCTAGTCAAAATATAATCTAAACATAGATAATATTTTTTTAAATATCATTTTACATATCATACAGCATATATATGTCCTATAGGCTAGACAGAATTTAAATGTAAGTAAAACCTGTCTATTAAGATATATTTTAAATTTCAATACTCTGAATAGGCTACTGGATGGCAAGTCTGGAAATAGTCCAACCAGTAAAATATGTACATGCTTATATAAAATAGCTTGTAAACTAATGTAAGTTAAACTAAAAGACTTACTCCATTACAAATTGTATCCATGGCTGGATCAAGTCACTCTTCAAAATACAAAATTCATCGTCGGAGTCCCGCTTTTCTTCTGAGGAAAATGTGAACTCTTCTCACTGTCCAGGACGAGCTGAAGAGCTTCCGCGCCGGTGTAGCGTGCCATCTTCCAAACGCACAGGAAAGTGAGTGAATCTTATGATGAAACTTGCTGCTTTTAAGGCATTTGCCTGGGGGCGTTTATCTATTTTGCATAGCCTCAACACATTATCTTATGAATAGCGCACTCTGCGAGTGGGTGTGAACAATTAACATAATTGAGCTGAGACAGGAGAAACTGTACTTCTCTTTAGTTTCATACAGATTACATTGCAGGAGATATTTGTTTTAAATGTGAATTGTTTTATTTAAAAGTAGAAATTTAAAGCGTTCTTTAGACGTATGTTTCATGTTTGTGAGATAAGTATTAGCTGTGTTTCAGATCATTTTCCAGACTTGTTTCAGAAAGATTTTTGCGGAGACAGAGTGAGCTGAAAGCGCACCCTGTTTATTTTATTTATTTAAAAAAAAAACAAGGTTTTGATGTTAATGTGAGTGTACACAAAAAAGAAGACCCTCTATTGTTTATAATCATGTATTGATTTTATTTATATGACCATAAATGACGGAGTATTTTAAGTCTATGTTGCTGCTATGTGAAAAAAAAACAGCAAAACGCGCCGGCGCGTTTGCTGTCCCCAGAGGGTTAAATTGATCAAAAGTTACGGCATTTATATTGTTACAAAAGATTGTATTTCAAATGAATGCTGTCCTTTTAAACTTTCTATTCGGGAAAGAATTTAAAAAAAATTGTCCACAACATTTTTCAACATTGATAACTGTAATGAATGTTTTTTTGATAATCAAATCATCATATTAGAATGATTTCTGAAGGATCATGTGACACTGAAGACTGGAGTAATGATGCTGAAATTTCAGCTTTGATCACAGGAATAAATTACACTTTACTATATATTCACAAAGAAAACATCTCAGGTTACGTATTTAACCTTTGTTCCCTGAAGAGGGAACGAGATGCTGCATCGAGACACGGTGGGAAGGCCCCTGCATCATTGCGTCATGAAGCACGTGTATAATCAGTCCAATTGAAAGACGAGATGTCATAGGCAGGTGACGTCATCAACCAGGAAATTATAAAGCACACCTGAAAAGAAACCGTGCTTGCTTCTGAAAGCAAATCGATCACAGGCATGCAGGGAGTATGGCAGGGTGACGCAGCTTCTCGTTCCCTCTTCAGGGAACCAAGGTTACATACGTAACCTGAGACATTCCCTTTCGAGGGAACTCGAGCTGCATCGAGACGCGGTGGGAACACTATACCCACAACGCCATAATAGCAAAGGCCTATTCTGTGTGAAGTCATTGTGCACACTAAGAAGCAAGGACCCTAGACCCCGGAGTGGAGCCTAGATCCAAGCCATAAAATCTAACAAATGTATGCGGTGAGGACCAGCCTGCTGCATCACAGATGTCATGGAGGGAAACCCCCAATAATAAAGCCTTAGAGGCAGCCATACTCCTGGTAGAATGGGCCCAGACAGCCAAAGGTGAAGGCTGACCAGCTGCTTCATAAGCAAGTAAGAGAGAGCCTCGACTACCCACTTGCACATCCTCTGCTTGGGTGCAGGATAACCTTTTCTTGGCGACCCGAAACAGACAAATAGTTGATCCGATTTACGCCACAGGGGGCAGCTCTGTGTACGTACACATCCAAAGCCTGTACAGGGCACAGCAGATTAAGTTTTTCCTGATCTGGTGTAATAAAAGGTGGAGGACAGAAGGCCTGCAGGACAATTGGGCCGAAACATTAGTAGGGACCTTAGGAATATAACCCGGCCTAGGGTGAAGAAAGGCTTTCACCATACCAGGTGCAAATTCTATGCATGAAGGAGCAACCGGCAAGACTTGCAAATCTTCAATTCTCTTTATAGAAGAAATAGCAATTAGAAATAAAGTTTTTAGTGTAAGGAACTTTTCTGAAACCTCTTCAATGGGCTCGAAGGGGGCCAAAGCCAGGCCTTCCAGTATAACGGCCAAATCATGAGCCGGTGCTCTAGTGCGCAGTGCAGGCCTCAGAGCGCCATGAAGAAAACGAGTAATAAGAGGATCTCTCCCCAGTGATGCACCACCCAGAGGAGTGTGGTAAGCAGATATAGCCGCCACATACACCTTCAAGGTGGAGGGAGATAACCCCGCAGAGAAACGTTCTTGCAGATAATCAAGTACTGTACCAACAGGGCAGATAACAGGATTCAGTTGGCGTTCTCCACACCAAGCAGAGAACAGTTTCCATTTCAATGCATATATTCTTTTAGTGGAGAAAAGACACTGGATCTGGCAGATGAAGGCTGAGATAGGGGTGGACCTGTCTCAAACCCCATTGTCAGATCCATTTGCGAACCTCAAGATGTGCGTCACTGCTGTGCCTCGGCAGCAGCGGGACCTGCACCCTGGGGAACGTGCACCGCACCATCTTACATTTACATTTAGTCATTAACATTTTCATACTCTTGAAAGAGATGAGTTTTCAGTTGTCTTTTGAATGCTGTCAGGGATTCTGCATTCCGGATGATGCTGGGCAGATCATTCCACCAACATGGTACCGTGAATGAAAATGTTCTGGAGAGCGATTTTGTGCCTCGCTGTGATGGCACCACGAGCCGTCGCTCATTGACCGATCATAGGTTTCTGGTAGGGATGTAGACTTGTAGGAGTGAGTGAAAGTAGGACAGAGCTGAGTCAGTGGTAGATCTGTAAGCAAGCGTCAAAGCCTTGAATTTTATGCGAGCAGCGAGTGGTAGCCAGTGCAGAGAGATGAACAGAGGAGTGATGTGAGCAGCGAGTGGTAGCCAGTGCAGAGAGATGAACAGAGGAGTGACGTGGGCCCTTTTGTGCTCGTTGAAGATAAGACGAGCAGCAGCATTCTGGATCATTTGTAGAGGTTTAGTTGCACATGATGGAAGTCCAGCCAGAAGAGCATTGCAGTAATCAAGCCTAGAGATAACCAGGGCCAGGACGAGAAGTAGTGTTGCATGCTCAGTTAGGAAAGGCCTGATCTTCCTGCTGTTGTGCAGTGCAAACCTGCATGATCGAGCTGTCTTTGTAATGTGGTCTGTGAAGGTTGGCTGGTCATCACAGATTACTCCAAGATTTCTGACAACCTTGATGGGGTGATTGAGGATGAATCTAGCTGGATAGTCGTGCTGTAGAGACGGATTGGCAGAGAGGACGAGAAGGTCAGTCTTTGCCAGGTTGAGCTGCAGGTGATGTTCCTTCATCCATGCCAAGATGTCTGCTAGACAGCTTGAGATCCGTGCAGATACGGTGGAATCATCTGGTTGAAATGAGAGGTAGAGCTGGGTGTCATCAGCATAGCAATGATAAGAGAAACCATGTGCCTGTATGATGGGTCCCAGTGATGTGGTGTAAATGCAGAAGAGGAGCGGTCCAAGAACTGAACCCTGAGGAACCCCTGTGGTCAGTTGATGTGCTTTGGATACCTCGTCACTCCATGCGACCCTGAAGAACCTAGCTGTGAGATAGGACTCGAACCAGCGGAGGGAAGTTCCAGTGATGCCCAGTGATGAGAGGGTGGACAGCAGGTTCTGATGTTTCACAGTGTCGAAAGCAGCAGACAAATCCAGGAGAATTAGAACTGATGATTTGGAAGCAGCTTTTGCGATCCGTAGGGCTTCAGTGACCGACAGTAGTCGAAGAACGCCCGGCGGGAGTGTCCAGTGGAGCGTCCTCACAGACAGCTTCTCGCAATGCTCACAGTCAGCCCCCTAGAGAATGCTTGGCACGCTCCACTCCCAAACAAGCAACACAAAGCTGATGTGTGTCCCCACCCGTATGTGTGTCCCCACCCGTGATGAAACGAGGGCAGGGAACAACACATTGCTTAAACTCTTGCTTGTTCGCCATAATATATATATATATATATATATATATATATATATATATATATATATATATATATATATATATATATATATATATATATATATATATATATATATATATATATATATATTACGTCTCGTCTTTCCATTGGACTGATTATATAATACACATGCTTCTCGATGCAGCTCAAGTTCCCTTGAACGGGAACAGTTATTTTGAACTATCATAATATTTCACAATATTATTATTAATATTATTTTTGTTTTTTGCATTTTTAATCAAATAAATGCAGCCTTGGTGAGCAGAAAAGACTTATTTTAAAAACATTGAAAATCTTGCAGATCCAAAACCTTTTAATGGCAGTATACATACATGTATATATATTAGTGGTGGGCCGTTATTGGCGTTAACGTGCTGCATTAACGTGAGACTCTTATCGGGCGACAAAAAAAATATCGCCGTTAATCTATTCTCAAAGTTGGGTTGGGAGCTGGGTCTATACTACGCAAGCTTTAATGACTTTCACCTTGATATTTTAGCGCAGATGTATACCTAGCCGAATTGCACTGTATGGGGCATTTAATACCAATATATTGAAACGTCTAGCTGTGCATCCATACTCCCTTAATAAAGGAGTCCAGACATTAGAAAAATATCAGTCTACACATGCGTTTTATATTTAATATGAGCAGAGGTGTAGTGGTAAAAAAAGAGGTGGGTAAACTATAAATTCTGGTGGACCACGACGTGGTCACCCGGTAACGTGGCCACTGCCTACCGGTGTGTAGGCCTATGTCTACCGATGACATTGCTATAGGGATGGCTTGACATTAAGCCTTTTCATACGCTTGTCCTTTGGACAAGTAAATCTGTCATTCACATGTCCGAGTAAAAAAGTTGCTCGTCTGGATTTTTATTTTATTATTTTTTTTTATTTTATTCTGAAACAATATTCTCATCAGTGTTCAATCAGCTTTGATATTTAAAGCGGCATATTGTAATATCTGCACCTTTAAAGGGCATCCCCTCCCCCAATATTATTAAATGTAGGCCTATATGCTTCATCTTTCATTTTAAATTCCTAAGTTTGATCAATAAATTTAATTATTTCGAATAATAAGACATTATAGGGCTGTTACCCTAAGTAGGGCTGATCAAATTAAATAATTTACACTGAAAAATTACAATTGCATAAAATAATGTTGTGAAATTTATTTAAATTTACATATAAGAAACATTGGAAAATGCTACTTTTAAACATAACACTAGGTGGCGGCAGGCGACCGTCTTAATGAGTGAGTCATTCATTCATTCATTCATTCCATTCATTCATTCATTCAAACGATTCGTTCAAACGGCTGATTCATTCAAGAATGAGACATGTTTATGAATGGGTCATTGAATCTTTGACTCAATCGATTCGTTCAAAATGCTGAATAATTCAGTAATGAAAACAGGTTGAGTGTTCCTGTGAGATGCACCGTGGTTCTGCTGTGATTTTTGGTTGGAACTATTTTCGCTGCTGAAACAGAACAAAAACAGCCAATATTGCATCTAAAATGTAAGTGACTTAATTTGAACTGTTTATTGAACTGTTGTAGGAAATAAATGTCACATTTTCAATCGTGATGGTGTTCAGGAAAAATAATTGAGGTTGCTTAACATATGTTAAAATATTAAATATAAAAACTCCACATTTAGATTTGTTATAGGAAGTATGTTGTTAACTGAGTGTGTGTGTGTGTGTGCTGCGCTCATGTGTGTAGATTTGTCCTCGCGAGGCTGCGCGAGCGTCAACAGCGCGTCAGTAATAGTCAACAACACTGACAGTAAGCGCAATATGAAAGAGTTTTATGCAAGAGTAGGCTACAACCTATGAAACTAATAAGGAATATGAAACTATACGACATAAGCTTAATTTAAAATGTCTTAGGAACGGCAGGCTATTTAGTGGTGGATAAATGCAATTTAGAGGTGGATAAACGCACTTTGGAGGTGGGTAAACGCTATTTCCGAATATTGGGAGGTGCGTAAACGGCGTTTACGTGCGTTTAGCCTCCACTACATCCCTGAATATGAGGGAACTACACATCCGTAACGGACATGACTTTTGGCAAAAGTAAAAAAAGTAATACTACCCACCGGATGAAGACCGCGCCGCTTCGCTAAAGATAGGCCCCTAGTCTATTTCGTTATTTCAAATGTAGGCGCGCGGTATGTGCGCTCATAATGGAAGAGCCGCGCTCGTTTTTTCCAGGCGCGTCCGCGCCGCATCGAGATAAACTTTCACAGAGACATCAAACATAAAGCACAAAGCCTTTCATTAAGGTGAATTTCGTTTTGTATTATTTGCTTTTTTATTTTTATTAAATGTTTCATCAACTAATTGCTTTGATTTAATAAATAAGAAGTAAATCTAGCAGACAATAGATAATCACGACACGGAGTCGCCGGTGCGTGAACTGGAGCTCGTCTTGTGAGTCATAAATGAACCGAAACAGCGTATAAGGTAGCCTTGCCTCAGGAGTACAGTGGGTGGCGTGAGGTGCGAATGTATAATGTAGAGAATAGTTATTAAAATGGAGAGAAAATATAAATCAGGCGCATTAAAAAGAAAAGAACGAGATAATCTTTGTGTTTTATTTAACATAAGCTTACTTTGCTCAACAAGTGACACATTATTACAGATGCATTCATCAGATATTTTACGTTTTTTTTTACGGTTTTAATTTAAAAATGACTTGGTAGCAGAGGGCCCCATGATGAAGCTCCGCCCCACTGTACTGAGAGTCTAGCTCCGCCCCTGCCCATCTTACAAACTACCTGCGAGGTTATTTATTTGGGTAGCACACATATTCTGAATATTTCTAATGAGCCATTTCAATCTAGATTAATCTAGATTAATTCCAAGATTACAGTGAGATTAATCTAGATTAAAAAAATGAATCTATGCCCACCAATAATATATATATATATATATATATATATATATATATATATATATATATATATATATATATATATATATATATATATACAGGGTTTTTCCTGCATAGACAATTATGAGGCGGCCGCCTCCGTCAAATTTCGTGCCACCTCCGCCTCTCGACAAAACTCGGACAGACAGTCACGTGCTCTTATACACTTTATCCACCGTGACAGTTCTGTCGCGATTCCCGCTTGTGTTCATTCTCTAACAGTGTAGTTTGCCGATAGTGCTGCACGGATCATAATCCGCGGGTCGAGCGGGCCGAGTAATAAAAACAAAAACATTCCATTCAATCGAGGGTGGATGACAGCTAAATGAGTGTAATAAAGACACGGAACTCCCATCATGGTACCTAATGTACGGACGGTAACAAAGTTGCGCTGTTGAGTCTCGCGCAGTTATTTATAACATTAATTATAGTTAAGAAACAATATATAGGCTACAAACGACCAGAGTGCTGTTTTCCTGAATGCCATCATGATTGAAACCGAGATATTAATTTCATAACAGTTCAATAAACAAATAGTTAAAATTAAGTTACTTACATTTTTAGACGCAATGACTGTTTTTGTTCTGTTTCAGCAGCGAAAATAGTTCCAAACAACAAAACCATATCGCGTCTCACAGCAACACTCATCCATGATTCATTACTGAATCATTCAGCGTTTTGAACTAATCGCTTGAGTCAAAGATTCAATTGCCCATTACTAAACCACCTCATTCTGAATCAATCAGCCGTTTGAACGAATCGTTTACATTAATGTCTCAATGACTCGCTCATTAAGACGGCCGCCTGCCCCCTCCTACTGGCGGTTTAGTTTCAAAGTATCATTCTTTTCAACATTCCTTGTATATTAAAAAATATTCAAAATAATCTCATTTAATACAGTTATAATTTTTCAACGTAAATTATTTAATTTGATTGGTAACAGCCTAGTGTCTTGTTGTATTGTATTGATAAAATGTAAGAATTTTAAATGAAATTTAGAGCATACATTAAATAAAATTAGGGGGAAAAATGCCCTTTATAAAGGTACAAAAAATTATTCCGATAAGAGTGTTTTCAAAAATGAAACATTGACAATAAGTTTAAAGGGAGTAAAGCCTCTGTTTAGGCTATAAAGAAAATGTAATTTTGCCAAAAGAAGAACTTTTAATTTAAATAAATGTTAATTGTGTGATATGTTACCATATTATCATGCTTAATTGAATAATTGTAATGTGATGATCAGATGCAAATATCTAAATCAAAGAATATGGGTGGTTGGCGGGTGGATTATCATTTATTTTTAACAACAGATTCGAGTGACTCAAAGTGCACCAGATTAATGAATTTATCTTTAAAATGTACAAAATTTTCTCCCGGGGGGGCATGCCCCCGGACCACCCTAGTGTTACAATTTTACCACCTCCGCCTCTTTTTCAGCAAGGAAAAACCCTGATATATATATATATACAGTATATATAGTGTATTATGATATAGAGAAAGAGATTTGATTTGTAAAATGCTAAATAAAGTTGACCAGACTTAACTATTAAAAACAATTTCACAGAGTTGGAGAAAACTTGTTGCTGCTGCCTACATCTGATAAAAAACAGCATTACAAATAACCGCTGCCTATAGGATAGGAATCAAAACTTTCAGGATTGGCCCTGCCTGGAAATATCCCATTTATCCAGCCAATATATTCTCATGAATTTATTTTCATTGTTTTTTTTCTTTTTCAAAATTAAAGAAAGAAAAAATATTCTAATAATACTAAATACTAAGATATATTTTACAGTAGAACATTGTTTTTGAGTACAGTACTACTATACCAGCGACAAAATAAAATAAAAAATTTTTAAAAAATAATATTTTTAATGTTTATGTTTAATACTGACAGATTGAGATCTAAATTTTTTGATAAGATGCGGATGATTGATCTTTCATCAGCATCTTAAATGCAGTTTGTTTTTGAATTTCTTTTTTATTTAATATTTAAGATATTTAATCTATTAGTCAAATGATTTCTAGAAATGAAATTCATAATTTCTTCAGTATTTCTAGTTAGAAACTGCCTTCACGGTTCCCATATCATAATATTGTTTAATTCAAAAGGGTCAAACAGTTCTCGTTGTGTTTATCACTGGTTAGAGCGGCTAGCACGAGCAAGTTCATAATTTAATCCCTTTTTGTCACACATTTGGAGTATGGTCATGGTGAATCTCATGATCTGCAGTATAGATATACCAGTGCTTAATACTGTGAAATTATTGGCCCATCGGTGAAGTCCTGTTGCTTATAATAAGAGCACATGTAAACACTGCAGTGCACTGATACTCTGAGCTCACCCGGTGCACACTGCCAACACGCTGCTTCTCTGTGCTCTCTTCCACAAACTATGAAAACAGTTTTAAAAATCTGGGTAACTATTAAAAGTTTTGTCTGTGTAAAATGCATTTGGCTTTGAAATGTAGGTAAGTTAAAGTTTCAACAAATTAAAATACTCAAAGTTTAGCAGAACTTAAATGAAATGATGGAGATCTTTTATAAGTTTATATTAAATGGATGTGTAATTATTCAGCAGATTTAACAAGCTTTTGTTGTGAGTTCTGATGTCACAGTCTCAGATATCTTCATTGTTTCTGTGTGTGTCTGTAGATTACAGGGCTGTGGTGTGACAGGAGAAGGCTGTGGTTATCTGGCTTCAGCTCTGCATTCAAACCCCTCACACCTGAGAGAGCTGGATCTGAGCTGCAATGACCTGGGAGACTCAGAACTCAAGATGCTCTCTGATCTACTGAAGGATCCAAACTACGCACTGGACACACTCGAGTATGTTGAGCAATAAGATTCATCTCATTCTGTGAATATATGTGTGTGTATTTCAGTCTTACCATATTCAAGTGTACAGGGGAGTGAAATGTGGAAAGGCTCTGTAGTAGAGCTGCGTGGAGGAAAAGATTTACTGATTTACTTTATTACAATATCAATCTCAAGGAGTAGGCCTTCTGAAAAAGATGCTTCACGCAAACATTTAAAATCTGTCATTATTTACTCTCCCTCACGTCATCCAAACCTGCATGACTACCTTTATTCTGCCGGACACAAAAGAAGACACTCTTTTCAGTCAGTGGCCACCAAAACTTCTAAATATCATCTTTTGTGTTCGGCAGAAGAAATCCATACAGGTTTGGAACGACATGATAGTGAGTAAATGATGACAGAGTTTTAATTTTAGTGTAAACTGTTCCTTTAAGAAAGGGCAGGTTTTATTTGGCTCACAATGAAATAATTGTGTCTTTGGTGCTGGTTTGGTAAGAATATAACCTTGTTGTGCTTGAACTGACAGGTTTATCATATTTCCTCTTTGAGTGACTACACATGATCTACTGTACAGGTTTTACATGGCATTTTTGATTGAGTTTTCATTCAAATTGATCATTTTGACAAGTTAACACACGTTTGAGGTCTTTCACACACGGTTCTTTTTTTCCATCTGTGGTTAATGTTATTTTGTTCTCTCTTCTTGTCTTCAGACACTAGTAATCTCATACTGGATCCAAACACAGCAGTCACTCGTCTCACTCTGTCTGAGGAGAACAGAAATATGACACACGTGTTTGAGGATCAGCCGTATCCTGATCATCGAGAGAGTTTTGATGAGTGTCGTCAGGTTCTGTGTGGAGAGAGTCTGACTGGACGCTGTTACTGTGAGGCTGAATGGAGTCAGTCAGGGAATATCAGTGACATATAAAGGAATCAGCAAGAAAGCAAGGAGACACTGTACGTTTGGATTCAACAAAAAATCCTGGAGTTTATCTGTTCTGATTACAGATTTACTGGCAGAGTATGAGTATTTCTGGACTGACTTTGTTCTTCTACAGCGTCTCTGACACTCACGCACATTTAACATAATCAGTTTATATAGTTTGTTCTTATTTTCCTCGCTGGTTGTAATACAGTCATGATTATTTCCTCTTAATATGTTTAAATGTTTAAGAAGTAATCTGCTGAAATGCTTCTTTTATCCTTTTGTTTTCTCTGCTTCTTCACATATTTGATAATTTCTGAGGATAGTTTTATGAAAGAGCTTTACAGGGACCTGAGAAGAGCTTGTGCTGATAATCATGAAATCATCCATTAGACAGTTGTACAGAATATCCTCTTTTGTGTTTAACCCGAAAGTCAAGAGTACAATCATTCAAGCTCTATGATGGTAATTTGTGCATGTTCATAATGATGCATTACATTGTTTCGATTCAGGTGAAATGTAAAGATTTAGATAATGTTCATATACAGTGGCCACTGAAAGTATTTAGACACTTAAAGGGATAGTTCACTTTGGAATTAATTTTTGATATGTTTTAGCTTACCTCAAGGGCATCCAAGATGTAGGTGTCTTTGTGGCCGCAGTATTTTCAATTTTGATATTTTTAGGTCAACCCGTTCTTGTCTGTCAGTCATATAATGCAGGCAATAGGGAACCACCTTAAAAAGCATACACAGAGAAGTCCAAATTAAACATGATTTAATGACTCGTAAACGTAAGTACACATTGATGACCTAAGACACGAAACGAGTGGTTTTTGTGAGAAAACGAACAGTATTTATATCGTTTTTACCTCTTGTAAACACAGCCACGTCCAAGTGATCTGAGATTGCGAGCGCTTCGGTCTTTTCCGGAAAGCACCGGAAGTGAAACCTCGCGCGTGTACGTCACTCATACAATTGTTTTATTTTTTATTTTTTTGTAATTGTTTTCATTTACGACGGTTTAAACATCCCGGATAAGCGCAAATTAGTACCCTTTTAATTAGCAGTCTTACCTACAATCTCTGTTCTGTGTAAACAATGAGTGACGTACACGCGCGAGGTTTCACTTCCGGTGCTTTCCGGAAAAGACCGAAGCGCTCGCGATCTCAGATCACTTGGACGTGGCTGTGTTTACAAGAGGTAAAAACTATATAAATACTGTTCGTTTTCTCACAAAAACCACTCGTTTCGTGTCTTAGGTCATCAATGTGTACTTACGTTTACGAGTCATTAAATCATATTTAATTTGGACTTCTCTGTGTATGCTTTTTAAGGTGGTTCCCTATTGCCTGCATTATATGACTGACAGACAAGAACGGTTTGACCTAAAAATATCAAAATTGAAAATACTGTGGCCACAAAGACACCTACATCTTGGATGCCCTTGAGGTAAGCTAAAACATATCAAAAATTAATTTCAAAGTGAACTATCCCTTTAAGCCACAATTAAACATTTACAAATGTCTTAGCATTTGTTTTTCAATAAAAAAATGACAATATGAAACAATAGATTGTTTATGCACTCTCAGAAAAAAATGTAAAACAGACTTTTCTTTAGATACGTCTTTATACCATATTAACCATATATACCTTTTTTCTTTTTTCATTCTTTCTGGCTAAACATTATTTAAGGCTATTCTATTGGGTTAGGATATTGATATACGAACTGTTGTTGTTAAAGTTTTATGATGTTTCTCCATTTAAACCTATATAAAAGTTCATATCGTCCCTCATACCAAATCTAACAACTATTACTGTAAAGCAAAGTGAATTAAAGTGAATTAAAGTAATAAAACCATTAAAGTTAATATGAAATCAAAATGGACAGTTCTTGTTTTTTATGGAATATTACAGTGTTTATTCTAAATGGTTTATTGATGCACATCACAAATTCATTATGGGGATTAAACTCAAAACCGCACGCTCACACAGAGACCAGACGATAGGAGTGTCACTGATACTATATCAATATTGAGATGAATAAAAAAACATCAAGGACAAGTAATATAGTACAGTAATATTGAATTATGAATTATGATTATTATGAAATATAACCACTGCCATGTGTGCAGAATTATTGTCAGGTCACTGTGTGTGGGGCCTTTAACTTGAAACGTGTTGCTTTTCTTAGTGCTGGTCAAGATGGATCAATCACAGTCCTCTATGAGCCATTGTACTGATATTAATGTATACAATGATGACACACACACACACACATTTACATTTTACATTTACATTTATTAATTTAGCTGACGCTTTTTTTATCCAAAGCAACTTACAATTGCTATACATGTCAGAGGTCACACGCCTCTGGAGCAACTAGGTTAAGGGCCCGGGTGTGCTCGTTGTACCACGGCGTTGGACTATTTCCTTTAATCTTCTTTAAGCGCAGCGGAGCAACTATGTCTAAAGTGCTGGAAAAGAGAGAGTTAAAAGTTTCTGTTGCAATATCAAGTTCTTCTAAGCTATCCGGGATGCTGAGATGATGAAACTGATTTGGAAGATTATTGATAAAGCAATCTTTAGTGGCAGAAGTGATAGGTCTAACATATTTATAACATGGAGTCGGCTTTGCAGCCTTGGCTAAATGTAATTTACACGAGACTAGATAGTGATCGGAGATGTCGTCGCTCTGCTGCAGAATTTCAACGGCATCAACATCTATTCCATGAGATAATATTAGATCTAGAGTATGATTACGACAATGAGTAGATTCTGACACGTGTTGTCTAACTCCAATAGAGTTTACAATGTCTTTAAATGCCAATCCCAATGCATCTACATGTATATTAAAATCACCAACAATTAGGACTTTATCTGCAGTCAATATTAATTCTGATAGAAAGTCAGCAAATTCTTTGATAAAATCTTTATGGTGCCCTGGTGGCCTGTATACAGTAGCCAGCAGAATTCTCAAACGTGATTTATCGTTTACACTATATATTTTTACATTAAGCACCAACACTTCAAAAGAAGTATATTTAAAACTAGATTTCTTACTGGTTTTGAAAATAGTACTATAAATTACAGCAACACCTCCCCCTTTGCCTTTATTATCTGAAATCATATCATTAACTATGAGCGCTTTTGAATTAAAGGATCGAATATTCAGCAACCCAAACTTTATCATTTGCTCATCTGTATTATATCTGTTTTTTATTTGTTGAACATCCATTAAATTTTTAACCTTAGAAAGGTTTGGCAGTTTTTTGGATTTCCAAATTCGGGGAACAGACACAGTTTCTAAATGATGATATCTAGGTGCAAGAGTCTCTATGTGATGGGATTTATCTGACCTTGGTGACGCGAGGCCGCTAGCAGACGGTCGGTTTAGCCAGTTTGTCTGCTTCCTGACCTGAGCCCCAGATTGTCATGTTTTATCTCTAAGACTATGAGCCAAATTACTAGAGAGAAGAGCAGCACCATCCCAGGAGGGATGAATACCATCTCTTTTCAACAGGTCAGGTTTGCCCCAAAAACGTTTCCAATTGTCTATGAATTCTATATTATTTTGCAGACACCACTTAGACAACCAGCCATTGAGTGATGACAATCTACTAACTATCTCATCACTCCTTCGAACAGGAAGGGGGCCAGAGCAGATTACAGTGCCTGACATCGTACTTGCGAGTTCAAACACCTCTTTAATATTAATTTTGGTGATCTCCGACTGGCGAAGTCGAACATCATTAGTGCCGATGTGAATAACAATCTTAGAGAATTTACGATTAGCATTAGCCAGCACTTTTAAATTTGATTTGATGTCAGGCGCTCTGGCTCCCGGCAAACATGTGACTATGGTGGCTGGTGTCTCTATTTTCACGTTCCGTGTAATAGAATCGCCAATTACCAGGGCACAATAAACATAATTCTCAGTGGGTGTTTCACTGAGAGGGGCAAATCGATTTGTTATGGTAATCGGAACAGAGGAGTGGTTTTTTGATCCGCGACTAGAGCGATCTCTCACAGTCACCCATCTGCCTTGCTGTACAGGCAATAACTCAGCCGGAACCGAATCATGTAAATGGTTCACTATGCTAGACGCATCCAAAGTAGTATCTAAAGCTTGAGCACACTTACTATCCTCAATTAAAGTTTGGATGCGTGTCTCTAATTCTGAAATCTTCTCCGTCAGCCTGACTGTCTCCTTGCATTTATCACATATAAACCCAACATTGCTGACAGGGAAGGATATAGTAAACATGTGGCATGAAGTGCAGGTGACAATAACAGGACAAGACATTACTCACCGTGTTTGTTGACTGATTCTTACTCACCTGGGCTTGGCGTTTTATGAACTCGGAGGTGCGAGCGCGCACGAGAAAAATAAATAACTGAGCGCACAGGTGGCGCGTTAACAGGCTAGCTAGATACTAGCGTGTTATGCTATCAAGGAGAGCTTGACGGGCATATACTAGCCGCAAACAGCAGATACACGACAGATCAGACATGCAGAGAAGAAAACATAAGAGCAACAGATGGCAAGCCAAACACACAGGCGGCATCTTGGATTCCCCAATGTCTGGCCTGAGTGTGGTCACTGCGATGTTTTCTGGGAATTTGAGCTGTTTCCCAAGGTCGACCTTCAGCTGCCAGTCCTGTGCTGTTGCCAGCAGCCCCCCTGATTGCTTCAGGCGCTGGTGTGGCTTCTCCCCAGCTTTAACAAAGGCGATGTTCTGTCTTGCTGGTTGCTGGTATCTACTGCATGCGATCCCAGTGCTGATAACCTCTGCAATGACTCTCAGTACTTGGCCGTGGCGCCAACTGTAGCGCCACTCTCCCAGTGCTTTTGAGCAGCAGCTCAAGATGTGCTCTAATGAACCTCCTCTCTGGCAGAGTCGGCACAGTGGTGTCTCTGCCAGGCCCCAGCGGAAGAGATTGGATGGACTGAGGAGGACATCATAGACAGACTGAACCAGAAATTTAATCCGGTGTGGCTCAGACTTCCACAATTCTGTCCACGATATTTTCCGGTCTGCCGCCTGCTCCCATCGAGTCCATGCTCCCTGCTGCCTCATCCCTACTGACCTGCTGCAGCTGACTTCTTCCACCCCAGCTCGGACCTCCTCTTGAATCAGCTGCCTCCTTTCTTTCCCCTGGGCCTTGTTAAAACGAGGTCTTGGATTGCTCCCGAGTCCTGCCCGTCCAGATGCCACTGCCCCCACCAGCTCACTATGTCGCAGCCGTGACTCAGCCTTATCTACTGCCTCTTGGGCCTTCCAATTCCTGCCGGTTCTGACTTCTGTGCCTGCCGAAGAGACCTTGATGTCATAGGAGTCATTATACAGTAGCACCTCTCTTGATCGGGGGGATGGGGGCGGGGTGGGGGGATGGGGGCGTGGGGGGGGCTGGGGGTTTGGAGACGCGTGCGTATAGAGGGATGCACATGACGTCACCGTCGGCCGGAGTGAATGCGGTCACGCCCACAAGTGGCAAAAAGTCTGAGCAGCAGCATTTCTTTCTCTTTTCAGCGTGAATGCCGTGAAAAACACACAAAACACATCTAAAACGGGAAAGAGCTTTGCGATTGACTGTACAACTAGATTTGACCAGAAATCTGATTTTTACAGACTGCAAAAAGCTACAGAACAGACTATTCTGCATAATTGGATGTTTTGTTTTTAAATAAACACTGACAAAAAACTATACAAGTTTTAGGGCTGGACGATATGATGACATACAGTATATGTAAGTGATCACTCGGATTTAGACCTATCAATATTGTATTTATAAAGTGTTTACAGGCAAATTTTCTTATTTTTTTCCCCCGGCGTCGAAATCAGGCACATATAAATGTCAGGAAACACGATTCCTGGCTGCATGTCAATATCCATGGATCACTGGATCTTTGATAAGTTGTAAGGAACACTATATCGAGTCCAACTTTTAGTTTAAACTGAAAATAGTTTGTTTTACTCACGTTTTCGCAGTTTCTCCTATTAACTCCAGCCACGCAGCAGCTCTTCTGCCACTCAGTCCGGCGGGAAAGTGACGTTAATGCATTCTCTCTATTAATGGGTAGGCTACTCTAGCACACACACGCAAGGTCTCTCGCGCTCTCCTTCTCTCTATCGTGCGCGCGTGTAATTAAGTGTACTCGAGCACACACACGCAAGGTCTCTCGCTCTCTCTCTCCCTATCTGTCGTGCGCATATTCAACGAAAACTATAATATATAAAAATATATATATATTAACGATGAAATACGGGACAAAACATGATTTTTTCATAATAAGTCGGGACACTAAAATTAGAGTTGAAATACGGGACTGTCCCGGGAAAAGCGGGACGTCTGGTCACCCTAAATTTTGTCACATTTAGCTTCAAACTAGTATGTTTAAAAAACCTGGTATGAATTTTTGACCGTCACTTTTTAGCACATTTACAACAATATTTGTCAACTTGGAGATATTTTAAATAGTTAAATCTAAATATTAAATGTTACACCTAAATGTTAAATCTTAATCTAAATCTAAATGTTAAATCTAAATATTTAACTAATATGCAAATTCAAAATGCCGGTAACCGGAAGTGCCAAAATAAAAGCTTGAGGAGGTCAGTGTGTGTTTATAGTGTAACGAATAAAAACCATCTCATCCGGGAAAATGGACACTTGGGCATGGATTATCGTGTGATAATAACTACCTAAAATAATAAACACGTTTGGAGAAACTGTATTTGACGAGTAGGCTACTTTGAGTTTTTGTAGTGTCACTTTTATGAAAGGTGCGGGACTTATGACCTGTAACGTTAGCCATAATCGCCAGCCACGAGGGGGCTCACTTTGACTGATCTGTCATGTTCGCTTGCATAAAACGCGTAATAATGACAAACGTGTTTGTTATTTTAGGTAGTTATTATCACGATAATCCATGTCCAAGAGTCCATTTTCCCGGATGAGATGGTTTTTAATCGTTACACTATAAACACACACTGACCTCCTCGAGCTTTTATTTTGGCACTTCCTGTTACCGGCATTTTGAATTTGCATAATAGTTAAATATTTAGATTCAACATTTAGATTTAGATTTAACATTTAGATTCAACATTTAGATTTAGATTTAATATTTAGATTTAACATTTAGATTTAACATTTAGATTTAACATTTAGGTGTAACATTTAATATTTAGATTTAACTATTTAAAACATCTCTAAGTTGACAAATATTGTTGTAATGTGCTAAAAAGTGACGGTCAAAAATTCATACCAGTTTTTTAAACATAGTTTGAAGCTAAATGTGACAAAATGTTGCTGTTGTTTTCAGCGTGAGCTGCTTCACAAATGGCGCCCCATAAACTTACGCAATACGAGAGAACCTTTCGTAAGAGAACAAATATTTTAATGTAGTTAAGTATGATAATAGCCTACTATTCAAACTAAACATCACTGGCATTAAACTCATTTACAAAAAGCGTGACATTAAAAAGGGGGTGATTACTAACTAACAATAAAGAAAATGAATGAGGTAAACAGTTATTTTTTAGAAATATTTTATTATAATGTGCATTGTTCTGACCACTTTTTGGCATGTAATGGAATCAAACATGGTACAACATGCTCAACATGAGGGGTTTAAATAATAATAATACAAATTATAATAAATCAACAGGCAAATCATGATAAAAATCAAACTAAAAGTCCATTAAAGTTCCTGACTCAGAGTATAAAACACATTTCTTTGGCTGTTCAGGACATTCAATGAGCAAAATCCTTCAATATGAACAAGCAAAACATTAAACACAAATGACAAGTTCAAAATCACTCATAAGAATAAAAATACAGAGCATATTTAAGCATTTACAACCATAATTCAGTTTTTGTGATAGTTTTTTACATTCAGGAGTAAATTCACATTGTTTGACATTGGTTTGGCACGGCACATGTTCAATACGCTAAAAAAAGGGTTTAAAACAGGTTTTCTGAAGGTTTAAAGATGTGTGATCGTAGTCAAAACATTACGCAACTTTACAAAAGCAAAAGTCTAGTCAAGTCTACACACGGGCGACCATATCAATCTTTGGTATAGATTTAATTTGCTTTCTGAAATGATGATTTTGTGTCACCTCGATCTAAAGGGTTGTTTCAAAACTCTATGATTATATTTTCCCAAGTCACGTTATAAAATATTGTTCGCACAACAGTAAATACTGCAAATGTAGTTCAGCCACACTTCATCCAAACACAAGTCACACAATCACAATCATACTCGATGTTGAAATCGTAAGATTAACCCAGTGAAGGAAGCAAACAACTCTTTGGTTCTAGCGTGCGTCACACCCGCCGCGTCACTACAATCTAAAATGGAGGCCTAGCAAAGAAAAATACCGCGCAAAAATCTGAGCGCCGGAACTAGCATGAGGAAAATTAACGTAAAGCTGAAATGCATTACTTTTGGCACTTTCAAATATACAGAAATATATAGTATCTATCTTTGGAGGTAACAGCTCTGTATAATTTCTCCATTTCACTCTTTGGATCAGACATCTTTCATATTGCAAACGATCCTCCCATCATAAGGGCGTCGACGTCTTATAAAGCTTTCAGTTTGGTGAACCGACACCACCGGTGCACCGATTTTCTTTGTTTTTTTTTGGTTATTTTTTCACAGAAATCTTGCAGAAAAAAGGTACAAAAACAAGCTTGAAAATTTCAAGTCGTACCTCAGTTCGTATAAACCAACTAAAATTTCAAAATCACTAATAAAACTCGGTTGCTTACCGTAAACGAACAATCTGAGGGACAGATTGAAGTTACTGTGGGTTCACGCAATGTCGTCATTACCGTAACGATTCTGAAAAGCCGCCATGTGTTTGTAGAACTTGTAATTATAACGTGTAGCCTAACGTTACATTTTCTGCGAGGCCGTGACTGTTCCTGCTTCATATTTCGGTACAAAAGGTGCCAAACTTTGCTAATTTAATTCTTGATGATTTCATATTATATATAAGTGATTTCATAATGTCTAAATACAA
Organism: Chrosomus eos; assembly: GCA_036326025.1. Taxonomy (NCBI): domain Eukaryota; kingdom Metazoa; phylum Chordata; class Actinopteri; order Cypriniformes; family Leuciscidae; genus Chrosomus; species Chrosomus eos. The sequence continues at coordinate 30,056,474 of CM070842.1, forward strand.
ATTTAAAAATGCAAAATGTGAAAATAATCTATATAGGGAGTAGAAATGGCTAATAAGACAATATGTGGTCCTCTGCCGCCATCTACTGTTTATAGCAGTCTTTTTATTTTAAATGCAAGTTTTTGTTTGCCACCAAGTGTTAGTTTTCCCACATCTTGAAACTTTTAGTTTTACAAATAGGGGGAATCTTTGAAGGATGAACAAATAATGTTTTTGGTCATCACATTAAAAAATAACATTTAAATTAGGTAATTGGGTAAAAGTGCTTGAATTTTACTCTCAAAGGGTTGTACGAACCCTGAAATGGATAATGTAAAAACATTCGACTATTTCTGCCACAATACCATGGTTACAGTTGCTGTTACTACATTAAATCCATGGTGAATGTTGATGATTTGTGAATTGTAAAGCCTTCTATAACTTGTTTGCTCATGGCGTTTAGTTTCTTCTGGTTTCCACGTCTCGTATAGGGTTTATAATATAATTCTGTGCTGAATTTGAATGCTTCTCACAGCAATGTTATTAATTCTGTGATGAATTCAAACTTTCTCACTGGATCTCATTGCGTTTTTCATTTTATTCCGGTTTGTTTACCGTTTGATTGTTGGGGAACGTGGTTGTGGCATCAGTGCGACCTGGGAAAAAGGAAAAAAGGTTGCAAAAAGTCTGCGGTAATTAAGACATGGCGTGAACGCAGCATTATTTTCTACTTCATTCGACTGAACCCAGAATATTCCATTACGAAGCAAGAGCTAATTTACACGAGCTAACAAAGTGAATCAAAACCGAATCTTCCACGACGCAATCTGTGCGCAATATCACAGCTAACTCAACGAACAAACCTTAAAATATCGGAACAACCTGATCTCGTTTGGCAAACGTAAAGCGTTCATACGCTAGACGACGGTGAACAGGAGGTACAACACAAGAACGATGAACTGAAGTAAATAAACTGAGGTAAACGGTTCACTCGTCTGAGAACTCGACCACATATAAAGCAGCATTCATAACCTGAGACAACACTTTCATATTACTTTTTTGTATCTTCAAGTCAAAAATAAATATGCAGCGTGAGGTTTTAAAAGATCACATCGCAAAACAATGCAATTTTTTTTTGTTGCATTTAAACCTGGAAAGTTTTAGGATTTTTAAGTAAAAGGAAAAAAAATTCTGATATTTTCAGGTGAAAATAAGCAATGAAATACAAACGTTTGAAAACTCTTTTGTACAGATTTCTCATTATTAATTAGAAAATAATGAAAAACTGAGTAATTTTCAGGTAACACTTTACAATTAGGTCTCATTCGTTACCATCAGTTAATGCATTAACTAACAATGAGCATTATATTCCTACAGCTTATGAACTTTTGATCTTAGAAATGTAATAATACAATATGTGGTCCTCTGTTTGTAGCAGTCTTTTTATTTTAAATAAAAGTTTTTGTTTGTGCAGTATATTTTTTAAAGCATTTATGTTATTGTTTGTGTGTTAGTTCACTAATGTTACCAGATACATGTTCAAATTAACATTAAGATGCTGTAGAAGTATTGGTCATTGTCAGTTTATGTTAACTTATTGAGCCTTGATGTAAAATGTTCCCATTTTCATTGGACTTTTTAGGACTCTTTGGATTATATCCGGCAAACACATTCAGTGTTAATATCTAAACAATAGAACTGAAGGAACGGCACAAACCCGTACGAGGGCGAATGAGGTAGAGAGACAGCAGAACGAAACCCCGTCTCTGTTTGTGTAAAGCACATCAGCGTTCTTCAACACATTCATCATCTTGAGCTGGGAAAGCTGATCGGATAATCTTTGGGAATCACTCCGAACGGGTCCGGCCGGGAAGGGAAAGCTATTAGAAAGGGCTGTGCAAGTTTGTCAAAGCCAGCAGAGCATCTGTGACTTAGTAAAGCTTTATATTTAAAGGGTTTTTGGCAATCCAGCGTAAGAGTCTGAGGAAATAGTGCGACTGCTTTTCATAGAGACAGAGCTAGCAAGCCGTGTTAGCTTAAAGTGTAGCGTTACTCGTCGTAATCACATTTTTACTGGTAAGAATTACAATTAGAGAGCTACAAATAAATTTTTACTAGTCATATGTCTCCATTGACTTCCATTCATTTTTAATTACAGAGCTCTACAATTGAATTGTGCAAGAATTACAATTACATAGCTCTCTAATTGAATTTTTACTAGTCATATTGACTTCCATATAGAGAATCAAATATAGTCTCAATCATATAGTCTCCATTGACTCCATTGACTTCCATTAATTTTTAAAGAGCTCTCTAATACAATTATTACTAGTAACAATTACAATTACAGAGCTCTCTAATACAATTATTACTACACTGTAAAAAATTATTTTCATGATTTGTTATCACAACTTTTTATATTTTGTCAAATCAACTTAGCTAATTAATGTAGTTCAGATAACATAATATTTTGAGTTTCTATTTATTAAACCAATCTCCTTTGTTGTATTAACTCAAAGTTTTAATTTCAATTAACTAAAAATTTTAAGGCAACCAGGTAACTTACTTTTTTAAGTTAATCCAACTTTTTTTTACAGTGCAATTCAATTGTAGAGCTCCGTAATTAACATGAATGAAGTCAATAGAAATATATGACTAGTAAAAATACTTTGTAGAGCTCTCTAATTGTAATTTCTACTAGTAAGAATTTAATTACAGAGCTCTCTAATTCCGTTGTTACTAGTAAGAATGCAATTATAGAGCTCTTTAATTAAATTAGAGAGCTCGGCAATGGTACATATCTTTAATTCGTTTTTTTCAATATTCAATTCGAGAGCTCTGTAATTGTAATGTGGGTTGTTTTAAAATTGTTTTAACCGAACTTTGGGTCAAATATGGCAAAACCCAGCCGTTGGGTTAAATTTTTACATTACATTTTTAACCCAACATTTGGGTTTGTCCAAATTTGATCCAAAATTCGGTTAAAACAACCCAGCATTTTTTAGACTGTAGAGCTCCGTAATTAAAAAGTCAATGGAGACATATGACTAGTAAACATTTATTTTTAGAGCTCTCTAATTAAATTCTTACCAGTAAAAATGCGATTACGACGAGTAATGCTGGGAACAATTTAAGCTAAAAAATCACGCGTCACAATCTGAAAACAATCCAATCGTCTCCATTGAGTTTGCATTGTGTGAAGATGCTTTTGTGTCATTTATGACGTATAACAAAAAACAAAACCATGTCGAAAAGCTGCTATGTGACAAAGTGTACAGCAAACAAGCTAAAAACCCAGAAATACGTGTTTATAAGCTGTCGAACCCAAAAAACAGCGTTTAAGGACACAAAAGTGGAGAGATTGGGTTAATTGTGGGATTCTGACACTCAGTATGCACTAAAAATACATTATGTGTGCAGAAAACATCTAGTCACTGGTAAGCCAAATATCCAAATGTCAGTTTTATATATTATATTATTATAAGGTACGCTATCCTGTCGCTGATAACGTTCCCCTCAGTGCCGTAAACGTTTTTTGGGGTCGACAGCATATAAAAACGTATTTCTGAAGGTTTGCTGTACACTTTGTCACATACTGGTTTTCATAGACAGCAGCTTTTAGACATTGTTTTTTTTTTTGTTATAAGTCATAAATGACACGAAGGCAGATTCTCGCAATGCAAACTCAATGGAGGCGGTTGGATTGTCGTTCCCCGGCGTGGGCGTGGCCTAAATGCACTCTGTCTCTATTGGCCCTATAATCTCAGACCACGCCCCCTCACATCACATGAGTGACAGGTAGGTGTGGTTTATCTTCCGTCTCGTCGTGAGAGAAGTTTCCGGAGTCCCCGGCGCTGGTCTGCAAACTCTCCGACTCCTCTAGTGGCCGGAAGAGGATCTGCTCGTCCTCGAAATGCAGGACCTCAGAAACATGAGCCGGATCAGCACTCTGGGCAATACACACATCACACACACACACACACACACACACACACACACACACACACACACACACACACACACACACACACACACACACACACACACACACACACACACACACACACACACACACACACACACACACACACACACACACACACACACACACACACACACACACACACACACACACACACAGAGATCTCATTAACAAGTATAACTGTGTTTTTACTCAACTTAAATAAAGGTGACTGTGAAATTCAACATCAAACATAAGCCAAACAGATATTGGGGAAAACATAACAGATCTTACATTAAAATCTTCTTACAAAATGAATTGAAAGTATAAAAATAAAAACTAATTCGAAATATTAATTAAAACTTTAAATAATAGGTTTAATTCAGAAATTCATCACAATTAGGGTTATTATTGCTAACAAAATTTATTAAAAAATGTAAAAAAAATTTTTTTTTTAAATGAACTGAGAATATAAAGGCTAATTCAAAATATTGATAAAAAACTATAAAACAACACTGGGAAAATGATGTTTCATGTTGACTGTAATGTAAATTTAAGTTTGATACACATAATTAAAACATGTATCTCACCTTGCTTGTATTTCCAGTAGAGTTCTGAGTGTTACTGAAAATGCTGCTTTTGTTGAGTGTGTTGCGAGCGTCACTCGTCACGGGTCCCGCTTGGGTTATCATGAGGTTTACTCCACCCTGAAACAAACAAGACATGCATTTCAATCTCAATAAACCTGCAAAAACGGTCAGTATTATTAATATATATATTTTAGGGGATTTTATGGTATATTTATGCAGTAGTTATAATCCAGTCGTTCACTTTTTGAGCATAGAAAATTAACTTTTGATGAAAATGAAAAATAATTTTTTTGAAAATTTAAATTAAAGTCTCGTTTTAAAGACGACACTTGGCAGATTATTGCTGAAGTGAAAAAAAGTTTCAAATAAACTTTAAAAAAGTTATAGACCTTTACATTTTTGTATATTTTGTTTACTATTAATTTTTTTTATACAAAATATATATTTTCCAAAAGACGTTTTACTTTTTAAATCTGCGTGAAAATCTAAGCCATGAATCTAAACAAGTCGTGCTCCGAATTTGAGGTTAATATCTCAAAAAATGATCTTTTAAGATGTTGTTCGGCTGCAGTACCGAACGCTTCCACTAGAGGAAACTCGTTTCACATTCATATTTTTTCTTAAAAAAAGCTTAAAGCAAAAACTCACTTCATTTTTGACCGCGAGGAGCACACGTGTGAATATTTTTTTCAAGACCTTTTAACCTTTTCAAATCATATCCATGATCATTTTTTTTGTTCGCATTGCAAGTGCCAAAACCTTTAACAAGTTTTGTACCAAGTGAACATAAAAAAACATAAAAAAACAAAATAAAAAATTTTCAGTCACAAATGAAAACCTAATCTATGTACACAGGTAAATGAAGTAAACAGATTCTGACTTTGGCGTCAGTGTAGTGTGTCCTCATCATCGGCATCAGGACCTCTGCGGTCTCCGGCTGCTGCTGATTGGCTGATGATGCATCGCTGTGCATGACCTCATTCCTCACTCGTCCAATCATCTTTGAGGAAGATGCTTTCCTGCTGAGAGAAAACAACACTGACTGTCACACATCGGCCACCATATTAATATATGTTTATTTTTAATACTATCGTCCCATAAGAAGCCGTGCTGGTGCGTGCCAGGGCCAGTCGCGTTTCCACTGTCACTTCCGGGGCTTGATCGGGGCTTACTCGGGGCCAACGGCAGGATTTCTGGCCCGTCGAATACCTTGGGCCAAAGCGGGCCGGCTCGGGCTAGAAGCGTGCTTGAGGTAAAAGGCGGAGTTTATCGGTGTTATGGAACGTTATGATCTGAAGCAACTGTACATTTCACTTTTTTATATCGTGCAAAATAATCGCTGCTGGAAATGGAGAATCGCCTGTACTGGTCTGTCGAAGATACCAAAGCTCTTCTGAGCATCTGGGCAGAAGAAAGGGTACAACGTCAATTTGACGGCGTGTGAAGAAACGAGGACCTTACAAAATACATCGATGCTGAACTTGCTAAGCTAAGCATTCAGCGAGCAACGCTTCAAGTTCAGGAAAAAATTAAAAAGTTGCGGGCACAGTATTGTACAAGGTGATTAAAACGCACAATGGACAAAGCGGAGCTCAGAGAAGGGACTTTCCATGGTTCGACTTGATGGACGGTGTGCTGGGTCCCCATCGGTGTGCTGGGTCACAATCGGTGTGCTTGGTCACCATCGGTGTGCTGGGTCATCATCGGTGTGCTGGGTCACCATCGGTGTGCTGGGTCACCATCCCTCTGTTAGTGGCCACTCGCGAGACAATCGGGACACTATTGCAGCCACGGCTGGTGAGTTAATATATGCTATCTTCCTAACTTAAAAAATAAATAAATTCATAATACCCGCTGAAATGGGTTGGGTTGTATTGTATGACGTTTGATCCAGAAAGGCGTGTTAGGGGCGGGGTTTAGGGCAGCGCTGCAGGGATACTGGCCCGGCGGTGGAAACGCGAGCCCGGTGCTTGAGGCCCGAGGACACTGGCTCGACTCGGCTCGCTGTTAGCCCTGGCCCGGCAGTGGAAACGCGGCTATTAAGTTTTATTTAGCAAGCATTTAACCACTGACATAATAGATGGAAAAGACCATTTTTTTTGGGCCATAGTTTGATAGGTTCTCCCCAAATTGAGGCCTACCATCTGGCAACGATTCAAGTCTCTAGGGCTTACGGTTTGGGCTGCAAGATCAGTTTTATGATAAAAAAAATCCTTACAATTACAATAGGGTTTCAGCACTTTGTGCTTCAAACCCTTAAAAACATAACACAATCCCACTCTCTACACACACACACGCACGCACGCACGCACACACACACACACACACACACACACACACACACACACACACACACACACACACACACACACACACACACACCACACACACACACACACACACTGGAGACTCACTGTGCTTCACTCTTGGAGAGGAGGATGAAGATGCAGAGGATGATGCAGGACAGAGCGATGCACACGCCAGCGATGATCCCCGTCACAGACTTCTCATCCATGAGGTGCAGCCCGGCCAGAAACGCTGCAGACATGAGTAAAAAATACAGCTTTGTTAAAGTGCATTAATTTCTGACAGACTTGCATGGCTTATACTTAAGATTGTCATATGTGACCCTGGATCACGAGTCGCACGGGTATATTTGTGGAAATAGCCAACAACACTAAAAATGCTGGGTTATTTCAACCTGACATTGGGTCAAATATGGACCAACCCAGCCGTTGGGTTACATTTTTTTTAAATTACATTTTTAACCCAATGTTTGAGTTTGTCCATGTATGACCCAAAATTGGGTTAAGACAACCCAGCATTTTTTTTGAGTGAATACATTGTATGGGTCAAAATTGATTATTCTTTTATGGCAAAATTCATTAGTATATTAATTAAAGATCATGTTCCATGAAGATATTTGGTCCCACTTTATATTAAGTGGCTTTAAGTATAATGCACTTATTGTGTTGATGTTGTATTGTAAAACACTTTTGCTGCTATTAAGGTGTGATACTGGTAAGGTTAGGGTCAGGTGTGTGTGGTATGGGTCGGTTTAAGGTTGGGTTAAGGTGTATTGGAAGGGTCAACAGTGTAATTACAAATGTAGTTACATAAATTAATTACAGCTGTAATTACATGCAGGTATTTTCAAAATATAAGTACAATGTAAAAACCTGTATGTACACAATACGTCCATTATTAATTTCAATGTTAGTACATAGTAGTTAAAGACACTTAATATAAAATGGGACCGATATATATTATAAATTTCCTACCATAAATATTTAAAAATTATATTTTTGTGAGTGGACTTTTTACAATGCAGATTGTTTCAAAGCAGCTTTATAGAGATAAATAATGTTGTAATAGTATTGTTAAATATAAGATTAAATGTCCTCAACTAAGCAAGCTGATATATGAATAGAGTGATCTGTGCACCTGTTTTCTGGGAGTGGTTGTCCGTGTGCCGTGTGTTTTTCCCCGGCTGAGCTCTGGGACGGATCCGCAGCTCTACGGTCCCGGAGAACGGGCCGTCTCCCGCAGGGTTCGAGGCCGACACCTTCACCAGGTAAACGCTTCCCGACTCCAGCTTCTCCAGAAGAGCCATCGTGTTCACAGCTGCAGCGAGAGACACCAGTCCACAACAAGCAGCCGTTAGCAGATCAAGATTTTTTTTTTTTGTGAACAATTTTTTAATTTAGTTTCATACTAACAGACAGAAAATAGAATAATCAGGGCGCATGTACAAAAAATACACTATACACACCCTCATTCCCTCACTCGCTCAACACATTTATTTATTTCTGATTTTTATTTCCTCTTTTGGCTTAATCTTTTTAGGTTTTTTTTTTTTCAAAAATGTATCCTCACTATGGGATATATGTATGTCAAATGTAATGTTGACTACAATGTAACAGTGGTGTTCAAAATTCAATAAAGTACTAATTATTAAAAAAAAATAATTAGACGAAGGTTTTTTTTCCTGGTTTTTATTTCCTCTTTTGACTTAATCTTTTTTTTTTTTTTTCAAAATTGTATCATCACTATGGGATATATGTTAAGATGTCAAATGTAATGTTGACTACGATGTAACAGTGGTGTTAAAAAAATTAAATAAAATACTAATTATTAAAAAAAATCTGATAATTAAGTGATATATTGTTAGCCTGGTAATACCAGACTCTGCTACTTCACTTTGCTTCGTAGACAGAGTCTGGCATAGCATAATAGAGAAGTGTTTTCTCTCCCGCTAGGGGGCGATTTCTGAAGTTTAAAATCATTGGTTAACCGTAAGCCAATCAGATAAGTTTGTTTATGACGTATGTTATGCGGCGACACAGCCGCATCGAACCACAGACATCATGCATCGAACTCAAATCTATGATCAAACTTCCACTGTAAACACTTGATGCGAGCGAAATACCGAAGTGAACATGGCTGTAAACGACCTTTTTGATCGGTGATTGATGTAATAGAATGACTGCTGCACTTGACAGGGCGCTAACAAGCAGAGAGAGAGAGAGAGAGAGAGAGAGAGAGAGAGAGAGAGAGAAGAGAGAGAGAGAGAGAGAGAGAGAGAGAGAGAGAGCGAGCGAGCGAGCCCCGGCCGCGCGCGCACTATCACGTCTTCAAACAAACAACACGAGCGCTGTCTTGCTCTCTCTCCCTCGCAAATATTAATCAAAATCAATCGACAAGATAGTAAAAGGTCGGAACACCGCAGTTTCACGTGGAGCATTTGGAGATTTTTAGAGATTAGAGACTCTAGGAACAACATCTCAAAGAACAACATCTCAACACTAAATTATAAAGGCCTGTCTCATATAACTTTAGACGCCTGTCTCAAATACAAGCCGGTGCAGTTCGACGATTTGGGCAAATAAAATCCCGGGCTATTATTTGAAGTTTTACGGTATTTAAGACCCGGAAAAGAAAGGAGACACTGACCTGTCAAAAGGCTCCCCAGTTTCTCGCTGACGATCGGTAATAAACTTTTCCCAAAGGGAGTAGGGCCACAACATCACCTCCATTCAAAATGTTTAATACACACTCTTCTTGTTCGGGCTTCAGTTTGCTAATGCTTGGAATATTCTCCACAACAGAGCGAATTGCATCCGCGTCTCCATATCCGCGGTCGTTTTCGATTTCTCTGACCTAACTCTTAAACTCGGCGCTTGGCGAGTACGTCACGGCTCTCAGCCCGCCTTCTGTTCGCTGATTGGCCCGGCTGTTTTCAGGCCGGTGGAAAACAGAAAGATAGGCTGCTATCTCAGACTGACTACAGGAGTGAAATGAAATTAGCGGAAGTAGGAAGTCTGACGTAGTCAGGCTAATATATTGTATTAAAATAACAAAACATTTTAGAATATATATTTAAATATAAAACCACAAATAAAACGGTGTTATATATTACATCTCATGATCCATGAAAGAGAAATAACATTTTTCTATAGCATTTGGTAAAAATAAATAATGAAAACTAATCAGATTATAGATTATAGCATTAATATCTGTCTGTAATAATGTATTTTATTACCTTTACGGTAAGATATCACCATACCTCATCAGTTGATTAATCACAGTATATCATTGCTTTTTTTAATACAAGCTTTCTGAAATGTTATGTTTGAATATGAAACTGATGCATCGTCTAATTAAATGCATACTAATTTTTACGCACATCATCTTTAAAGGTATGAACATTAATACACTGCAAAATAATGCTTTTCTTACTCAGTATTTTTGTCTCGTTTCCAGTCCAAATATATAATAATTGTTAAATCATGATGCATTTACTAGAAGAGTAAAATGACATGAGATATTATGTCCTGTTTTCTGGGGAAATAAATAAAAATGAAGTGAGTCGATGATTAAAAAAAGCAAAAATATCTGCCAATGGGGTCAGAAAAATAATGTTAATTTAAACAGAAACGAGATTATTGGCAGATAATTTAGCTTTTTTAATCAAAAACTCACTTCATTTTTATTTATTTCCCTAGAAAATAAGACTTAATGATTTTAGTGAGCATTGAAAAATATTCATCAAATTCAGTTTTTTTTAAAATGGAAATCAAGAATTTTCATAAATTTCAGAGGTAAATTCGAAACAAATAAATTCAGATACATGGTTTTCAAAGTAAAATAATTTCAAAGGGAGTGAATTCAGAGCAAATACATTTTTCAAAATAAAATATTTCAAAACTAAGTATTCAGTGGCTGTTAAATTTGAAATAGTTATGTCTCTTATTTGTTTCCAGTTTTCATGCCTTTGCTTTATGTTTTGGAATTAAAGGGTTGTGTATAACGTACCGCAGTGGATTGATTGGTTACAGATTCACACTTGATGTGGTTGTAGTTGTGTTCTGCTCACCTTCCCGCTGGAGAACCTGCCATTCCCCGGCGTTCCCGGCGCTGTAGAGGACGGTGTAGTGCGTCACACACAGATCCGGCTGATCCGGCGGGTCCCAGGACAGCAGCGCCGTGCCGTCCTCGATCAGACTCACTCTCACGGCCTGAGGAGGAGAGCCCGGGGCTGATGGACACAAGCAGAGCGTGAGGCTCACAGAGAGGGAATCTGATGTTAAATCATGCTTTAAATCCACAGTTTCAACAACAACTAATTATGGGGAGACACGCAGGCAAAAACATCGATTTTTTTTTAACCGGTCAATTTATAAATTGTCAATAAATTCTTTCTCTATCTCTATCTCTATAGAACTCTGCTTTAACAAACTTAAAGTATATCATCAAACAGTTGTAGTGCTAGTTTTTATCCGCTACCTTCCAGTGGCGTCCTCTGATAGACGCTAGCGCTCCAGGCACTGGACATCTGATCCATGTGAAGACGCACCGCAAACTCATAGCGCGTGTTGGGTCGCAGAGCTGAGAGCGTGAGGCTTTGCTCAGTCCTGAAGAGAGAGAGCACACACACACCTGACACTGAGTCCAGAAGCTGACGTGCGACGGCTGGGTCGAGGCGTAGCGTATACTCACGTCTGGGCGTAGCGCACGCTGTCGGCGCTGGAGGGACTCGCGGGCGCGTAGCGGACGGAGTAGTTGACGGTTTTCCCAGAACTGAACGCGGGACGACCCCAACTCAGACTCACTGAGGACGAGCTGCTGGATCCGGCCTGGATGTGGTCGGGAGGCGGCAGGGCGGCCAAACGCCGGTTCGGTGCGGCTGACACACACACACACAGACAGACAGACAGACAGACAGACAGACACACACACACACACACACACACACACACACACACACACACACACACACACACACACACACACACACACACACACACACACACACACACAGACACACACACACACACACACACACACACACACACACACACACAGACACACACACACACACACACACACACAACACACACACACACACACACACACACACACACACACACACACACACACACACACACACACACACACACACAGACACACACACACACACACACACACTTGTTTAGTATTATTATTATTATAGGGCTGTGAAAAGATTAATCGCGATTAATCGCATCCAAAATAAAATTTTGTGTTTACATAATATATGCACTCTAAAAATGCTGGGTTGGGTCAAATATGGACAAACCATATAACCAGTTGGGTTAAAAATGTAATTACAAAATTTAACCCAACGGCTGGGTTTGTCCATATGGTTAAAACAACCCAGTGTGTGTGTGTGTCCTGTGTATAATGATTTTGTATATATATATATATAAATACACACAAATGCATGTTAAGAAAAATGTGTTATTTATATATAAAATATTTATATTTATATATAATTTATATAAAATATCAATATATATACAGTATATAATATATATAAATTTATATAATATATATACAGTGTATACATGCAAATATTTCTTAAATATATACATGCATGTGTGTGTATTTATATATATATATATATATATATATATATATATATATATATATATATATATATATATATATATATATATATATATATATATATACACAAAATAATTATACACAGTGCACACATGTGGGAAACTAAAATATAATATAATTTCAATTGAAACCTGTATGTATTTAAATATATGCTAACAATGAAAGATCGGCTTCCCAAACGCCGCTTTTCTAGTTAAATATTGATTGAATACAAATCCCACATGATTCAGCGTTCAATTTTTGAAGTTTAAATTCATAAGTTGATGTGTTTTGAAGACTTACAAGCACATCCGGGAGTGCTGACGGTCTGATGGGCCTGATAGCCGTCTCCGTTAGCGCTGAACGCTAGCAGCTTCACATGGTACTTCACTCTGGGGTCTGAACAACAACATAAAGAACTATTTAAGGGTCTTAAAGAGTTAAAAACTACCATTATGAAAGTTTACTATGGTTTTACTACAGTACCTAAAAACGTAAACTGTGAAAGCATGCACATGTTTATGCAGTGTGTGCATTTGCATCTGCAATGTTTGGCTAAAAACATCCCAAGACATTCCCAAAATATGAAACTCCCATATTTACTGGGAGAAATGCCCAAATGTGAAATAATTGCTAAAAAATATGTCTCCTCATGCCATGAGGACAACCAGTGGAACCTCAGATGGATAAATAATTGTACAAATTTTCAAATAATTATTATTTTGATTGTTTGATATTTTAGTAATTTTTTTTAACACATCTGATACTGATTTTTTCCCCTTTATTTCCCTTTTATTTATCTACATATATGTTTGTATATGTCTATTGCTTTGGCAATATTGTGCTATTTTACACATTCATGCCAATAAAGCTCATTTGAATTTGACATTCAGGTCTGAATGCACAGATTTAGACACTTCTCTAGGTTTCACATCAGTAAACAGTGAATGTAAAGAGTGAGTTGGGGTTGGGTTTTTAAGGCTCAGAGGTCAGAGGTCAGAGGTCACCTTCACAGGCTCGTTCACCCGTCTCCCGGGACGAGGGCTTTATGACCCGAGGTCGGGGGCCGGACCGGGATAAAACTTTATGCTCAACTAGTTAGGAAGAAACAGGCCTGGAGATAAAGCTGTTTATGTCTTTCAATTCTGAGAAAACTAAAAAAGAAAATTAAACAATGATGTCATTCCAAATTATTTTCCACGAGAATTCCATTGTTTTTCATTAGTAAAAAAATAATTATTCTATATGGAAATCCCTTATCAAGTTACTAATGGATTTGAGTAAAGTTGAGAAGTTGAGTAAATTAAGATTTCCCATTTAAAATTGTGATATTTTTAAGAAAATTTATTTATTTCCCATGAAGAAATAGGAATGGTATAATGTCTCAATCTATATATATATATATATATATATATATATATATATATATATATATATATATATATATATATATATATATATACACAAAAAAATCATATCCATTTCAAAACTAGAAATTTTCTAAGAAATTTGAAAAATTTGCCAGTAAAAATTAGAAAAGTAAAACAATTCGATCTACATGGAAATCCTAATCAAGTTACTAACGAATTTCCTTAAAAAGTAAGTTAAGTTAATTAAGAAAATTCCCTTTTAAAAGTAGAAATTTTCTAGGAAAATTACACAATATATTTCCCAGTAAAAATAAAAAGAATAAATAAATAAAAATAAAATAAAATAAAATAAGAATACTTATATGGAAATCCTAATCAAATTACGCACAAACTTTTTTTTAAAAAATGGTGTTTTAAGTGAATTACGATTTACTTTCCATTTAAAAATTAGCCAAGTAAATTACACAATGTATTTTCCAGTAAAAATTAGAAAGATAAAACATTTCTGTTCATATAAAAAAGTCCTATTTAAATTTATGTGAAGTTTTAATTGAATAGTTAATATTTCACTATGTTACTGTTTCTGATCTTTAACTCGATAATATTGTTTTCTTTAATAAATATATGTATTTGCTGCTTTTTGTTCTGTCCTGTTGCTTTAAATCTCGTCTTTGATCTTGTAATGCTGTTTTATATAATTTTCTTTTTGTTTTTTGATTGCTTTCTATTTCTTGTAAGAGCTTTATAAATATATAGAAAGGTGCAATATATATATAAAAATATTATTATTTATTAAATTAAGCAAAACCCTATCCAATTGAAACAGAACTCGCTCCATCGTGACATTGAACTTAAATTTGCATCGACTCTAAAAACCCCACAAGTTCTTTGCTTATGGGTCACTTCTGCCCAGTTCAATCCCAGAATCCTTTGTTGTTGCTGGAGTGTCCAGCTGTAGAGGTTTGTCACTCTCACAGGCTTTTGGCCGACCTTAAACCCAGCCACAATAGACGGAGAAGCAGAGGAGAACCATGGGAAAGCTGGAAGGAGACATCTGGGGTGTGACCTTTGACCCCGAGGGATATTACGTGACACGAACAAAGCCCTGGACAGGACAACCGTGCATAATCCCAACAGAAGAAGGGAATTATTGATCAAACTGGGATTGGATGCTCACGATGGGAAAGATGCTCAAAGAACCGGTGGAATATTTCCTTCCCAGGTTTATGTTTTGGAAAAAGCTTGACTTGTGCATTTTCAGGAATGCTAATTTACATTTTCATATTCGTACTTGATAAATATGATGGTTAAGATTCCTCATTTTAGATTATCTAGTTGTTTTAAGCAGTTAATTTAGAGTAGAATTAACTAGTGACCTGCATAAATGCTTTTGATATTAGTAACAGGATACCTAAAATTAGGCAAAATACACATTACATTTTTATATACAAGATTAATATGAAAAATATCTGGGAAATCAAATTAATTTATTTCCAAGTAAAAAAAAAAAAAAAAAATAGAAAGGCAAAATGTTCTATATTGAAATCTTAATCAAATTACTCACAAATTTTCTTTATATTAATTTTATTTTATTTTTAAGTAATTTTAAGTAGACAGTCTACTTAAAATTAGGCAAAATACACATTACATTTTTATATCCGAGATAAATATGAAAAATATCTAAAATTAATTTATTTCCAAGTAAAAAATAGAAAGGCAAAATGTTCTCTATTGAAATCCTAATCAAACTCACAAATTTTCTTTGTATTAATTTTAAGTGAATTGAGTATTTTTTTATATGTTAGTTGCAGGCTACCTAAAATTAAGCAAAAGTGTTGTTGTTTTTTGCATTGAATGAATATTTTTCACATTTAAAAAAATTTGAAATTTGAAGTTTTAAAGTGAATTAAGTTATAAAGTAGTTAGTTAAGTTAACTAATATATATTATATTAGTTGCAGGCTACCTATAATTAAACAAAAAGTGTGTTTTATTTGTTGTTGCATTGAATAAAGATTTATTTCACATTAAAAAAAAATGTATTTTCATTTCAGTTAAAATGTTTCTATCTATATGGAAATCAGAAACAAATGACTCATTAGTTTTAAGTGAATTTATATTTTTTTTCTACTGAAAATTAGGCAAAAGGGTTTTTTTTTTTAAGTGAAATAATATTTATAAGAAAATGTTTCTCATAATAATTTAGTTAATGAGTAAATATGCATAATTTCCCAGATAAGCCCGTGCGTGTGTGTGACTCACTGAGGCCTGTGAGGGTGTGCTGGTGGTCATGGGGCGGCAGCTGCAGAATGGAGCCCTCTGATTGGCCGTCTGGCTGGAAACACAGCTTGAATCCCTGGATGAGCGTGTCACTGGGAGTCGGACGCCATCGGATCGTCACGGATGTGCAGTTCAGGGGTTCAAGCTCAAGGTTTGGGGCGGGAGGCACTGAGGACAGAAACACATTAAATACACTTATGCACAAAATACAGACATAAATGTTAAAAACATTAACATAACTCCATGGTATGTTATCCAAGTCTATGGTAATAATGATGCTTTACGTGCATTGTGGCTGCGAAAAGCTTTATTTTTAACAGAGTACAGTTAACGTTAATTAAAAACTAGAAATTTTCTAAGAAAATTAGATTTTTTTTAATTTCCCAGTAAAATGTAGAAAAGTAAAACAATTCTATCTATATTGAAATCCTATCAAGTTAATTATGAATCTGCTTAAAAATTAAGTTAATTTAAGTAAGATTGATTTTCCATTTTAAAAGTATAAATTTTGTAGGAACATTACACAATGTATTTCCCAGTAAAAATCAGAAAGCTAATAACGTTTTTCTACTATATGGAAATTCTAATCAAATTACTCACAAACTTTCTTTAAATAATTTGTTTTTAAGTGAATTATGATTTACTTTCCATTTAAAAAAGTAGAAATTTTCAAGGAAAAATTACAAAAAAAAAAATTCCCAGTAAAAATCAGAAAACATTTCTGTTCATTTGAAAACCGTATTTAAATTACTTTTTTTTTTTTTTTTGCGAAAAGCTTTATTATTCCTTAACTTAAACAAACAATAAGTCACATCCGTTCCGGTGAGGCATCTTGATCTTGATGTTCTGCCATCGTTTCAATTATTAAGGTTTTAATGATTTCAATACAAGATCCTTCCAAGATACTCAAACAATGTCACATTAATGCCCGTATTCCACACCAAAACTTCACGTTTTTAACCAGAAAAGCTCATAATGAGTTTGTTCAAGATGTAAATCAGTCTCAGACTGTCTAACTAACCTTAACAGATCCGGTTGAGCAAATATCCAGCAGAAAAGAGGCTATTCTTTAGGTTCCCTGAAGCATTCCCTTTACGACCCCAAACTGAGCCGACCCTCAGCTCCTGACTGACAGCCGGGGTCAAAGGTCATCGAGTAACAACACAAATGCCGGAACAACGCCAGTCAAAAAATGCTGTTCTTACTCAGTGTTTTTCTCTGGTTTCCAGTCCAAATATCTAAAAATTCTTAAATCAAGATGGATTTACTATAGTAAAATGCTATAAGATATTATGTCTTGTTTTCTGAAAAAAATAAATATAATCAAAATTAATTATGTTTTTGCTTAAAACAAGAAAAAATATCTGCCAAGTTTATTTTTCTGACCCCATTGGCAGATAATTTGGCTTGTTTTAAGCAAAAACTCACTTCATTTTTTATTTTTCCCCCCATAAAACAAGACATAATATCTTATAGAATAGCATTGCTCATGGTTAGTTCATGTTAGCTAATACATTAACTAATGTTAACTAATGAACCTTATTGTAAAGTGTTACCTTAAAATGTTCTTCACACAAAAAAATGAAATGATGCTATTAACTCTTTCCCTGCCACTGACGACATTTTCCATCATTTATTACACAGCGCTACACTAACGCTATTAGTCCAGCGCTTCCAGAACCAAAAACAGTGATAAAGCAGATGGTTATGGGTCAAACTCATGCTTTTCTTACTCAGTATTTCAGTGTTTCCAGTCCAAATATCTCAAAATTCTTGAATCAAGATGCATTTACTAAAGTAGGAGGAGGATGAAAGTGGAGGTGCTGGATGACAGGATTTTTTTTTTTTTTTTTTTGGTTAGTAGAAGTTCTGAATGGCCGCTACCTTAAAAAGTAAGTGAAAAAGTTCATTTCAAAACCCATGAATTTTGAACTTGTCAATTCTGATGAGCTTTTTTGATCCACTTCAAGTGTTGACTACTGAAGTACAGAGCTTCCAGAACCAAAAACAAACAAAAACCAGTGCCAAAGCGATAGTTATGGGTTGTGCTCACCTGTGGCGCTGGATGTTTTGGGCGTGCGATGCGAGCTCCAGGCGGACGGCTGGCTCCAGCCCACACGAGTGGAGGCGGACATGCGGATCAGGTAGATGGTGTCGGGCCGCAGACCCTGCAGGAGGAAGCGGGTGCAGTTCTGGCCCGGGACCGGCAGCTCCACGGACGTCAGCGTGTCGTCGGAGGCCGTGCGGTGGGACAGGCGGTACGCAGACACCCGTCCTCGGCTCAGTTTGGGGGAGAGCGGCTGCCAGGACACCAGGATATCAGTCGGACTGCGACTCGTCAGGCTCAGCTCGGGGGTACGGAGGGGCACTAGGGACAAACAGAGACATTAAACACTTCATGGGAAAGATTTGAGGTTACACTTTATTTCCATAGTCCACTACATGTCAACTAACTCTCAATAGAGTATTAGGTTAGAGTTAGGTTAAATAACGGGATTTCCAAACACTGGGAATGTTTTTTTTTTGTAAAAAAAAAACACAAAAAAAACTTAATTCTGAGTTGGAAAAAAAAAACGGAATTCTGAGTAAAAAAATAAAAAAATAAAAACATGAAATTCTGAGTTTAAAAAAAACGGAATTCTTAGTTTAAAAAAACTTGATTGCAAAAATTGCAATCTCACAATTCTGATGAGCTTTTCCTCACAATTTTCCTCAGAGTTCTAAAATGTACATCTTGCATTTTTTTACTTCTCGGAATTCTGAGTTTACAAAAACGGAATTCTGGTTTGAAAAATAAAACAAAAATAAAAGCGATTGAGACTCTTTATCTCACAATTTTTCCTTTTTTTCTTGCTATTGCAAATTTATATCTCACAATTCTGACCTTTTTCTTAGAATTGCGTGAAAAAAGTTAGAATTGTGAAATAAAAAAGTCGCAATTAACTTTTTACATTTTTTTATTTCTGTTGCAGAAACAAGCTTCCATATTTTTGTGTATGTAGCACTGATTTAATTTTTTTTGTTCCTTTTCTACTTCATAGACAGCCAAATTAAATTTGAAGCCTACTCCCATTAATTATTTTGTTGCTATTATTTTTTTTCCTGATTTTTTTTTTTTTTTAATGAATCTCAGCTTCTCTTATGTTGTACAGTGTCAGATGTCCTACAGTGCATTGTGGGATAGTTCCTGGACTCACCGTCCTCCAGCGTGTGCTGCGTGACCTGCTCCGACATGCGACTGGCACCCATCGGCATGTACGCCACAATATAAAACGTGTAGTTTCGCGCCGGCTCCAGATCGTCCACGATGTGGCTTGTCGTGTCGTTCCCGATCACGGCCTGATATTCCTCGTTGTTTAGACCTGAGTGTACAATAAGATATTTTCAAGAAAATGCATCTTGATTTAAGAAGGTTTTACTTGATGTGAAGACCAGGTCTAATGCACTAGAGTTTCTTAACTACCTCAGTTGCAATGAAATAGCAACAGACCTTTGCTTTCATATTGTAACGCACTTCCAAATTAAATGGATTATGAAAAAAGAAAAGAAATGTAGGGTGAGACTTGGTTCTGTGCGCCGATTGTTGATTGGATGTTGAGATGTGGGTGTGGCACTCAAAAGGCGGAGCTAAATGCAAGAAATCCTGCATACATCACCACATAAACTCACTTCCTTTTTGGTTATTTTTTTCTTAATTTTGCTTCTCAAGTTAATGTATCTTGATCTAAAAAAATATATTTTTAGTAAAAAAGGGGACAAAAATAAGTGCAGTGCAGAGAAAAGTCTGATGTTTCACCAGAAGGTCCAGTTATGACCTTTTTATTTGAAGCTTGTTTTCGACACAGAATAAAACATTTTAAAAGAAAATTTTGACTTTATATCTCGCAATTGCAACTTTATATCACGCAATTGTGACTTTATAACACGCAATTCTGACTTTATAAAACAATTGTGATTTTATATCACGCAATTATGAATTTATAACACAATTGTGACATTATATCATAAAATTCTGAGATAAAAAGTCAGAATTGCGAGATGTAAACTCGCAATTGTGAGAAAAAAAGTCAGAATTGTGAAATAAAAAGTCGCAATAACCTTTTTTATCCTGTGGCGGAAACAAGCTTCCATACATTTTGATGAAACATCACATGGTCAGAAAAACACATGCACAGATCAATTGTTCACATCTATAACATGCATTTAAAAAACAGAAATTTAATTTAATTCTGACTTTAAGCTGCAACATTTCAGTATCTGTATGAAAGACACTACAGTACATGCCGGTTTGTAACGCTCACCCTCAGACTTCATGTAGTGTATGGAGTAAGCGATGACTTTATCCGTGTTGTACTGGGGTCTCTCCCACGCCAGTAAGATGGCCGAGCTGGAGATGGTTTCTGCGTGCACGTTTCGTGGAGCGCTGGGCCGGTCCTCCGACAGAACCACGATGAGACGGGACGTGGACACGACCGAGCCTTGGGAGTTCTCCGCCTGGCACTGGTAAAAAGCGTCGTCTTCCGGAATGATCTGAGTTATCACCAGTTTACTGACGAAGAGAGATATGTCATTATCAGAAGAGATTATAATGTTTACTAGTGGTGTATACTGCAAAAAAGGCTTTTCTTACTTAGTATTTTTGTTTTGTTTCCAAATATCTAAAAATTATTAAATCAAGATGCGTTTACTAGATGAGTAAAATGCCATAAGATATTATGTCTTGTTTTCTGGAGGAAAAAATTAAAATGAAATGAGTTTTTGCTTAAAACAAGCCAAATTATCTGCCAGTGGGGTATGAAAAATAATCTTAATTCAAACGGAAACAATATTATTTTTCTGACCCCATTGGCAGATAATTGAGCTTTTTTTAAGCAAAAACTCACTTAGATTTTTTCCCCCAGAAAACAAGACATAATATCTTACGGCATTTTACTCATCTAGTAAATGCATCTTGATTTAAGTGTTTTTAGATATTTGGACTGGAAACAAGACAAAAATACTGAGTGAGAAAAGCATTTTGTGCAGTGAAACCACAACAGTACCTGTTGTACATCTTGGTGCGCCCGTTGGAGAGGATCACCTGACCGTTCTTGAACCAGGTGACGTGTGGCGTTGGTGTGCCGTCCGCCTGGCAGCTGAACCGGGCCGTACCGGCTCTGGGTCGCGTCTGACTCTCGGGTTTCTCCAACAAAGTCGGAGGAACTGCAAAAAAATGAGTGAAAACTGTGAGAACACATAATGAACAACAATGATAACTATGAAAGGGTTAATGGCCGACGAGGTGTCAGGTATTAATGGACGACGGCGAGACAATACCGAGACAATGGACGCCTCGAAGGGCATTAGCCCGCTTATACCATGGTCACTTGCTAAATAACACATTTTTAAAACATTAGTTTATATTTTAATTAGTTTTACAATCGAAGTCTAAAGTTTTTACAAACAATAACTTGGATTCCCTGGTTACGCCTGACGGTTTATTTAGCAACCGGAGATATTTATAGTCCGCTCAGCTCGTAGAACCCTTCAGTTTAGCTAACTCACGAGCCAGAAAGATAACTTTTTTTTTTCATGTAAGTTAGGCTTGTCTAGCCATGGGCGTTACACATTCCTTTTTTTAACCTATAATTAAAATATATAAATTAGTGCTGTCAAACGATTAAAATATTTAATCGCGATTAATCACATTTATGTCATAGTTAACCCGCGATTAATCGCACATTTTTATTTATTCTAAATGTCTCTTGATTTCTTTTTGTCCCATTATTTTTTTCTTATTTTAATGCTCTTATCAACATAAAAAAGTGGATTGGCTTGCTTTGTGCAAATGTTTTTTATTGAAAACAACATTGACATATACTGTAGTCAGTGTAGTGTTCAATTTCACACTAAAACATTCTCACTTGGAGCAAATAATCTCTCACACAATGTAACACTGTCCATCAATAAAAGGGTGAAAGAAATAATATGAGGTCTTGATATTGACGAGGAGGCGGAGAATTCGCATCAGCTGTGCGTGCGTGCGTGCGTGCGTGCGTGCGTGCGTGCGTGTGTGTGTGTGTGTGTGTGTGTGTGTGCTTGGCCATCAAGTTGTGTTTCAGACTGGACGTGCTGCGATGATAGCTCAGTTCACAACGACAAAACACACAGATCACTTTGTTCTTGTCAAGGGAAACGTTCAATTCAGAATCTTATTGGCATCCATTTCAGCGTCTCGCGCTCGTCATCCACTCAAAACGTAACGTTAACCTAGTATTTGGCCGGCTCGCAACAAGTGTGTTTCCGGTCTAGCTAGATCTGGTGCTTTTGCAACAGGACGCGGAATGCGTCCTCGTGGCGCAAGCCATTGAAATGGATGGCAGCGCCGCGCATGCCGCGTCCTGTTGCAAAACCATGTGAAAGAAACTACAAAGTTTGCTAGGCCAAAAAGCGCGTTAATCTCGCGATAAAAAAATTAATCGCGTTAAAATGGGTTTGCGTTAACGCCGTTAATAACGCGTTTAACTGACAGCCCTAATATAAATGTATAACGGCTAACTAGTCAAACATCTCCTACCGAGTACGGTGAGGTTCCCGGCCGCTGTGGTGTAGTTGCGTGTCCCCGGTGTCGTCGCGCGGCACAGGTACGTGCCACTGTGCTGGGCTTTAACGGCTGAGATAACCAGGTTTCCGTTTCCCAGAACCCTGGCTCCGAACACGTCTATGGGTTTCGAGTCGGCCCGGCTCCAGGACACCAGCGGCCGAGGGTTCCCCTCCGCCAGACACTCCAGAACCACAGACTGGTGCAGGCCGGCGCTGATGTTCTGAGGTCCGGCTATGATGTGTGGCTTCATGAGAGGCCTGGGACCCGACGCTGGACACAGAACGCAGGAGATATATATAATGCTTTCTTTATTCCTCTGATAATGATCAGTGTTCATGCTCACACAGACCTGGGATGATGGACAGCTCGGCTTCTCGGCTCGTGACTCGACTGGCCGTGTTTGTTGCAAAGCAGCGATAACTCCCAGCATCCTTCATTGTCACGTCGCGGATATGCAGCACTCCATTTGGCAAAACGGTGATTCTGAAACAAACACAAACATGTTCAATGAGTAACTCAACCCGAAGGCTTTCAGTGTGCTAGTACACTATGAGCTTTACAGTATTAGATTTTAATATTCAGTGCGCGGAGCTGCTTAACCAGCTTAGTAGCTGCTTTTACATGGTTTCTATCCAGTCCAAGCGTCTCATTTAGTCATTAGCTGGTACAAAATGTACATTTTATCCATTTAGCAGATGTTTTTATCCAATACATTTTATCAGTGCAATTTCTACCTGATTTAACCCCTAAAAATTAATTTTGGTGGTATAAATGTGATGTTAAATAATATTTTTGTTAGAAAACTAGACTTGAATAAGTTGAACTAGTTAATTTAAATGTTACCATTTTTAGGTTACTATTTTTTCACACACAAAAAAGAAGCGTGACCACTTTAATCCAGTAGATTCAATTTAATATATTTATATACAATATATTTAATTATAATATTACATTTATATTAATTGTGCTTCTGATTAAGTTAATTATTCTGTTGTTTTAACCTGTTAACTGTCATCCCCCTTTTTGACCATAGATGTGAAAATAAACAGTTGTAGTTCATGAATTTTAAAGAAGACATTAAGCAGATTAATGCAGAAGTGAAAGGACTTCAAAAAATGTAAGTGTAAAAAGGTTTACAAGTTTACGTTTACAGTAAAACTAACCAATTTTATTTTGTACATAATGTGTGTGTTACAAAATAATGAGGACTCGGAATCAAAGCCATATGTCCAACCAAGTTATGATCCAAATTTGAAGCTGATATCACAAAAATTGAGCTGGTAAATGGTTTTAAAGTACCATTTTCATGGTAACAAAACAGCTTTCATGTGTGAATGATACCCAAAGTGTCCAGCTATTGAAATCATGATGGTTAACAGGCTATGAAATATTTAATATTGATATTTAGAACGATCCTGTTGTTTTGTTGGTTATTTGCACACCTGTCTGAATCCAGAGGTAGAGATCTGTTGTTTTAAACTGTCAACTGTCATCCCCTTTTTTGACCATAGATGTGAAAATAAATGGTTGTACTTCATGAATTTTAACGAAGACACTAATCAGAATAATGCAGAAGTAAAAGCAAAAAAAGTTTACGTTTACAGTAAAACTAAACAATTTTACTTTGTACAAGATGTATGTGTAAAAAAATAATGAGGACTCTTAAATTGGTGGAATCAAAGCCATATGTCCAACCAAGTTATGTTCCAAATTTGAAGCTGATATCACAAAAATTGAGCCGGTAAATGGTTTTAAAGTAACATTTTCATGGAAAAAACTTTTTTTTAATTTTTTAAACGGCTTTCATGATGAATTTTGAGAATTTCGAATGATACCTAAAGTGTCAAGCTATGGAAATAATAATGGTTAACAGGCTACTATTAATATGAAATATTTAATATTAATATTTCAAAATATCCTGTTGTTTTGTTGGTTATTTGCACATCTGTCTGAATCCAGAGGTAGAGATCTGTTGTTTTAACCTGTAAACTGTCATCCCTTTTTGACCATAGATGTGAAAATAAATGGTTGTAGTTCATGAATTTTAAAGAAGAAATTAAGCAGATTAATGCAGAAGTGAAAGCACTTCAAAAAATGTAAAAAAGTGTAAAAAAGTTTACGTTTACAGTAAAACTAACCAATTTTATTTTGTACAAAAATGTGTGTGTTACAAAATAATGAGGACTCTTAAATTGGTGGAATCAAAGCCATATGTCCAACCAAGTTATGTTCCAAATTTGAAGCTGATATGACAAAAATTGAGCTTGTAAATGGATTTAAAGTA
The DNA here is from genome assembly GCA_036326025.1 of Chrosomus eos. Classification (NCBI taxonomy): domain Eukaryota; kingdom Metazoa; phylum Chordata; class Actinopteri; order Cypriniformes; family Leuciscidae; genus Chrosomus; species Chrosomus eos. The sequence goes on from CM070842.1 coordinate 30,081,446, forward strand.
ACATTTTCACAGTAACAAAATGGCTAAAACAGCTTTCATGATGATTTTTGAGAGTTTCGATTGATGCCTAAAGAAATAATGATGGTTAACAGCCTATGAAATATTTAATATTAATATTTAGAACTGTTGTTTTGTTGGTTAACCGCACACCTGTCTGAATCCAGAGGTAGAGATCTTTGGTTGTGTTCCCAGCGGATGAGCGCTGGTGATCCGCTGACAGCGCAGGAGAATCTGGCCGTCGAGCCCAGCGTAGCCTCCACTGGGACAGGGTGGGTCACAAACAACAAGACATCTGGGAAAGAAAGAAGAGAAGAAGAAGAAGAAGAAGAAGAAGAAGAAGAAGAAGAAGAAGAAGAAGAAGAAGAAGAAGAAGAAGAAGAAGAAGAAGAAGAAGAAGAAGAAGAAGAAGAGAAGAAGAAGAAATGTTTTTATATAGCGCCTTTCCATAGCTCAAGGTCGCTTTACATTGTACATTACAATACATTTACACACCCGCACACACA
>CM070842.1:30086948-30129448 GCA_036326025.1 Chrosomus eos
GCAATTAAATTATATAGAATCATATCAATAAATCGATATTGTGCATGTGTCAGAGCACATCTCACGAGAATACCAAATACCAGAATTTGGGATTCAAACATGGTTAAATGCACTGTAAAAAATTAAAAAAGTGATTTTAACGGTAAAATATATATGTAAATGTAAAAGTATATTAGTATTAACACTCTTGTGGAAGAGCTGCTTGTGATGAGCTTTGATTGATCATGTGACTCTCATCACTGCTGTGATTGGTGGATATCAGTGTATTACAATGGTACAAAACAGATATTAATACTTCTTAAATAGGTCGGTAAATTAACATTATATCAGATAATGAAGTTTGGTTTATTACTGTAAATTTTCAAGTTAAGTCTGTAAAACCAATAACGTTGCTACCGTATTTTTGATGGTAAAAGTACCGTAAAGTTCTGGCAACCACAGCCGTTTCTTTTACCGTAAAAATTACGGTATATTTTTTACTGTAAAAATTACGTTTTATTTTTTACTGTAAAAATTACGTTTTATTTTTTTACTGTAAAAATTACATTTTATATTTTACCGTAAAAATGACTGTTTATTTTTTATAGAACTGTAAATTTTAAGTTAAGTCTGTGAAACCAATAACGTTGCTACTGTATTTTTGACGGTAAAGTTCTGGCAACCACAGCCGTTTTTTACCATAAAAATTACAGTTTATTTTTTACCGTTTTTTTACTGTAAAAATTACGGTTTATTTTTTACAGTGCCGTTTTTTTTTTACCGGAAAAAATATGGTTTATTTTTTACGGTGTGTAGCTGATTTGTCTCTATTTGCGACAAATGCTCTTAAAAAAAACGTAAAAAATAATCACATAGCATGTGGTCAATCACGGTATCACTTCAACATCACCCCGTTTTCCCACTCCATACATACTTGAGATTGTAAGGCTGGATCTTTGGCTCAGGATGGCTCCGTATTTGTTCTGGACGAGGCACTGATAGAAGCCCTCATCTGATTGCTCTGCTGAACTCCTCACACTGGAGATGCACAGTCGACCCGTTGGACAGGACTCGCACGCGGACGCTCTCCCGGAGCTGAACCCCGTCCCTCCTCCATCGCACAGCGATAGGAGACTCGCCTTGAGCCTGACAGTCCAATATAACCAGCTCGCCTTGAGATGCACTCACGTCCTGGGGCTGGATGGTGAACGACAACTCACTGAAGCCCAAAACCCCTGGAGATGAGGACATTATAAACACAACAGTGTGGTTCAATGCAACACATTCTAGTCAAGCTTACACAATTACAATTATGATTCAAGCAAAGCAAGACTTGAATGTGAAAGAACGAGGATAATCTATTTAGTCACAGTCAACTGAGCGATGGTGCTTTTGCTGGACTTTATTATAATCTTCACGACTTTAAATTTTCACACAATAAAAAGTGAAATTGAGCCGTGTGTAAGTGTGTTAAGAAGCCTTAAAATCTATTTGTTGCTGCATCTTAAATGGTTTAGTCATAAGTTAGTAAAATAATACTTTTGACTTGCATAAAACTGGTTTGATTTATGACATCCAGATCTTTAAAAGCCATTTCAGTCTTTTACAATATAAATTAAACATGAGGAACATTTTTTTACCACAAATACCATGGTTAAACTAACGTTAGTGATGCAAAACCATGGTTATTTTGTGGTTAACATGGTTTAACTATAATAATCATTGTTTTATTATAGTTTAAGTGTAGTAGCCATGTTTTTTTGGCGAATTGATCCAGTTTTACCACAAATACCATAATTAAACTGGTTAGTGTAGCAAGCCATAGTTTAACTATAATAACTATGGGTTTTTGGTTTTATTTGTAGTAAACCTTGGTTAATTTTCGTGTTGACTAGATTCATGAGCAGCACTTCTGATCAGATATTCACTCAACAAATAATTTCCCACATAAGTAACCCACTAATGGCCTTAAACAGTGTACCGATCATCAGGTTTAGGTGTTGTTCAGCGGTCTCCTCAGATGAACTGCCTTCAGCATCTTTCATTCTCAACTTTACGCACGAGATTCCTGTCAGAATATGAGTGAATAAAACATCTTTTACCTGAAAACGATAAAACCCAGAGTAAAATCAGCAGACGCTGATGTGTTTTCCATTCCACGGACCCCATTTAGCGATAATTCCCAATCATTCCGTGCGTAAAACCAGCGCGCGACCGGAGCGCGTCATGACTCTCCGGAGAACCCGATCACTAACTGAAGCTCGTGCTCGCGCTCGCGCTCCCGCGCGCGCCGCTCCCGCCCCCCGTGAACACGTGACCTCAGAGCGCATTACATATTCATGATGTATCCTCTTGTTCTGCATCTTTGACCTCAATACAATAAGTTTCACAGCTCCAACATACTCGTGAATGATGAATACAAATCATAAGTTATATATGTCCATGTAGTAAATATAAAATATAAGAAATAATTAGTGGAAATATGTAGGCTAGTAGCATGTATAAATGAGTTGAAAAGTAACTATAGAGCAGGAAAGTTTAGATACAGCAAGTGTAAATATCATTCATTTTTTTGATATTTCTATAACTTTTTTCAGATTCACTTTAGCAATAATCCGCCAAGTATCTTCTTCAAAGAGACCAAACTTCAGTCTGTTGCTCTAAAGCATTGAAGGTTTATGAATTTAAGTTGGAAATTTCATTTTCAGGTCTATGCTCAAAAAGTGAATAATACATGGATTAAAACTACTGCATAAATATAATTTAGTACCATAAAATATTAAATAAAAAAGTATTTTGGTAATTTTTGATGACACGCCAACTAGAGGGTTAAAATACACACACACCACACACACACACACACACACACACACACACAACACACACACACACACCACACACACACACACACACACACACACACACACACACACACCATATATATTAATGTGTGTGTGTGTGAGAGAGAGAGTGTTTGTGTGTGATTATGAGTACATGTGTGTGTGTGTGATTATGGTGTGTGTGTGATTATGAGTGTGTGTGTGTGTGTGTGTGTGTGTGACTGAGTGTGAGTGTGAGTGTGTGTGTGTGTGTGTGTGTGTGTGAGTGTGGTGTGTGTGTGTGTGTGTGTGTGTGTTTGCGCGTGCGCAGTAAATGCAGTTTGATCAGAGAGTGATCTCTCACCCTGCAGGACAATAGAGATCAGAGAAACATCAGTGTTTGACACACACACACACACACACACACACACACACACACACACACACACACACACACACACACACACACACACACACACACACACACACACACACACACACACACACACACACACACACACACACACACAGCTCAAATCAACAGCACTACACACTTTTCTTAGTTAAATAAAGCACAGATCATCGGGGGCCGTTTTCAGTCTTTCTACTTCAAAATTTCACATTAAATTCAATGTTTCTTGCCACTTGCAAAAAGTGAATAGTTGTTTTCCTCAGTATAAAGCCATAAATGTTCTTCCACAGTATTTTTTTCTTGCTTTCCAGTACAAATCAAATAACTTTAAATCACTGTATACATTTACATGATTTTAATACGTGCGTTATCAATCACTCGCATCAGAAGTCTGATCAAAAGCAAACCTCAGCATGTGTGTGTGTAAGTGTGTGTGCTGTTTCATCAGTTATTGATCAGAGAAGAACACTGATTGATCACGTATCGCAGTCCAGGGTTTGATCTTTCTCAGACTAGTTATGCTGAAATATAATATTTGTCCTGTGTTTTGAGCAGCAGACCGCAAGCGCCAGCAGGGCCGTGATCAATAGAGCCGGAGACATTAGTATTGTGTGAATATGCGTCGGATCATGGGAAAGGGACACAACACTCGGACGCCTCGCTCTCATTGGTCAGATCCACGGCCAGGGTCAACCTCCATCTACAGCAACCTCTGACCTTTGACCTCTGGCTTGGACAGAATGACCTCTATTCCCCCAAAAAGCAGATATGATCGAATATGCAGAGCAACATTTATTATTAGTGCGGTTTGATTAGTCAGGAGACGATATTCAACTTTGGCATGGAAATCGAATTTTATCACTGAGACACTATTTTAGTTACTATATTTTTATATAGTTATATATATATAGACATTAAAATAAACTTAAAACAAAAACCCAACAAAATTATAAATACACATACTTTTATTAATATTTTATGTCAGTTAGTTATTTTAGCACATTAAGTTAAATTAAATGTAAATGAGAAATGTCACTACAGGAAATAGCTGAAATAAGGTTAAATTTTTTAAAATATTTTATTTCAGTTAACATTTATTTTATTTAGTAACAATTTTTTTTATCTTGTTTATTGTATAAGGAGAAAATTATGTGTTTTAGGAGTAGTTTTAGTACAAATATTGTATTACAGGATCATGTTTTCTATGAGATATAATTTTATATATATAATTAAATATATAATTATATATAATGCTTATATTACATTTTATCTTAATATTAAATATTATTTTAATTATATATATACATACAAATAGCAATTATATATATATTAATAAACAATAATAATAATTAAATATAATTATATTTAATAATTATTATATTATGTAAATATATTTATATGATTTAAAAAATTGTAATTGTTAATATATGTATAATTTGTATATTTCAAAATTATACATATTACTAATTTTTAAAATGATATATATAAATATATTTACATAATGACAAATCTTACTAATATTTATACTTATAAATATAGTAAAATAATTTAAAACACAGAAACAGTTAAGTAAATGTCAAACAAAAGCTAAATGTTTTAAAATGTCAAATCACCGAATGTGCACGTCTGATATCAGCTGGAAAAGTATTAAACAGTTTAACATAAGAACAGAATTAATTTTTTATTTTTTTACTTGATATTGAATTAGTGAGATCTAGCAGTCATGCATGATATGACCATTATCTCCAGTGTTTTTGTGTTGTTTTTAAGCTGCAGTGTCAATATGAAGCAACAGGTGGCGCTGTTACGCTCAAAGCAGCAACACTGCACAAACACAGATCAGGACAAGTGTTGTTTAAAAAAATGTTTATTGGCTTTTAAAACCACTTAAAAAATCTCACCTGTGAGTACTTTCCATTGGAAAAAAAAAGAGAGAGAAAAGAACAAAACATCGCTGAAACGCTTTTGCAATATTAACAAGCTACTGTCCACATAGAGCAGATAAACAAGCACATCAGAAGGCTCAAATCTACAGACAGAATGAACATGTTTTCCTACCAGACATCGGACCAACTGCGGCATCAATCCCTGCGTATCAAAAGAGAACCGGAGTCGTACTTGTAAAATAAAAAACGGTTATTAATCAGTGCCTTGATGAATGCCAGAACATAAAAAATATTTACAGCTTTCTTCACATAGGCGTTTTTTTTTACATATAAAAAGGATATATTCAAAACGAAATAAGAAACAATAGAACAACATTCATGAACAGAAATAGGACTTATTTTAACTTAGTAAACATCATAAAATGCATATAGAACTACTTTTGTCTCCTCTTGACCTGGTTAACGATACCAGTGCTCTGATTGGCTAAGAGTGGTCACGACAAATACTACCATAGATATTTTAACATACATGCACACATACAGTCATTTTATAACATGAAGCATGTTGGAATTTCTTTTTTTAAAACACACTGCTTAATAATGTCATTTTAAAATCTTTTTATATTTTCTTCTCAGGTACGAGAAGTTGTACAACGCGGATCTCATTGAGATTAGAGCTCATTGCTACACAATTATTCATTGTCATTTTCTAGCATGAGTTATTCCCCTTTAGCTTTTTATTGTCATTAGAAGAAAAATTGCGTGGGCACCAATTGTTCCTTAAAACGACAGAAATAAACAAACAATACGAACGCTTTTAGTGCAATAATATGAATTTCGAAACCATTTCCAGTGTCCGCTTCCTTTGATTCGCCTCCGCGCACAACAGTCACGATAACATGAACGTGTTTATATGCTAGCCTTGTCTAATTTCTTTTAATTTTTCTCTCGATAAATTCATGCTATAACATCCTCTCTCATTTACACATCACATCTGCATATGCAGGAACCAATAAACTCCTACGAAATATGGTACATTAGCAAGCTACAGATCCAACATTTACTAGCACATCACAGAAAGCCAGAAACGTAACAAGCGAGATATCGTGCTGGCTATGGACTTATGTATGATTCCTCAAAGTTTTCTTAAGGGCACTCTCATCTACCTACAAACCATCACCATCTTGATAAAAATGGAAATTTCATAATGACCACTATGTCCTTTTTTTTATTATTATTATACAAATGTCGCACTAACTTGAACAGCCTAGAAATGTAGCCTTTGTGAACTTGTACAACATGCTCCCCTAAACCTGTACATCCGCCATATACATAATTTACACAAGATTCATCCCGCAATCTGATAAAAACAAAGCAAAAAAACATCATCTACAAGATCCCTTTTGGATGACGCCAATTGAAGATGGAAACCGCAACGTCTCTTGTTCTTCGACAGCTTCTCTTTGGTATGGAGTTAAGGCCGGAGAAACTACACAGGTTTGCCTGTCGATCTCGAGTTGGAAAGAATATCTAGCCATTACCATACCATTGTCTACCAGTTTGAAATGATGTGCAAAAAAAGGCGCAGAAACCTACAAATGGCTAGAGACCATCTAAAGAGATGATCGAGAAATGTTCACCGCTAATACACAACACCATTTTTTTTTTAAGTGCACCAAGTTCATTCTTGAATTCAAAACATCAAAGCCTTTTATGAGATGGAATAAGGCTTTAGACTCTGGAAATAAGGCAGACGAGTCTTCTTTTTTTTCTGGAAAAAAACAAACGTATATAGCACAAATCTCATCCCTCCCCAACAGTTTTAACAGTACAAGTTTTATGGCCTTAAATAACCTTCCCCCCCAAAAATGTGTAAAACCACTTTGACAAAACCAATGACGGCTGATGAGAGATTCAGTAAATGCGATTCTTTAAGTCAGCACCAAGTAGCACCTTGCAGTTCATTGAACTGATTGGTTTACGATATGTAGATGTGATATTTCACCTCTGCTGTACTTACGATATTTGAATACACTCCAACCAATCTCGCAAAGCCACAATAAAAGATACTTATAAGACCATCTAGAAAGGGTGTTTCCCCAAAGTCAATGACTTGTCACTTGGAATATTGCATGCAGGTTCTCAATATCCACTGTTTTTAGTGGATGGAAACGTATAAAAGAGTGTGAATTAAATCAAGGATATGCTTGTGCACCAGGTGATGTTTCATTATCAATTGGAACCGGATGAAATATTTGACCATCCAAGATAAATTACTTCTGAATAATAGGGAGAAATGACTGGAATGATCTATGAAATCAATAGGAATACAAACAAAACAATTGATAAATTGATAAAGCACATGCCTGTAAGAGATTTACCTCAGGCTGGCACTTTACACTGGACAAGTCCAAAACATCCAGATTTTTGCTGCACAGACACACGCCATTCAATATTTTTGGATACACAAAACGTTGCGATACAAAAAAACAAAACGCTGAACAGAAACCATAAATATAAACAACAATGACAACAGCAACATCAACAGTAAAGGAACAGGAAATAATATTATCCCAACATTTCCACAGTTGGCTGGTCTTTATTCTCCAGCCAATCAAAACCAGCAGAATTCACAGTATCGCTGCAAATCTGCTGAAACAGAGGATCGTTCTTCAGTTCTTCCAGTGTGGCATCTTCATATTGGTCCTGCTGTTGACTGGGGTCAAACAGCAAGTTGGGGTCCAAAGTGTTCAGGTCATTAATGCTACTAGAAAGGTCAGAAGTCAACCGGATATCGCTGGAAAAGTCAGAAGCGACCGCACTAAGTTCTGACGCCACTTGTCCAACGAGTTGTGAACTGGGGTTGAGGCTGTCCTCCCCTAAGAGATCCTTGACGGTAGTGTTGAAGTCCAGTTGCTCTTGGTGCTCGTGATCCACGACCTGCTGAGAGGTTTGGGGCAACAAGTGCTGCCGGTTGAGATCTGGATCATCTTGTAACTGTTGTTGGTCTGACAACTGCAACTGTTGGTCCTGGAGTTGCAATTGTTGGTCCTGGAGTTGCAATTGTTGGTCCTGGAGTTGCAATTGTTGGTCTTGAAGTTGCATCTGTTGGTCCTGGAGTTGCAACTGTTGGTCTTGGAGTTGTAATTGCTGATCTGGAAGTTGCAGCTGTTGATTCTGGAGTTGTAGGTGTTGATCTTGCAGCTCCAATTGAGGTTCTTGGAGCTCAAGCTGCTCTTCCGGTTGTTGCAGTCCAGAGCCTGATTGTGCTTGACTGTCGCCACTGGAGAAGACGACTTGTTCCTCTCCCGTGCTTATGAGGTAACCCGTCTTCTGGAAGTCAAATGGCGAAGGGCTTGAGTCCAGAGGCAGCTGCTGGTTCTGAGGGTTGGGGTCTCCGGGGAAGCCCTGTGTCGTCTCCAAGATTTGGGTTAAGTTCATCCGTGCGGTGTAATTGGAGGGCAGGTTATTTACACCAAGACCTCGCATTGCATCGTCTCCGTCCGTGTCCATCTTGCTGAGGAGCACGGTTGTGATCTTAGCACTATTGCTTTGCTGCGCCTGGTGACTGACAGGTAGCAGCTCAGACTGCATCATGATGTTTAGCGGCACTGATTGGCTCCTTTGGGCCAAACTACTGGCACTGACCATCGACTGGTTGTTGGCCAGAATATTAAGGACCTCAGATGTCAGGGGGCAATTAAAGGGAGAAACAACAGACCGAGGGGTGGTGACTGTTTGTGCAGTGGTGCCACTGAGGTTACGCTGGCGAACTGCCGGACTAACGCTACGGCACCGGAAGGTTCCAGATGCGGATGTGCTTCCGGCCCCTTTATTATCTAACGGAGCTGGGACGGCAAAACTTTCTTGCCTGCTACTAAGGGTGGTTTGCTGTCCTTGTTGGACTGGAGAAACGGCTGTTAACCTTCCAAAGTTTCCTTCCTGATGCCTTGACTGAGACTGGAGAGATTGGCCTGGGATTGCAAAGGCGTGTGGTTTTCGGAAGTGGTCCTCGACCAGATCCTGGTAACTGGGGAGAATAGCAATGGTGGAGTTGGTTGAGATAACAGGAGAGCCTGCGGTGCTGTTGTACCGGTTGGTGATCCACTCCAGCTTGGCTTTATCTGGGTGGGTGGCCATAGGCCTTTGCATGGGTTTTACAGGACTGCTGGACACAACACTACCATCATGATAACCAGTTATACTGGAGTTGATAGGAGTGAATGCAAAGGGATTGCGGCATTCAATGGGACTTGGAGGAACACTGCTACTGCAGTTTGACAGTGGAGTGCTGATGGGTGTATGGCGCCCACCTAAGATGCTATCCACCGGGGTAACAGTTGCCATTCGGGAACATGGGCTTTCCCTGGTCATGCTATTCCCCCCTGGTAGCATCTCGGAGGTAGGAGTTGGAGTAGGCGTTGGTGTTGGCGTAGGCGTCGGAGTTGGCGTGTGCACTGGCGTTGCACTACTATGGGAGGAATGATAGAACTGCGTACTTGTCTGATGGGGCGACAGGATTGTTCCTTGTCCAACTGTGGCTTGACCTTGTAGGGATATATCCACACAACTTAGGTAGGATTGCAAGCTGCTATTTAGCTTCATTTGCTCCTCCATCTGTACAAGCTCTTCTACGATACTATCCTGGGTCATATCATCATCATTGAAGGGGAAATAGTCAATGCTAGCTTGGGCTCCTGCAAAATCAACAATGTCCTGCTGAAGAGAGAGCTGACTGGAGGTCTCAGTTGCCATCAACGGTAACGGATTAGCTGCATTCTGCTTGTGTTCTGCTTGCATCTGTTGCGAGAAGTCTTGCAGCGAGCTCTTGAGCTCACTTACAGCGGATACCTCCTGAGAAACAACACTACTGATTTGGTGGTGACTTGGGATTTGCTGCAATAAAGCTGTGCTATTACCAGAAGCTGTTTCATTCAGGCTGATATCAGCAACTTCATTCTCGATTTGAGGATTAACAGTCCGAGAGATTCCAATGGGAGTGTCAGAAAGAGCCAAGATTTGAGTTGGAAAAGAGCTACTGTGTTTTAGCGTAACTTTGCATGGAGCACTCTCTGGTCTTGCTGGGGTGCCAGGTCTCTGGATCTTCTTAGCTGATATTACAAGACCCGGCCTGGCATTGCTGTTAACATCCAAAGGTTGCTGGGAAATGAATACTCTTTTAACTGGGATTGTATGGGTTTCCAAAACAGATGCAGAGCGTTTTCGAGGGCTTTTTAGACAGAGACCAGCATCTTTAGAAGAAGTGCTTGCAGTCGCCACCGCACAAATGGATGACAATTCGGCGTCTACATTCTGGCTAGTAACAGTTAAATACAAAGTACTTTCTGGTTGATCATTGCTGTTGTTATTGCTGCTTGGGGCAAGAGCCTCCATGATTGTACTTGAAGGGGTTGAAGAGTCACTCTTGGCCCTTAAAACTCTCTCAGGCACAGGGGACGCCTTAATAAGCAAAGAGGGTTCACTGGAAGCCCGGTATTTAGTGGCTCTTTCGTTCTTTTGTCCTGTACTTGCCCCTGATGCAGTGCTTTGTTTATCAACAGAAATAGCTGAGTTACTGTCATTCACAGCTTCGAATGTCACTTTCACCTCATTGGTAATGGTGGACGCTAACGGGGTTATAGAAGGACGTCCAGGCTTCCCAAATCCAGATGACTGAAAAGAGATGGTAGACGCCCCGTTATGAGCTTGCTGGGTTTGGTTAGATTCTTCCTGGGAAGCTGTGCTACTGATGCCTGCCGACGCAGGTCGCAACGGGGTAGGAGTACTACTATTACTGCTACTGTTGGGCGCTAGCGATATTGCAGTCATCTTGACCACATTTACAGAGCTAACGTGAGGCGTGGGCATCACTGTCTTGATGGGGCTGTTGGTGATTAAGAGCGTTGGGGGTGAGCGAAGTGCAATGGCGCTTGTGGCGGAAGGTTTAGGTAAGATCTGGGCATATCGGTGTCTGGCCAACCGGTCACCAACTGGGCTGGCAGAGATATTCTGGGGTGTTTTTGGAGACTGCTTAAGAGATTGCGTCACGACCTGGAAGTTAACCGGTACAACTTTTCCCTCCGCTGCCCCAACAGGACTCGGAGAGGTCATAAGTTGCCTGCTTCTCTGAACCTGCAAAACAAAACAATAGTTGAAGCAATTGCCCATCCAGAAATATCAAATCATCCATTCTAGTGCTGCACGATTAATCGTATCGCAATCGTAATCGCGATGTCAAGCCTATGCGATTATTATGACGCAAAATGCTGCGATTTTATATGAAATAAACAAATTAGGGCTGTTAACACAAAGCATCTGTTCTTTTTTGTCATCCTTTGGCTATAGTGTTACTTACATGATCCCGCTTTTATTTATGCGAGACAAGTTAAAGAGCGCGCTGCCTGTAAATGTCCTGACTGAAAGACGCACGTCAGTATCATGCGCATGCACAGACCGCGCGCCAGAATACAGTTCTCTTTCGCGCTTGAACGAACAATAACCACAATAACACACACAATTATGCCAAAATGTCGTTTGTTGAGTATCTTCATAACATAAAAGCAGTCTTATGATGAACGTGAAGTTGTGAGAGAATGAGGCTCGGGTGTGTGAGATCACACAACAACGGCTGCTCTTAAAGGGCCAGTAGCCAATAATGCTCTGTCAGTAAAGTTAAACAAAGAACAAAGGGAACAGAGAAAATGACCCACTGCTCTTGACTAAAGAACCTGTTTAGCTTAAATAAAAATTAGTCTATATATAATTTATAATTTATGCAGCGCATACTGTTTGATAACTTTATTCAATTTCTGTATATGTGCTACATGTTGGAAAGGAAGGGCACAGGTAAATATGACATTTATTGTTTATGTGGGGATTGTTTGAAGTTCACTTAAATTAAAAGCTGTTATATTTTTTGAAGCCTAATAAAAAAAGTAAAAGTAAAAAAAATCGATAGCTTTCAATTGTAATGATGTAATCACTGTAATGTTTGGATGGCTATAATTAATGTTTAAAATGGGGGGGGGGGGGGGGTTATATGGCTTATTGATCATTATAGGTGTTATCAATCATTTAGTTTTTGTTGCTAGTTTGAGTTGAGAAATACACATTTCAGAATCATTACTAATCTGTGTGTGCATTTTGCTTAAGAACCAAGCAAATTGACTCATGAAACCATTTGTTTATTATATCGCAATCGCATATCGCAATCGCAATATTGACGTCAATAATCGCAATATGACATTTTCCCCAAATCGTGCAGCCCTAATCCATTCCCTGTTAGTAGAGGTGTGATGAGATCTCGCGAGACTAAAATGTGACGAGATTTTTCGTTGAGTGAAAAGCTGTCTCTTGATATCGTCATGACGGAGCGTGAGGGTGAAATTAGCATATAATATGCCACCACCACATTACAGTGGCCACCGCGGCATACCCTCCACTGTCGTTTTGCAGTTTTTATAAAAATAAAAACCATTGTACTGTTTTTATTTTTATGTTCATTCAATGTTTGTGGAAAGTAGTTCAATTAGGTCGTCACACACAGCCTCAATCAGAACTTCTGGAAGCTCATAATTCATGCCTGAAGAGACTCATGTTAAATCATACAGGAGAAAAGTCAGTCAGTTGAGTTTGTGGCAAAACCTTTTACAGTGCTTATATATTGTTGTCTTTCAATGCATATGATAATTTGGTAACACTTTACAATAAGGTTCATTAGTTAACTACCTTACCTTAACATGAAATAAGAATAAACAAAACTTTTATTAATCTTAGTTAATATTAATTTCAAAATGTACTAATATGTTATTAAAATCAAAGGTTGTGTTTGTTTACATTAGTTAATGCACTGTGAAATAACATGAACTAACAATGAACAGCTGTATTTTTAACTAACATTAATAAATGCTGTAACAAATGTTTTGCTCATTGTTATGTTACAATTCATGAATTGTTAATTCATGTTAGTTAATACATTACTAATGGACCATCATACTCAGAAAGTAGAACTGAAATGACATTCATAACAAGGTTATTGGACTATTTTTCCATGAATTTTCTCATTGAGGATTTCTATAAAATATTGTGCAATAATCTCATCTCGTGAACCCAATCTCGTGTCTCGTCACACCCCTACCCGTTAGCAACCAAAATCTGCTTACTGTGATAGGACTTTGAACAGCAGCAACCACGATGCCTATGGTTGGTTGAGGGGAGAGTAATGCAGGACTTCCAGAGGTCAGGCTTGACCCAGGCACAGGTGTGCCCGCCTCGGCCCTCCTCACCTGGGCATCGGTGGGCAAGGGAGAGGTGAGCTTCTGCTCCTGCTGCTTCTTCTGGATCTTACGCTGGAGCTGCTGTTTGGCGTCCACAGAAGGCGAAGGGAGGGTCTTCACTTGGGGGAGGAATGAGTTGGCTTCACCGGTTGGCACAAAAGCAGACGTTGGGGTTTTCATACCTGCCATTTTTAGGAAATAGGTTTTAGTTAAAAACAATGATACATTTTCTTGTCATCTCTCCCACCCCTGATTGATTAAGAAACAGAGTACATAAAAAAAATGGAAAATAAATTGTGTTTGTTTTTTTCTGTTATTGTTTAAAAAGGTCCAAGTTTTGTTGGTTACGTTTTTGCTGTATTTTGTCTATATTGCTGCCACACTGTATGCATATACAGTACACTGCTGTTCAAAAGTAATCATTTTTAATATTTTAATGTTTTTTAAAGAAGTCTCTTCTGCTCACCAAGGCTGCATTTATTTGATTAAAAATACAAAACAAACCCAGTAATATTGTGAAATATTATAATCAGCTGTTTTCTATGTGAATATATAGTAAAGTGTAATTTATTCCTGTGATCAAAGCTGAATTTATCATCATTACTCCAGTCTTCAGTGTCACATGATCCTTCAGAAATCACTATAATATGATGATCTGATGCTCAAGAAACATTTATGATTATTATCACAGTTGAAAACAGTTTTGCTGCTTCATATTTTTGTGCAAACCGTGATTCATTTTTTTCAGGATTCTTTGAAAGTTCAAGAGAAAAGCATTTAATTAAAAAATAAATAATTTGCATTATTATAAATGTCTTTACTGTCACTTTTGATCAATTTAATGCGTCCTTTCTGAAGAAAAGTATTAATTTCTTTAAAAAAATAAATAAATAATAATAATATTGACCCCAAACTTTTGAACGGTAGTGTACGTAATACACATATATATTTGAATTTAATATTATTTTACAGGTATTGTTTTATAATATACCAGTATGTTTTGGAGCATGCATTTATAATTGTATATGTATATTTATAATAAATTGTAACTGACTTTGAGAGTAAGGAATGCTTTTGTTTAATTTCAGATTTCTTGGTTAATATGTTGAAACAAATACTGTAATGCAACTCTCTGATTGAAAAGCATCAATAAAAAGAGTTACAGTAAAACAGAATGATAAGTTTAATCATGCAAGTTTGTAAGTGAGGTAATGTTTGTGTCTTGCCTGTCGGGGTTCCAGTCATAACAGTAAGAGCTGCCATGGACTTAGTGCCTATATAGTGACTGTTAAGAAGAAAGCGTGCCAGCTCTTCCACACTGTCAAACTGGCGACTCAAAACCTTCTGAGCCCACTCGCAGACCAGACCACAGGCGGCCGATCGCATCTCGTCCTCGGCACTGGGAGACTGTCCAGTCGACTCCAGCAACTCACACTACAGCAGACAGATAACAGGAGATGTGCTTAGCAGTTATAGACCTCATGCACCAGAGAAACGAGCGCAGCATCTTTACAATATCGTCTTTGAACTTCCGTGTTTGCGGTCACTCTGTATATCTCTATGGCATCGCTGTCCAGGAGTAATTAGGACTTATTGTAGAGTTAACGAAAGTTATCATGAGCATTGTAAAGCATATGTCTTAACAAATGGACCATGGAAATTTTTTAAACGAGCCGTTCATTCATAACTATACAAGATCGCTGTGAAAGTACAGACCGGAAGTCAAAAGACAACGAGCTCAGCGCTGAAAGGGGCGTGGCTACATATGGTCTATAACTGGTGAAATATTACATAACTGGTCAAAAGTGTGGAATATTTATAAGTATTTAACGCCAAAGCTGCAAAAATACAGTAAAAAGAGTCATATTTAGGAATGGATGAAATATTGGCCGATATATGATTATTTTTAGTGTTATCGTTATCGGCCCGAAAAGAAAATTTGGTTGATATATTAAAGCTGATAAATAATGTATTATTTCCTTCAGAAGCGCACTGTTCAACATGATGGTTTTGAATTGCTTGAAATATGATTGGAATCACTTCGAAAAAGGAAAATACAGTTCTGCCATATCGGCTACATAAAATTATCATGAGAACATTATAATTGTGTGTTTGGGACGAGGAGACTTTTTTTGTAATCAAGCTCTCAAAAATTATATAAAAATTTGGGTTTAGATTAATCGGCCATTATATCGGTTATCAGCTTTGAAATATAAAGAATAATTGTTTATTGGTATCGGCCAAAATGTTCATTTCGGTGCATCCCTAGAAATATTGTGAAATATCAATACAATTTATCTACATGAATATACTGTATGTTCATATAATTTATTCCTGATGCAAAGCTGAATTTTCTTTATCTTTATGGTGTCACATGATCCTCCAGAAATCATTCTAATATTATTATATATCAGGACACTCACCCCATCTCCAGATTTGTGTAAGTCCAGGTTTGGGAGTGACGGCATGTGCACAAATGCTTTTTTCCTCAGACCACTATAGCAGTACGTGATCCATTGTAAAGGTTCAATTCTCATAAACAATTCTCATTCTCATGTGACCCTGGATCACGAAACCAGTCGTGTGTATTTGTGGCAATAGCAAACAATACATCGTATGGGTCAAAATTATCGATTTTTCTTTTATGCCAAAAATCATTAGGATATTAAGATCATTTTCCATGAAGATATTTTGTAAATTTACAAACCGCAAATATATAAAACATTTAGTTTTGTGCATGAATGCAGCACAAACAAGAACATAAATGCACAACTTTAAAGGCTATATTTTTAATGTTTACATTTTTTTGCACCTTCAGATTCCAGATTTTCAATAGTTGTATCCCGACCAAATATTGTCCTATCATAACAAACTATACATCAATGGAAAGCTTATTTATTCAGCTTTCATATAATGTATATATCTCAATTTCAAAAATGTGTCGCATGTGACTGGTTTTGTGGTCCAGGGTCACATATAATCAATGCATTTAGTTTGTTTAAAATTATGGCATTTCATATTTCCACAGAAAAGGATATTTTGATTTCCCCCTCATGCCCAAACGACGTGCCTTCATGTTGGGAAAAACATTTTTCATGATCTTTCCGAAATCCGCTGCGCTTAAAGGATGGTATCCCAGATTGTCGCAATAACTCCTAAAAAAACACACAAAAAAACAGCATGAGAATCCGAATCCGAAATCCTGTCCATCACTGCATGAAAGGGATAGTTCACCCCAGAATGTAAACTCTGTCAGTAATTACTCTCCCTCATGTTGTTCAACCCCGTAAGACTTTCGTTCATCTTCAGAACACAAATGAAGATATTTGTGATTAAATCTGAGAGCTGGTAGCCTGACTTCGTCATACTCATATTCTAGAAAGAATGTGAGTCTGAGACTGCTCCATTGGGCTGTGATTATGGGGCGTGTATCAACCGAACCAGAAAAAAAAAACCTCTGCACTCAATTGGATAGACCTACAACCAATCAGAGCAACGGAGTAAGTGACGTTGAGAGATAGATTAAAGTTGATAGATTAAACTTTTTCCGAATCCCGTAGGAAGGACGGCAAAAAACATATTTTCCATTGACAAATGCCTTGATCGCGGTTCTCTGTTCCTCTTCTAAAATGAATGCGCTGTCTACATCTTCTATAACACACGCAAAGCCCGCCCTGACAATTTGATTGGTCCGAACAATTTTTGATCGGGCATAATAGCTCCTCAACGGATCGAGTCCAGACCGAACTTCCCGACCAAAAAATGTTGTGGGGGGGTTCGGGCTTGCAGCCAGGCTAGAGAGCTGGGTCACTCCTCCAAAGGCTTCTAAGGGATTGAAACTTGCCGGCCCAGAAAAGTTATTAAAGACATCGTTAAAATAGTCCAAGTAACTACAGTGACTCAATCTTAAGTTTATCAAGCGACGAGAATACTTTTTGTGCGCAAAAACAAACAAAAATAACGACTTTATTCAACTATTCGTTTTCTTTTCTGTCGGCCTCGAGTGAGTTCAGGTAGTGTAACAGTGCAGCGCTTCTGTGTTATACGTCACACGGAGCTCACTATTGGCCGACGCTGGTCATGTGTGTGTGGTGTGTGACGTTCAACCAGAAGCTCTACGCAATTATACTAAATGAATATCTCAAAGCCGACAGAGAAGGAAATGAATACTTGAATAAAGTCGTTGTTTTTGTTTGTTTTTTGAGCACAAAACGTATTCTCGTCGCTTGATAAACTTAAGATTAGCCACGTTTCCACTGCCGGGCCGAGCCGTGCTAGTGCGTGCCAGGGCCAGTCGCGTTTCCACTGTCACTTCCGGGGCTTACTCTGGGCCAAAGCGGGCCGGCTCGGGCTAGAGGCGTGCTCAAGGTAAAAGGCGGAGTTTATCGGTGTTATGGAACGTTATGATCTGAAGCAAGATGCACATTTCACTGTTTTATATCGCGCAAAATAATCGCTGCTGGAAATAGAGAATCGCCTGTGCTGGTCTGTGGAAGATACCAAAGCTCTTCTGAGCATTTGGGCAGACGAAGGGGTACAACGTCAATTTGACGGCGTGTGCAGGAACGAGGACGTTATAAAATACATCGATGCTGAACTTGCTAAGCTAAGCATTCAGCGAGCAACGCTTCAAGTTCGGGAAAAAATAAAAAAGTTGCGGGCGCAGTATTGTACAAGGCGATTCAAACGCACAATGAACAAAGCGGAGGTCAGAGAAGGAGGAACTTTCCATGGTTCGACTTGATGGGCGGTGTGCTTGGTCACCATCGGTGTGCTGGGTCACCATCGGTGTGCTGGGTCACCGTCCCTCTGTTAGTGGCGACTCGCGAGACAATCGGGACACTATTGCAGCCACGGCCGGTGAGTGAATATACATGCTATCTTTCTAACTTAAAAAATAAATAAATTCATAATACCCACTGAAATGGGTTGGGTTGTATGACGTTTGATGCAGAAAGGCGTGTTAGGGGCGGGGTTTAGGGCAGCGCTGCGGGGATACTGGCCCGGCAGTGGAAACGCAGCTATTGAGCCACTGTAGTCACTTGGACTATTTTAACGATTTCTTTAATAACTTTTCTGGGCGGCAAGTTTCAGTCCCTTAGAAGCCTATGGAGGAGTGACCCAGCTCTCAGATTTAATCACAAATATCTTCATTTGTGTTCCGAAGATGAACGAAAGTCTTACGCTGAACAACATGAGTGAGAGTAATTACTGACAGAATTTACATTTTGGTGTGAACTATCCCTTTAATCGCACTCACTTGTATTCGTCGTACACCTCTTGTTTTGGCAGTGAGGTTTCCGGATGCTCTTCCAAGTGATTTCGGATCCAATTGAACGCGTAGGTTTGTTGAGTCCGACTGGACGACATTGAATTCTGGTCACTGCGGGAAAAACAGAGGGAAAAGAGAGGCTTTAAAAACAGAAGTTGCAGAAATATGCATGTACATGTGTTGCTCCTGTATAATATAATCACAAATTACTTCAATAATGTTTTTCCCTTTGATATAGTTAAAGTTGTAGTACCATATTGCAGGACTTGCAGAGCCTCTCTGATTCTCAGATCTATTGGACATCATGTTGGGAAAGAGGGGTTGACATGATGGACAGATAAGGGGAAACAAATGATAAAACACAGGAAGCTTGGTATTGCAATGTCATAATTTACACAAAATCTATTTAAATGGTGAAATGATTAGCTCATATGATTCAATACGGCATCATGCAAAATAACAAATGCAAAAATAGGCAATATTACCAAGAAAAATGGGTAACACTTTATAATAAGGTTTATTAGTTAACCTGAACAATACATTAGGATTTATTAATCTTACACTGCAAAAAATGCTTTTCTTACTCAGTATTTTTGTCTTGTTTCCAGTCCAAATATCAAACATTTCTTAAATCAAAATGCATTTACTAAAGTAGTGAAATTATTAGATATTAAGTCTTATTTTCTGGGTGAGTTTTTGCTTAAAATAAGCTCAATTATCTGCCAATGGAGTCAGAAAAATAATCTAGTTTATGTTTGAATTAACATTATTTTTCTGACCCCATTGGCAGATACTTTTGCTTTTTTTTAAGCATCAACTCACTTCATTTTTATTTATTTCCCCAGAAAACCGGACATAATATCTCATGTCATTTTACTCTTCTAGTAAACGCATCTTGATTTAAGAATTTGTATATATTTGGACTGGAAACAAGACAAAAATACTGAGTAAGAAAAGCATTTTTTTTTTATTTCATTTTTTTTAAAAGCATTGAAATTATTCATTTCAACATTTACTAATATGTTATAAAAATCAAATGTTGTGTTTGTTAACATTAGTTAATGCACTGTGAACTAACATGAACTACAAGAACTAATAATTAACAAATACTGTAACAAATGTATTGCTCATTGTTAGCTAATATATTATTAACTAATAAACTTTATTGTAAAGTGTTACCGAAAAATGATACGTGTACACTTCTTAATTTTGTTACATCAATGCATCTCATTAGATATGCATATTTCACTGAATGAGTGAATAAACATCAGACATACTATATGCTATGAGTGTATTTGATATTGCAAAGCACAAAGATCACAAATGGTTTTTGAGGTGTTCAAATCATAAAGGAAGGGAGGGGGATATGGAAAGGAATAAAAAGATTTAAAATAACATGTACCTTTTGTCATTGCCACTACTGGGACCAGAAGGCAACTTAAGGTAGAGGTAGAGCTTTTCGATATCTGTAAACTTCTCAACATCTTGCTGCGTAAATGAAGAACACAAGGGCATTTTAGACAAGATTTATATGATGTTTTAAGTCAAGCATGTTCACACGGTAATTAAAGGATTAGTTCACTTTAAAAAAAACTTTTGCTGATAATTTACTCACCCCCATGTCATCCAAGATGTCCATGTCTTTCTTTCTTCAGTCGAAAATAAATTAAGGTTTTTGATGAAAACATTCCAGGATTTTTCTCCATATAATGGACTGTTCATCATTCAACGAACGAAATGACTCGAAAAAAGATTCGTTCACTTTGATGAACGAGTTCGAACAGGAGAGTCATGAACGCGCATCACAGAACAGAGCAAGGCGAGCATTTGTGCTTATAAAACTTAAACTTTTGTATTTATTTTTGAATGAGCGATGGTTTCTCTAGATAAGACCTTATTCATCGTCTGGTGTCGTTTAAAGTCCTTTGAAGCTGCACTGAAACTGTCATTTGGACCTTGAACCGTTTGGGTCCCATTGAAGTCCATTATATGGAGAAAAATCCTGGAATGTTTTCATCAAAAACCTTCATTTCTTTTCGACTGAAGAAAGAAAGACATGGACATCTTGGATGACATGGGGGTGAGTAAATTATCAGCAAAAGTTTTTTTAAAAGTGAACTAATCCTTTAAAATGCAATAAAACTGTTAAAATGATAAAAATTATATGACTAACATTAGACATAATTAACTTAAAAAACTTAAACTGTCAGTTCATTTGTTATTTGGGTGTGAAATCTGTAGTGTATTTTATAGAACAACTGATTTATTATATTTGATTATGTGCTTTTTGGTCATTTTAGCAAGTATTTGACACTTAAAGGTTGATCACTCGAAGGTTTCAATATAGATTACACAAGATATCCAGTACACTGCAACAAAATCTTTTCTTACTTAGTATTTTTGTCTTGTTTCCAGTTCAAATATAAAAATTCTTAAATCAAGATGCATTTACTAGAGTAAGATGACGAGATATTATGTTCTGTTTTCTGGGGAAATAAATAAAAATGAAGTGAGTTGATGCTTAAAAAAAGCAAAAATATCTGCCAATGGGGTCAGAAAAATAATCTTAAACAGAAACAAGGTTATTTTTCTGACCCCATTGGCAGATATTTAGCTTATTTTAAGCAAAAATTCACATTTATTTCCCCAGACAATAAGACTTAATATCTAATCATTTCACTACTTTAGTAAATCCATCTTGATTTAAGAAATGTTTGATATTTGGACTGGAAACAAGACAAAAATACAAAGTAAGAAAAGCATTTTTTGCAGTGTAGTCAAACATTTATTTCGGGCCCTGCAAGACTTGGCAGTCCATGACATCACTGTTTTCTCCTGCATTCATTTGCGCACGGTTGGCGTATTCAAAGGGGGAAAGCAGGTCCCCTCGAGTCCAGCAAACACACAATACTGGAGTGTGTCTGCGCATATGACCAGCAAACCTGCAATCCTGCTCAGCTTTTAGCCAGTTGCCATGTAAACCTTGTCAGTAAACATGCATGTCAATGCTGACACACACTTCGTTTCAGCACAGGCTCCTCCCACCTCGCTTTCAATTGGCTGGTGAGAATGAATTCCTCTCACCTCTTCCTATTCTATTTGCCTCTTTGTTGCTAGGGGAAACCGGCACTCATGAATGGGGTGAGGCTTGACAGCCAATGAGCAGTAAAGTAAAAAAAATAAAAGACAATTCGCTGTTATTTCTAAATGCACCAGGTAGCCGTTATAAATGCATCTATTCAGTGCTAGGGCTGATATATGTGACCCTGGACCACAAAACCAGTCACAAGGGTAAACTTTTTTAATTGAGATGTAAACATCATTTGAAAGCTGAATAAATAAGCTTTCCATTTAGGTATGGTTTGTTAGGATAGGATAATATTTGGCCGGGATATTGAAAATCTGGAATTTGAAGGTAAAAAAAAAAAAAAACATTGAGAAAATCGCCTTTAAAGTCGTCCATTTACGTTCGCGATTTTGAAAAAAATATATATTTTGATTCTGGCTACTGAACAGTATGGCGTCTGTATGAAGTGGTTATCTTGCCTCTGATTGGCTGAACAGCAGCAACAGGTGATACTGGCCAATCACTGAGTAATATAAAACTTTATGCTCTTGATTGGAAAAACACGATTCAGACTCTAAATTTACTCCTGAATCGGAAACAGATTCGACTCTAAATTCTGATCGGAAACAGATTCGACTCTAAATTCTGATCGGAAACAGATTCAACTCTAAATTCTGATCGTAAACAGATTCAGCTCTAAATTCTGATCGGAAACAGATTCAGCTCTAAATTCTGATCGGAAACAGATTCAGCTCTAAATTCTGATCGGAAACAGATTCGACTCTAAATTCTGATCGGAAACAGATTCACTCTAAATTCTGATCGGAAACAGATTCACTCTAATTCTGATCGGAAACAGATTCGACTCTAAATTCTGATCGGAAACAGATTCAGCTCTAAATTCTGATCGGAAACAGATTCAGCTCTAAATTCTGATCGGAAACAGATTCGACTCTAAATTCTGATCGGAAACAGATTCAGCTCTAAATTCTGATCGGAAACAGATTCGACTCTAAATTCTGATCGGAAACAGATCAGCCTAAATGATCGAAACAGTTCACTCTAAATTCTGATCGGAAACAGATTCAGAATCTTCTTTAAATTCTGATCGAAACAGATTCAGCTCTAAATTCTGATCGGAAACAGATTCAACTCTAAATTCTGTTTGGAAACAGATTCAGCTCTAAATTCTGATCGGAAACAGATTCAAGCTCTAAATTCTGATTGTAAACAGATTCAGACTCTAAATTCTGATCGGAAACAGATTCGACTCTAAATTCTGATCGGAAACAGATTCAACTCTAAATTCTGATAGAAACAGATTCAGCTCTAAATTCTGATCGGAAACAGATTCAGCTTTAAATTGATAGAAACAGATTCAGCTCTAAATTCTGATCGGAAACAGATTCAACTCTAAATTCTGATGGAAACAGATTCAGCTCTAAATGATCGGAAACAGATTCAGCTCTAAATTCTGATCGGAAACAGATTCGACTCTAAATTCTGATAAGAAGAACTAAGATCAAACGATTCGATAAATTCTGATCGGAAACAGATTCAACTCTAAATTCTGATCGGAAACAGATTCACTCTAAATCCTGATCGGAAACAGATTCGAACTCTAAATCTGATCGGAAACAGATTCACTCTAAATTCTGATCGAAACAGATTCAACTCTAAATTCTGATCGGAAACAGATTCAGCTCTAAATTCTGATAGAAACAGATTCAACTCTTAATTCTGATCGTAAACAGATTCAACTCTAAATTCTGATCGGAAACAGATTCAACTCTAAATTCTGATTGCAAACAGATTCAACTCTATAATGCACCACATTACAGCATTGCTTCCACAAACAGCCAGTCACACTAATTAACTTTATTACCTGGAGAAAGAATCGTTCATACTGAAGCTTTAGAAGCGTATTACTTTACTGTAATGTTTATTTGTACATTTGCACACTGTTGAAAAGCTGTGAACGTATAGCTGTACTTAGAACAACGTCCACCAGCCCATCCTCATGACGATACACATTCTATTCCATTCAATTCAATTTTATTATATTATAAATTGTGGCATATTACTCAAATGTGAGCTAAAAATAGCAACTCAAACTACTATAACACATTATTAGTTTAAGGAAGTTTTGCTTGCTTTAAATGTAGAGTCACTAGAGTGATTCTGAACCGTGTTTTTATTTTCCTGGTGACGGGCTCCATGACTACAACACACCACACACACACACACACACACCACACACACACACACACACACACACACACACACACACACACACACACACACACACACACACAACACACACACACACACACACACACACAAAAGCAATAATTAACATAGAATAAAAAAGCCTGCAAGGATTGACTTTTGACTTTCATTTTTGTCAGCTTTGTCTTGACTATTATCGGTTGAAAGGATATTTCTGTCTAGTTTTCTAACTCACATAAAGATTTCTCGATGTTCACTCAATAAAAGATTTTTGTTGTGGACCGTAAACTTATAAAACAGTCGTAATTTAATATTTTTCAACTTAAAACCTTATTATATCTGATCAGTAACTTTATTGATCAGTACAAATTTATTAAAGTTTTGAATGTTACCATGTTTTTAGCATGATGATCCTGAAACGACCTCTTCTGGGTCAAATTGAACCCGAATGCATTTAAAGAAAATTATATACAATAATCTAACGATGTTTTCTTATAACACTATAAAACTAAAGCAATTATATAAGCTCTTTCACTTTAATTTTGATAGGAAATGTAAAATTTTCCCAGAAGTCTTTTTTTAATGCAATATTTACCCAATATTACTTTCAAAAAAATGCCAATTATCTTTATAAACAGTTGGAACAATAATAGGATAAGACATCAATATTCATTAATTGTTACATTTTTAAATAATATTTTAAATATATATATTCTTCCGCCCTAATAATAAAGTTCATTAACTGTAATAATTGTTTGCTTGTCAAACAACATTGCAACTTGCTGCATTAATACAGAACGCATCTGCATTATAAACCACACCTTCACACATGAATATGAATTTAGAGTGCAAAATATCTGTCTGATAGCACTAAATGTTCATAAGTAATGACAAAAGACTTACCAATATATTCTCCACTTTTGATTGTACAGATTTGCTGCAAAACAAGAAAAACAAGGATTGTTAGTGCGGTTCTGCTTGAGTAAAAAAGGTCTAAACCCACAGTGATGAAAACTGTTGAGTTCCAGATAACAGGCAGGGCATTTCAGGAGGCGGTGTCATTTAGATAAAAGAATTCGTAGAAAGAGCAGGACTTTTCTTTCATTATTAATGACAGTGTCAAAGGTGAAGTCAGGGCATGTGCATTACTGCCACACACGCCTGGGTAACCCAGCAGCTTTACTGGTTCTGGAGAAAACAAGCTTTTGTGGACATCTTGGGTTGATAATCATAGATGTCTGATTTTAATTGCAATGGATGTATGATTTTGCATGGAGATTTTCTGATGTCACTGCATGGGATCTCAATTCCAGCTAAATCAGCTAAAAATGAAATGTAATGAAATTACAAGTAGACTTTGACAAAGTCATTCACTGAGATCATATATTTGCATTTGAAATCGGATATGCAATGCAATGAAATCAGAGAAAATCATATCCAAAGAATGAAATCAGAAATCACACATATTTACAGGCACTAAAATCATATATCAAATGCAACAAAATCATACAATCCATTTAATTATATCAGATACCCCAATGCATTAAATGATATATTACTTGCATTTGAAATCAGATGTGTTATGCAAAGAAATGCAATAAAAATCAGAATGCAATAAAATCATATATCCATTGCAACTGAAATCGGATATCCATATGAAATGAAATTAAAAATCAGACATAATTACGAGCAATGAATCAGATATTGCATATGACATTAGAAAGTCCATGCAATAAAATCAGCATGCTTAGATAAATTCTATCCAAGTCAATTAAATCATAGGCTACATCCAATGCCACTGAAATCAGAAAACCTAAAGCAATGCATTTAGAAATATTAATAATCACATGCACTGAAATCATATATCTCACGCGACAATGCATTATCAGACATCCCCATGCACTAAAATGTGACTACTTAAAATTGAAGACTAAATCAATCAGATAAAACTCAAGACTTCATCCTCATGCAATAAAATCATACAACTGAAAACAGACATACAAATGAAATTAGAAATCAGACAATCACGTGCACTGAAATCTGATATTACATGCATTTAAAAACCAGATATACCACATGACATTAAATCAGTCATTCTATGCAATGACATCAGAAAGTCCATGCACTGAAATCAGACATCATATCCAAGAAACTGAAATCAGACATCATCCCATGCAACAAAATCCCCCTACCCATGGACTGGACATTCCCATGCACTGAATGTAGATATAACTTGAATCTGGAATCAGATTTACTGTGCAATGACATCTGACGTCCAGTGCAATGACGAGATACTCAATGAGAGCAAATCAGACATCATGCAATGAAATCATGCATCTGAAATCAAATATTGCATGCAACGGAACCATATGCAGGCCCACTGTCCAGCTGAAATAAGGCTGTAAACAACCCAAACATAACATGCAATGGAATCAGACATCCCGTTACAAGTGCCAGCCATCAGACGCGCGTGCACGTTCGCGAGATCGGATCTCTCACCAAATGGAGTTCTTGATCTTGTTGTACTGCAGTGCCGTGGCCTCGAGGCTCTGCAGGGACGCTCCGGGAACACCGGGAACACCGGGCTGTTGTTGTTGATCATCAGCCATCACGGTGAGCTTCATGCATGGGAGGGGGAAGAGGAGGAGGAGGAGCAGGAGGAAGAGGAGGACAGATTCAGCATGTAGGCCTCATTTGAGCGCATAACGCCCGGAGCCGAGCCGAGACGAGCCGTTACCGGGAGTCTGGACCGAGCAGCACGGGCTCGGTTGTCGGATTCGGACGCATACACCGCGGCGGAAGAGAACGAGGCGGAAAAACACGGAGATTCTCGGAGAGAAACAGCAGCAGCCACTGACCGAGCTGAAGCGGGGACTGCGCATGCGCACAGGCGTGTGCGCGCTCGCGTGTGTAACCTAGCTACAGTCATGCTGGAAATTGCCATCAAAAGTGATCAAAATCTTCATTCTGTTCATGTATAAAGATAAAATGTGTTTTATTATTCTAAACATGTAAAAAAGAGTTTAGGTTACTCCAAAAAAAAAGTGATTACTACCATAGTACTATGTTCCCAAAACATGTATATACCATTGTATATTAATTATCTTTATTATATAATAATATAATTCTATAGTATCTTTGTGTAGATCAATAAAAGCTGACAATCACCTACATTGGGAGGGAAACAGCTTCATGTATTAAAATTAAAAAGTGGTTTGGGTTGGGGTAATTATCATTAAACTAATTTAAAACTAACACTAGGACAAAAGTGGCAGAATGTACATTGATATAGTAATGTTCTCACACACACAGGACTGCATGTGGGTCTGATTTCATTGCATGGATTTTCTGTTGTCACTGCATAGAATACTGATTTTATTGTAATATATGATTCCAGTGCATGTGATAAATGATAAATAAATAAATGTTTGGCAATGTATATAATTTAAAAATGGCAATAAAGTTATTTAAATATCGAATCTGTGAACAACAAAATAATTCTACACTGCCCTCTACTGTTGATACACAATACAGCATAAACATGTCTATACTGCCCTCTGCTGTTAGTAACTCTACACTGACCCTCTCTATACATCTCTATACTGCCCTCTGCTGTTAATAACTCTACACTGACCCCTCTATACATCTCTATACTGCTCCTCTGCTGTTAATAACTCTACACTGACCCTCTCTATACATCTCTATACTGCCCTCTGCTGTTAATAACTCTACACTGACCCTCTCATTCTGCCCTTGCTGTTAATAACTCTACACTGACCCTCTATACATCTCTATACTGCCTCTGCTGTTAATAACTCTACACTGACCCTCTCTATACATCTCTATACTGCCCTCTGCTGTTAATAACTCTACACTGACCCTTCTCTCTATACATCTTATACTGCCCACTCTGCTGTTAAATACACTCTACACTGACGCCTCTGCTATATCATCTCTATACTGCCCTCTGCTGTTAATAACTCTACACTGACCCATCTATACATCTCTATACTGCCCTCTGCTGTTAATAACTCTACACTGACCCTCTCTATACATCTCTATACTGCCCTCTGCTGTTAATAACTCTACACTGACCCTCTCTATACATCTCTATACTGCCCTCTGCTGTTAATAACTCTACACTGACCCCTCTATACATCTCTATACTGCCCTCTGCTGTTAATAACTCTACACTGACCCTCTCTATACATCTCTATACTGCCCTCTGCTGTTAATAACTCTACACTGACCTCTCTCTATACATACTCTATACCGCCCTCTGCTGTTAATAACTCTACACTGACCCTCTCTATACATCTCTATACTGCCCTCTGCTGTTAATAACTCTACACTGACCCCTCTATACATCTCTATACTGCCCTCTGCTGTTAATAACTCTACACTGACCCTCTCTATACATCTCTATACTGCCCTCTGCTGTTAATAACTCTACACTGACCCTCTCTATACATCTCTATACTGCCCTCTGCTGTTATAACTCTACACTGACCCTCTCTATACATCTCTATACTGCCTGCTCTACGTTAATAACTCTACACTGACCCTCTCTATACATCTCTATACTGCCCTCTGCTGTTAATAACTCTACACTGACCCTCTCTATACATCTCTATACTGCCCTCTGCTGTTAATAACTCTACACTGACCCTCTCTATACATCTCTATACTGCCCTCTGCTGTTAATATAACCCTCTATACACTATGATGCCCTCTTTAATATCTATCCTCTATACATCTATACTGCCCTCTGCTGTTAATAACTCTACACTGGCCCTCTCTATACATCTCTATACTGCCCTCTGCTGTTAATAACTCTACACTGACCCTCTCTATACATCTCTATACTGCCCTCTGCTGTTAATAACTCTACACTGACCCTCTCTATACATCTCTATACTGCCCTCTGCTGTTAATAACTCTACACTGACCCTCTCTATACATCTCTATACCTGCCCTCTGCTGTTAATAACTCTACACTGACCCACTCTATATACATCTCTATACTGCCCTCTGCTGTTAATAACTCTACACTGACCCTCTCTATACATCTCTATACTGCCCTCTGCTGTTAATAACTCTACACTGACCCTCTCTATACATCTCTATACTGCCCTCTGCTGTTAATAACTCTACACTGACCCTCTTATCTCTATATACTCGCTTAATACTACTGCCCTCTCCTGCTCTGTTAATAACTCTACACTGACCCTCTATACATCTCTATACTGCCCTCTGCTGTTAATAACTCTACACTGACCTCTCTATACATCTCTATACTGCCCTCTGCTGTTAATAACTCTACACTGACCCTCTCTTATACATCTCTATACTGCCCTCTGCTGTTAATAACTCTACACTGACCCTCTCTATACATCTCTATACTGCCCTCTGCTGTTAATAACTCTACACTGACCCTCTCTATACATCTCTATACGCCCTCTGCTGTTAATAACTCTACACTGACCCTCTCTATACATCTCTATACTGCCCTCTGCTGTTAATAACTCTACACTGACCCTCTCTATACATCTCTATACTGCCCTCTGCTGTTAATAACTCTACACTGACCCTCTCTATACATCTCTATACTGCCCTCTGCTGTTAATAACTCTACACTGACCCTCTCTATACATCTCTATACTGCCCTCTGCTGCTTAATAACTCTACACTGACCCTCTCTATACATCTCTATACTGCCCTCTGCTGTTAATAACTCTACACTGACCCTCTGCTAACATCTCTATACTGCCCTCTGCTGTTAATAACTCTACACTGACCCTCTCTATACATCTCTATACTGCCCTCTGCTGTTAATAACTCTACACTGACCTCCATCTCTTATAACCATCTCTATACTGCCCTCTGCTGTGTTAATAACTCTACACTGACCCTCTCTATACATCTCTATACTGCCCTCTGCTGTTAATAACTCTACACTGACCCTCTCTATACATCTCTATACTGCCCTCTGCTGTTAATAACTCTACACTGACCCTCTCTATACATCTCTATACTGCCCTCTGCTGTTAATAACTCTACACTGACCCTCTCTATACATCTCTATACTGCCCTCTGCTGTTAATAACTCTACACTGACCCTCTTATACATCTCTATACTGCCCTCTGCTGTTAATAACTCTACACTGACCCTCTCTATACATCTCTATACTGCCCTCTGCTGTTAATAACTCTACACTGACCCTCTATACATCTCTATACCACCCTCTGCTGTTAATAACTCTACACTGACCCTCTCTATACATCTCTATACTGCCCTCTGCTGTTAATAACTCTACACTGACCCTCTCTATACATCTCTATACTGCCCTCTGCTGTTAATAACTCTACACTGACCCACTCTATACATCTCTATACTGCCCTCTGCTGTTAATAACTCTACACTGACCCTCTCTATACATCTCTATACTGCCCTCTGCTGTTAATAACTCTACACTGACCCTCCTATACATCTCTATACTGCCCTCTGCTGTTAATAACTCTACACTGACCCTCTCTATACATCTCTATACCGCCCTCTGCTGTTAATAACTCTACACTGACCCTCTCTATACATCTCTATACTGCCCTCTGCTGTTAATAACTCTACACTGACCCTCTATACATCTACATTATAACTGCCCTCTGCTGTTAATAACTCTACAATGGCCCTCTCTATACATCTCTATACTGCCCTCTGCTGTTAATAACTCTACACTGACCCTCTATACATCTCTATACTGCCCTCTGCTGTTAATAACTCTACACTGACCCCTCTATACATCTCTATACTGCCCTCTGCTGTTAATAACTCTACACTGACCCTCTATACATCTCTATACTGCCCTCTGCTGTTAATAACTCTACACTGACCCTCTATACATCTCTATACTGCCCTCTGTGTACCTCTGCTCACTTTATCCTGTTTAATAACTCTACACTGACCCACTCTATACCGCCCTCTGCTGTTAAAGGGGTCATATAATGGTACATGCACTTTTAAAAGTTGATTGTACTGAAATGTGTGTTGGCAGTGCCTGTACACAACCATCATATAATGATAAAAATCCATCCAGGGGTTTTGTTTTAATCTCCTTATTATATGTTTTCCCCTGTCTCAAATCGAGCCGTTCGAGCCTGTGACGTCACAAGCTCGCACGCCCCTCCCACGACTGTTGATTGACAGCAGCGTTTCAACACAGACCCGCCCTCTCTCGTGAGTGAGATGTCAATCATAGTTCGTCATTGTTTACACTGGAGCAGAATGGCGGCTGTCTAAGCGATTGTGGTGTTCTGTTCTTGGGTGCAATAAGGAACACAGCAGTCATTTTAATGTTCCTAAATCCGAACCGCTGAAGACGCAGTGGCTGAGTTTTGTTTATGAAGGAAATATTCACGACGAGCAACGTCAATGCGCTCATGTTTGCGCAAATCATTTCTCACCAGACTGCTTTTTAAACGAGGCGAGGGTCAATATAAATCAGGTTTTGCTAAGAAGCTGCTACTGAAAAAGGAATCGGTACCAACTATTCGTGTTCCTGTTGGACCTCAAGAAGAAGTGAGTGTAACGTTTAAGTAACCTTTATATTTAACCTTTATATTAATCTTTGCAAATCCCTTGCACGCTTCACGATGATTGTGGCTAATGTTTACACTCAGGGTGCATTACGGCATGTATTCTATGTAACGTTACGACGTTCTAAATATATTTCATAAGCCCACGTTTATAATGAAAAATGCGTTATAGTTATGTGTTAATACGCAGGTGTTACAGTTAACGTAACAGGAATATTAACATGAATATCAATGCAGTTACAATACTATAGATGTACTTAAAAGTTTTCTTAAAACATAAAACATTTTCGTACTGCACTAAACATGAACATACAACAAATTCTTAGGTATCCTTCAACTACTGCTAGAATCATTACTGACATGACCTCATGTCAGTTTCAGTCACGAGTTGTACCTAACACTGAGAACGTCACGCATCACTGACAAGCCTACATTTACAAAAAAAGAGAAAAGTTTTTCAACATAAATCTGTCAACGAACTAACCTATAACTTACATTAGTAAGTTACGTTAAACACATAGCGTTTGTATCTCACAACTATAACGTTACCCTGCCAGTACATACAAAAATAGAAACCAACCATTCAGAAACGTCCTGTTCGAGCCTTAATTGTCGAACTTCTTCGGGGCTGTCATCTTGTTTCGGGTCCGACTCCGGTTCAAACTGATACGGTTGCACAGATTTGTCCTCAGAGCGAATCCCGCTGCCATAATAAACCCTCAAATGTTGTCAAGTCAACACTCCATGTGCGTTGTGTCAATGCGCCCACAGAACAGAGGGGCGGAGTCAGCGAAGCTCATTATCATTTAAAGGCATATGCACTAAAACGGCGTGCTGAAAACAGAGCTGTTTTTGAGCAGGTAAAATGAGTGTTTTCTTACAATACTAATGAGAATTTTTAATAAAAGTATATAACAAAGTTTTCATTTAGACCCTAAAGATTCATATTAACTTGTACAAAAATGGCATTATATGACCCCTTTAATAACTCTACACTGACCCTCTCTATACATCTCTATACTGCCCTCTGCTGTTAATAACTCTACACTGACCCTCTCTATACATCTCTATGCCGCCCTCTGCTGTTAATAACTCTACACTGACCCTCTATACATCTCTATACTGCCCTCTGCTGTTAATAACTCTACACTGACCCTCTCTATACATCTCTATACTGCCCTCTGCTGTTAATAACTCTACACTGACCCTCTCTATACATCTCTATACTGCCCTCTGCAGTTAATAACTCTACACTGACCCTCTGTATACATCTCTATACTGCCCTCTGCTGTTAATAACTCTACACTGACCCTCTCTATACATCTCTATACTGCCCTCTGCTGTTAATAACTCTACACTGACCCTCTCTATACATCTCTATACTGCCCTCTGCTGTTAATAACTCTACACTGACCCTCTATACATCTCTATACTGCCCTCTGCTGTTAATAACTCTACACTGACCCTCTCTATACATCTCTATACTGCCCTCTGCAGTTAATAACTCTACACTGACCCTCTCTATACATCTCTATACCGCCCTCTGCTGTTAATAACTCTACACTGACCCTCTCTATACATCTCTATACCGCCCTCTGCTGTTAATAACTCTCCACTGACCCTCTCTATACATCTCTATACTGCCCTCTGCTGTTAATAACTCTACACTGACCCTATCTATCATCTTCTATCTGCCTCTGCTGTTAATAACTCTACACTGACCCTCTCTATACATCTCTATACTGCCTCTGCTGTTAATAACTCTACACTGACCCTCTATACATCTCTATACTGCCCTCTGCTGTTAATAACTCTACACTGACCCTCTCTATACATCTCTATACTGCCCTCTGCTGTTAATAATCTACACTGACCATCTTATACATCTCTTATACTGCCCTCTGCTGTTAATAACTCTACACTGACCTCATTATACATCTCTATACTGCCTTCTGCTGTTAATAACTCTACACTGACCCTCTCTATACATCTCTATACTGCCCTCTGCTGTTTAATAACTCTACACTGACCCCTCTTATACATCTATACTGCCCTCTGCTGTTAATAACTCTACACTGACCCCTCTATACATCTCTATACTGCCCTCTGCTGTTAATAACCTACTGAACACCTTATCCTGGTAATCTCTACATGACCCTTATACATTCTATACTGCCCTTGCTGTTAATAACTCTACACTGACCCTCTTATCATCTCTATACTGCCTTCTGCTGTTAATAACTACTACACTGACCCTCTGATACATCTCTATACTGCCCTCTGCTGTTAATAACTCTACACTGACCTCATCTATACATCTCTATACTGCCCTCTGCTGTTAAAAACTCTACACTGACCCATCTATACATCTCTATACTGCCTCTGCTGTTAATAACTCTACACTGACCCTCTATACATCTCTATACTGCCCTTGCTGTTAATAACTCTACACTGACCCTCTTATACATCTCTATACTGCCTCTGCTGTTAATAACTCTACACTGACCCTCTATACATCTCTATACTGCCCTCTGCTGTTATAATTAACTGCTACTCTGATTGCCCTCTGCGTTATATACATCTCTATACTGCCCTCTGCTGTTAATAACTCTACACTGACCCTTCTTACATCTCTATACTGCCTCTGCTGTTAATAACTCTACACTGACCCTCTATATACTATTCTCTACTTTCACTGCCTCTGCTGTTAATAACTCTACACTGACCCTCTACTCTCTATACTCCCTCTTAATAACTACTGCCCTCTCTTTACATCCTATAACTGCCCATCTTATACTCTCTATACTGCCCTCTGCTGTTAATAACTCTACACTGACCCTCTCTATACATTCTCTATACTGCCCTCTGCTGTTAATAACTCTACACTGACCCTCTCTATACATCTCTATACTGCCCTCTGCTGTTAATAACTCTACACTGACCCTCTATACATCTCTATCTGCCCTCTGCTGTTAATAACTCTACACTGACCCTCTTATACATCTCTATACTGCCCTCTGCTGTTAATAACTCTACACTGACCCTCTTATACATCTCTATACTGCCTCTGCTGTTAATAACTCTACACTGACCCTCTATACATCTCTATACTGCCCTCTGCTGTTAATAACTCTACACTGCCCTCTTTACATCTTATACTGCCCTCTGCTGTTAATAACTCTACACTGACCCTCTATACATCTCTATACTGCCTCTGCTGTTAATAACTCTACACTGACCCTCTATACATCTCTATACTGCCTCTGCTGTTAATAACTCTACACTGACCCTCTCTTATACATCTCTATTACTGCCCTCTGCTGTTAATAACTCTACACTGACCCTCTACATCTATACCTCTGCGTATACTTACATGACCCTCATGCCCTGTGTTATAACTTACATGCCTCTTATACATCTCTATACTGCCCTCTGCTGTTAATAACTCTACACTGACCCTCTTACATCTCTATACTGCCCTCTGCTGTTAATAACTCTACACTGACCCTCTATACATCTCTATACTGCCTCTGCTGTTAATAAACTCTACACTGACCTCTTAATCTCTATACTGCCTCTGCTGTTAATAACTCTACACTGACCCTCTATACATCTCTATACTGCCTCTGCTGTTAATAACTCTACACTGACCTCTTACATCTCTATACTGCCCTCTGCTGTTAATAACTCTACACTGACCCTCTATACATCTCTATCTGCCCTCTGCTGTTATAACTCTACACTGACCCTCTATACATCTCTTACTGCCTCTGCTGTTAATAACTCTACACTGACCCTCTATACATCTCTATACTGCCTCTGTGTTAATAACTCTACACTGACCCTCTCTATACATCTCTATACTGCCCTCTGCTGTTAATAACTCTACACTGACCTCTATACTCTCTATACTGCCCTCTGCTGTTAATAACTTCATGCCTCTTAACTATACTGCTCTGTTAATTACACTCTCTATACATCTCTATACTGCCCTCTGCTGTTAATAACTCTACACTGACCCTCTATACATCTCTATACTGCCCTCTGCTGTTAATAACTCTACACTGACCCTCTATACATCTCTATACTGGCTCTGCTGTAATAACTCTACACTGATCCTCTCTATACTGCCCTCTGCTGTTAATAACTCTACACTGACCCTCTATACATCTCTATACTGCCCTCTGCTGTTAATAACTCTACACTGACCCTCTATTATCTATACTGGCCTCTGCTGTTAATAACTCTACACTGACCAATCTCTATACTGGCCTCTGCTGTTAATAACTCTACACTGACCCTCTATACATCTCTATACTGGCCTCTGCTGTTAATAACTCTACACTGACCCTCTATACATCTCTATACTGGCCTCTGCTGTTAATAACTCTACACTGGCCCTCTCTATACATCTCTTCGTGACTCTCCTGTTCGAACTCGTTCATCAAAATGAACGAATCTTTTTTTCGAGTCATTTCGTTCATTCAACAAACAAAATGAACGAAATGACTCGAAAAAAGACTCGTTCATTTTGATGAACGAGTTCGAACAGGAGAGTCACAATCGCGCATCACAGAATAGAGCAAGGCATAAAACTTACTTTTTTATTTATTTATTTTTGAAATGACCGATCGTTTCGCAAGATAAGACCCGTATGCATCGTCTGGTGTCGTTTAAAGC
The DNA here is from genome assembly GCA_036326025.1 of Chrosomus eos. NCBI lineage: Eukaryota > Metazoa > Chordata > Actinopteri > Cypriniformes > Leuciscidae > Chrosomus > Chrosomus eos. Next base: position 30,123,162 of record CM070842.1, read on the forward strand.
CCTTTGAAGCTGCACTGAAACTGTCATTTGGACCTTGAACCGTTTGGGTCCCATTGAAGTCCATTATATGGAGAAAAATCCTAGAGTGTTTTCATCAAAAACCTTCGACTTTTCGACTGAAGAAAGAAAGACATGGACATCTTGGATGACATGGGGGTGAGTAAATTATCAGCAAAAGTTTTTTTAAAGTGAACTAATCCTTTAATGTGTTTAATTGCACTCTAATACTGAACCGGCATGTATTTTTCAATACAATAGAAGCAATATTTTGAACTCTGTTTACATTTTCATAAAACTGAATCAAAAGTTATGTCTTATACTCTCTGTCATTTTTTTAAAGTTATGAGGTCAAAGGTCATGCAACAGCGTATATAGCTTTCAAAGCATGAACATCACATTGACTGAATTATTGTATATTTATTGGCCATGAAAAATGTGTTAAAACCTGCATATCAAAATTGCAGTATTTTATTATTTAATGCATAATGCATGCTTATGCATCTTAATTCACCCATCAGTAATCTTTCATAAAGAAGTTAAAACCATTTCAAATTCAGTCTGTTTATAATCTTTGATGTGAGGAACTGATGGAGACTCGACCTGATGATTGAGGCTATAGATTAACATAGCATTCAGAATAACACTATCAGACTATCAGTCTATACTGCATACCATACACAGTATACACACTTTCTGTGTTTCAGCATTCTTCTGCACTTTATGAGAATATTCTATTTATTACATAAAGACAGGTTATAACTCATAATCTTTTCTCAGGTGTTGTTTTTTAATGTTATAGTACCTAGATGAAAAAAAAAAACAACCATGGAAGTTTTTAACTAAAACTATTAAAAATTGTTAATTGAAATAAAGTTGAAATAAAATTATGCAAGCATATTAATTGAAATAATGAAAATTACTGAAATAAACAAGTTGAAGTACTAAAATCACTAAAACAGGAAAAAAAATTAAAGGGTAAATAGAAAATTTTAAAAACAATAATAAAATTGACAAAAGCACATTACAAAATTACTAAAATAAAATTAAAAAAAACTGAAAATGCTAATTCAAACTATTAATAAATACTTAAATAAAACTTACAAGAAAATTGGAAATGTAGCCTAATAAAGGTAAATGGAAATTTATATATGTAAAATTAGCAAAAGCACGTAACAAAATTACTAAAAACCAACTAAAATAATTAAAAATATTAATAAATACTATCTTAGAATACAAAAAACATACAACAAACATAAATAACTGAAACAAGTAACTAAATAAGTACTAAAAGTTCTAAAACTGAAATAAAAATAAATAAAAAGGTAAATAGAAATAAAAAAAAACTAATTTACTAATTAAATAAATTTAGAATTGCTAAAACTAAAATAATGTTTATATATATATATATATAAATATTTTTGAAAATATAAAAATAAAAAGCTAATTCAAAACATTAATAAAAACCACAATAGTATATAAATACGCTTACGATAAATTTGCATTAAAAATTAAACAATTAAAAAAAAACTTACAACAGAATAAAAAAGACAAAAAGCACAACAAAATGAGTAAAACTTAAGCTAAAATTAAAACAAAAACATAAAAATATTAAAAATTCAGTAGTCAGCATTACAAGTGGATCAAAACCTTTCAAAGTTACACATGAATTTTGAACAATACCGCAACTTTTTTGATCCACTTCAAACGTTGACTACTGTATTAATAAATACGATGATAGTATAAAACCAAAACAGCACAGAATACCGAATCCTACAATCAAATGCACAATAATTCCTGACTCATGTTTTATTATGTTCCATCTCTCGCTTTCTTTAAAAACATTGTATAGAACGGTGTAAATGATTTGTATTTGTATTGTCTTTTAGATATGTTTGTTTATTATGTTATGTACTACTTTATAATGTTTGTCTTGTGCTGCACATCTTGACCAGGACTGCTGGAAGAGATACTGTACGGGACCTTCCTGGTTACATAAATAAATCAAAATTTAGACATTTTCTACATAAAATATGTTGATGTGAAACAACACCGCTGTTTGTTTTCCTCCAGGTTTCAGGAGTGGTGACGCATAGACGCTGTGTTGAGCTGAAGACCCGCTAACAGCATCAGGGCCGTTAGAAAGAATAACACACAGCCGGGGGTCATCAGTGCTTAACCTGACGCATGCACTCCATTGTTCTGCTAAATGTGTGTGTGTGTGTAATTGGCCAGTTAGGGCCCTCGGTAGCGGCCGTCTGTGCAGGGCAGTAAAGAGCCCAGAAGACTGGGGCCGACGGGAACAGACACGAGACACCAGTCTGTCTGTTCAAAATCATCTCAATCATAAACGGATTCTCGTGTTGTGTGTGTGTGTGTGTGTGTGTCGGCTCCCAGACAGACTGTGGCACGTTAACGTTAGTCTCGGGAAACAACCTTCCACCCCTGTGCAAGTCTCTCACAAATCTGAGGATAATAGAAATGTAGTTCGTTTACGTCGTCTGCCTGTTGTTTTTAGGCATGCAGTCCGTAGCTGAGAAATAACATGCAGTATTCGGTTAAAAACTGTGTCATTTAGATCTTGTAAATGGGTTTTATGTGCTTTTGACATAAATCGCAGATTTCAAGCAACATCTTGATTGATATTGTCATTATTTATCGTTTAGTTGTATATCTGATCAATGAACTCAAAATAGTTTGCATGGGTAAATGTGTAGTGTGACTGCTCACTGCTAGAAAGCTAGATAAACTATATAGGTTATTATATATACCTATATAAAGGGTATATATATTGGAAGAAATATTCCATATAGTTTCTTAACTATTATCAGCTGCATGCATAATCAGATAAATGCTGTTTGAGATGCAGTTTAACATTGCAATGTCTCATATATGATGTTCTGAGAGGCCTGGAAAAATGATGAAAAATTAATGCAGTTCATATTGAAAGAAATGTTCTAGTTATGCACACCTTTAAAGTATTTATAATTTTCAGCACTGTTTTGATGTAAATGCATTAATCAAAAGTTGGAATTACAGCGTGAACTTGAATAGTTAACACACTGGAGCCTTTAAGATAAAAATGAGAAAACGCAACGACTTCATAATGATAAAAAAATAACAGCTTTACGGTAAATCCAGCAGCTTTCCAGACAACAAAAGTACACTACTGTTCAAAAGTTTGGGGTCAATACAATTTTTTTTTTTAAAGAAATTAATACTTTTCTCCAGAAATGACGCTTTAAATTGATCAAAAGTGACAGTAAAGACATTAATAATAATGCAAAATATTTGTTTATTTATTAAATGCTTTTCTCTTGAACTTTCAAAGAATCCTGAAAAAAAATGAATCACGATTTGCATAAAAATATGACTGTTTTCAACATTTATAATAATCATAAATGTTTCTTGAGCATCAGATCATCATATTATAGTGATTTCTGAAGGATCATGTGACACTGAAGACTGGAGTAATGATGATAAATTCAGCTTTGATCACAGGAATAAATTACACTTTACTATATATTCACATAAAAACAGCGGATTATAATATTTCACAATATTACTGGGTTTCTTTTGTATTTTTAATCAAATAAATGCAGCCTTGGTGAGCAGAAGAGACTTCTTTAAAAACATTAAAAATATAACCGACCCCAAACTCTTGAACGGTAGTGAATGTTCTAAAAACATTTCGCACTAAGTTATGAGAAGGTTATTTCTGAATATTCCCTAAAAAAAGTTTTCTGGTGTCAGAGAACATTCAAAAGTAACATTTTTTTCTTGGTTATTTGAACGTTTAGTGAACATTCCATTTGGCCAACAGTTTCGGAATGTTACATTTGAATGTTCTCTGAAAATTCCGAACACAATTAGATACATTTAAAAAAAAGCGTCCAACTGAAATGTGTCAGAAAAGAAGCGTTCCGTGAACATCTTGAGAACGCAATTAAAGACCGGATCACTTTGAGCTTTTGTTTGGTTATAACTTCTCTGCTCGTATCACAGCATGTAAAAGCAACGATGCATTAAATATAAAGGCTGTAGACGCTGGTTTGGCCAGAGGGACCCTGCGGAAGTCAAGGGCTGTAAATGCAAATGTCCCGAGCACTAATGTGAGATAATCCAGTGAAGTACACTCGTCTGAGACATTAGCGGGACAAAGCCCTGTCACATCTGCAGCTGCAGCGCCACCATTTAAATACGAATGCAGTCGCTCGGGTCAGATCAAAGCTGGAGGACTGCAGACACGAGCCTGACGCTGGGTCAGACCCACAAGAGCTGTCAGAGCACTGGAGACGCCTGTCTGCACACGGTCTCCAAGCTGACCAGACAACACACACACACACACACACACACACATGCGTTTGTGCTCTGACACTGACGTCATGCACTTAAAAATGATCTCAACATGTATTAAAAATCTCACAAAACATCTTCGCTCAAATATTTGTGAAATTTAAGCTAAAGTGCAGAAAACTGTATCAGATTTAAGCCAATATTCTGATTATTTATCATCTCAAATGACGTCATGCACTTAAAAATCATCTGAACGTATAAAAAATAAAATAAAAACATCTTTGCACAAATAGTTGTGAAATTTAGACTAAAGTGCAGAAAACTAGCAGATTTAAGCCAATATTCAGATTATTTATCATCTGAAATGACATCATGCACCTAAAAATGATCTGAACATGTATTAAAAATCTAAAAAAAAGCATCTTTGCACAAAAATTTGGGAAATTTAAGCTAAAGTGCAGAAAAATGTACAAGATTTTAGCCAATAGTCTGATTATTTATCATTTCAAATGACGTCATGCACTTAAAAATGATCTAAAAAAAACCCCATCTTTGCACAAATATTTGTGAAATTTAAGCAAAAGTGCAGAAAACTGTAGCAGATTTAAGCCAATATTCAGATTATTATATTCTCAAATTACATCATGCACTTAAAAATGATCTGAACATGTATTAAAAATAAAAAAAAAACATCTTTGCACAAATATTTGTGAGATTTAGACAAAAGTGCAGAAAACTGTAGCAGATTTAAGCCAATATTCTGAAATGACGTCATGCACCCAACCGGTCATCTGACATCAGGTTTGTATTTGGTTAAGTGTGTCTCTTTGATTGTTTCTGTAATGTCCCCCCTCACACCCCCCCGTCTGGGGCCCATTATCTCCTGTCTGCGGCCTCAGATGTGTGTTTGATAGCATCTGCCGCCTCTATATAAAGACAGGATCTCCTCCAGATCTGCAACACTCACCCATCATGCATCTGTCGTGTCTGCTGCTCGTCGTGTCTCTCGGGGCCCTCGCCGGGGCCTTCGACCTGGGCCAGACCACTCGCTGCGTCCCCGTCCCCGTCCAGATGAGCGTCTGCCAGGACGTCCCGTACTCGGAGATGAGGTTACCCAACCTGCTGGGTCACACCAGCCTGGAGGAAGCGGTTCCTCGCTCGGAGGACTGGAGGACGCTGCTCCACACCGGCTGCCATCCTCAGGCCCGGGCCTTCGTGTGCTCGCTCGTGGCCCCCGTCTGCCTCGACAGGTACCAGCACTCACACACACTTACTGGGATAGCATAGCGCTTCTGGAGAAACTGCACACCACAAAAATAATCATGCTTGCATAGTTGCTTTTTTTTTATTATTAAAAAAGATGTAGTAAAATTTACAAGGTGTTTTTTTAAATGAAATTGAAGCAAATTTTGGGCAATGCATTGATAGATTTTGTTATAAATTGTATTATCTGAAATGATCTGAGTAGATTAATGAATCATGTACTAAAAATGTCACAAAAATAAGGAAAACATTTTACTTGTAGTTTTTTCATTAACAAATATGTTGTAAAAATTAAAAAGGTGTTTTAAAAAAAAAGAATTTAAGCACATTTTTGGCAATGTATTCATAGATTTTATAATAAATTGTACCATCTGAAATGATCTGAGTGTAAAAATTAATCATGTACTAAAAATTTCACAAAAATAAGCAATTTTTTTTGTTTTTATATAAATATGTAGGTAGTTTTTTTTAATTGAAGCAAATTTTTGTCAACGTATTGATAGATTTTGTCATCAATTTTATTCGTGATCTGAGTGTATAAATTAATCGTGTACTAAAACTGTCACAAAAATTTTGACTAAATTGCGTGTTTACGTAATATATTGTAACATATTGATTGATTTTTGAACTATTAGTCATTTTGTCATAAATTGCGGCAAATTTCAACCAACATACTTATAGATTTAGTCATTATTCATCCTTCAGATTCATCATCTGAAATGATTTGAGTA
>CM070842.1:30134448-30136948 GCA_036326025.1 Chrosomus eos
TCAGCTGTTAAATTTAACTACACAATTAGATAATACCAGTTTAGCTCAAACTATTACCCAGCAATGCTTCATGTTGTTCAGTCTGTGTGTAAAAAGAGCATTAGTTATTAAAGAAAAAACACTTCAGCAAAACATCATCAGCTCAAAGTGACCCAATCATTTTTGGTCCCAAATTTTTATAAATTTACACCGTATGAATAATATTTGTGTATAATCTGTCACAGTTTACTTTATTTTGCTCTCCTGACTTACATAAATGAACTATAGCGTCCTGCACACACTAGTGAAAAAAATATCAAAAATGATATCTGGTGTCTAAACAATTGTTGGTTTGACTGTGTATTTACTTTATTATATACTCACCTAAAGGATTATTAGGAACACCTGTTCAATTTCTCATTAATGCAATTATCTAATCAACCAATCACATGGCAGTTGCTTCAATGCATTTAGAGGTGTGGTCCTGGTCAAGACAATCTCCTGAACTCCAAACTGAATGTCAGAATGGGAAAGAAAGGTGATTTAAGCAATTTTGAGCGTGGCATGGTTGTTGGTGCCAGACGGGCCGGTCTGAGTATTTCACAATCTGCTCAGTTACTGGGATTTTCACGCACAACCATTTCTAGGGTTTACAAAGAATGGTGTGAAAAGGGAAAAACATCCAGTATGCGGCAGTCCTGTGGGCGAAAATGCCTTGTTGTTGCTAGAGGTCAGAGGAGAATGGGCCGACTGATTCAAGCTGATAGAAGAGCAACTTTGACTGAAATAACCACGCGTTACAACCCAGGTATGCAGCAAAGCATTTGTGAAGCCACAACACGCACAACCTTGAGGCGGATGGGCTACAACAGCAGAAGACCCCACCGGGTACCACTCATCTCCACTACAAATAGGAAAAAGAGGCTACAATTTGCAAGAGCTCACCAAAATTGGCCAGTTGAAGACTGGAAAATGTTGCCTGGTCTGATGAGTCTCGATTTCTGTTGAGACATTCAGATGGTAGAGTCAGAATTTGGCGTAAACAGAATGAGAACATGGATCCATCATGCCTTGTTACCACTGTGCAGGCTGGTGGTGGTGGTGTAATGGTGTGGGGGATGTTTTCTTGGCACACTTTAGGCCCCTTAGTGCCAATTGGGCATCGTTTAAATGCCACGGCCTACCTGAGCATTGTTTCTGACCATGTCCATCCCTTTATGGCCACCATGTACCCATCCTCTGATGGCTACTTCCAGCAGGATAATGCACCATGTCACAAAGCTCCAATCATTTCAAATTGGTTTCTTGAACATGACAATGAGTTCACTGTACTAAAATGGCCCCCACAGTCACCAGATCTCAACCCAATAGAGCATCTTTGGGATGTGGTGGAACGGGAGCTTCGTGCCCTGGATGTGCATCCCACAAATCTCCATCAACTGCAAGATGCTATCCTATCAATATGGGCCAACATTTCTAAAGAATGCTTTCAGCACCTTGTTGAATCAATGCCACGTAGAATTAAGGCAGTTCTGAAGGCGAAAGAGGGTCAAACACAGTATTAGTGTGGTGTTCCTAATAATCCTTTAGGTGAGTGTGTATTTATTTATGTATAGACATTATTTCATTTAAAAAAAATATTATTCATAAACTAATGTTTTAACTTATGAAATCAATATTTGGTGGAATAATACTGAATATAAACTTTTTTACTTCGCATTATTCGAGGTCTGAAAACATGGCATCTTTTCTGGCAATAAATGCTCTTTTCTAAAAAGATTCTAAAAAAATCGAAAAAGATTTTTTTTTGTAAATAACGAAGAAATGTTTGTAGAATAAATCAAAAATGTTAATTTGACTAGAAAACAGACACATATAAATAATAAATCCAGAGAAACTGCTTTTGCAGTGGTCTCTTAATTTTACACACACGCGCGAGAGATCACTTCCGGAAAAGACCGAAGCGCCGGCGCCCTCAGATCACTTGGACGTGGCTGTGTTTACAAGAGGTAAAAACTATATAATACTGTTCGTTTTCTCACACAAACCGCTTGTTTCGTGTCTTAGGCCATCAATGTGTACTTACATTTAAGAGTCATTAAATCATGTTTAATTTGGACTTCTCTGTGTATGCTTTTTAAGGTGGACCCCATAGACCTGCATTATATGACTGACAGACAAGAACGGTTTGACCTAAAAATATCAAAATTGAAAATACTGCAGCCACAAAGACACCTACATCTTGGATGCCCTTGAGGTAAGCTAAAACATACCAAAAATTTATTTCAAAGTGAACTATCCCTTTAAATAATATACCATTATTTTTCACATTATGGTAATAGTAATGAGATTTTTTTTTAGTAAATATTAGGGTAACATGCTAAATTTTCGAATATATAATCTTAATGATCCTAAAATTAGACCTCATCTTTTCCCCTCAAATAATATATATATATATATTATACTTTTTTTTTTTTTTTTTTTTTTTGAGGGATTGAGGTTAAAACACGGTTTGCTCGTG
>CM070842.1:30149448-30151948 GCA_036326025.1 Chrosomus eos
TGCAAATCTCTAATTCTCAATAAATGTGGGATTCATGGATTATTGCTTTAATAAAGAAACACTATAAAATCTATAAAATAACAGATGGCTGAAAAATAAACTAGATTGCTCTTGTTTTAATCAGTGAAGATATTTTTTATATGGTGCTGAGTTTCACACTGTGGCCAAACTATAAAATCACAGTAATGAAATATTAGGCTATATATATATATTTATTTATTTATATATATATATACATGTATTTATATATTATATATATATATATACATTTTCATTTCTGTAATTTGATTGTTTGGTCACTAGAGGTCAGTGTTTTACAATTAATGACATGATGTCACCGCTGTGTTTTTACCAAAATCTCTTGATTGTCCTTTACTTACATAAAATTAGGAAATAATACCACAGTATTAACATGTTTATGACCATTGTATAATGAAGTTATTTGCAGAATCCATGTAAAACCACAGTGAATGTACCTCAGGATCACCATTTTATGGCTCGAAACTGGAAGTCCTTCTGGGAAGTTCGCATTTACAAGTTGGAAAGTCATTTTTTTATTTGTAAAACATTAATTGAAAGCCATTAATAAATGAAAGTTTTACAAACAAGACTGAGCTTACATTCAATCATCACAACACAATATACTTTTCCCAACAGTCCATTTCCCAAAATCACTGGACTTAATGACTACAGACCTGTCGCTCTCACGTCCGTGGTCATGAAGTCGTTTGAAAGACTGGTGTTGGCCCACCTGAAGGACATCACTGGACCCCTGCTGGATCCCTTTCAGTTTGCTTACAGAGCAAACAGGTCTGTGGATGATGCAGTCAACATGGGACTGCATTATATCCTGCAACATCTCGACAGACCTGGGACTTATGCAAGGATCCTCTTTGTGGACTTCAGTTCGGCCTTCAATACCATCATGCCTGATCTACTCACAGACAAACTGACCCAGCTCTCCATTCCATCCTCGATCTGTCAGTGGATCTCCAGCTTCCTGACGGACCGGCAGCAGCTCGTGAGACTGGGGAAACACACATCCAGGACTCTCACCACCAGCACTGGCGCCCCCCAAGGGTGCGTTCTCTCCCCACTGCTCTTCTCCCTGTACACTAACGACTGCACTTCTAAAGACCCCACTGTCAAGCTCCTGAAATTTGCAGACGACACCACTGTCATCGGTCTCATCCGAAACGGTGACGAGTCTGCTTACAGACTGGAGGTTGAACAGCTGGCTGTCTGGTGCAGTTATAACAACCTTGAGCTGAACACGCTCAAAACAGTGGAGATGACCGTGGACTTCAGGAGGAACAGCCCAGCACTCCCCCCACTCACCATCATGAACAGCACTGTGGAAGCAGTGGAGTCATTCAGGTTCCTGGGCACTATCATCTCTCAGGACCTGAAGTGGGACAATCACATTGACTCCATTGTGAAAAAGGCCCATCAGAGACTGTATTTCCTTCGCCAGCTGAGGAAGTTCAACCTGCCACAGGAGCTGCTGATTCAGTTCTACTCAGCCGTCATCGAGTCTGTCCTATGCACTTCCATCACTGTCTGGTTTGGTTCAGCTACCAAATCAGACATCATGAGACTACAGCGGACAGTCCGGACTGCAGAGAGGATCATTGGTGCCCCCCTGCCAACCCTCCAGGACCTGTACTCTTCCAGAGTGAGGAAGAGAGCAGGTAAAATCATCACAGACTCCACTCACCCTGGACACCACCTGTTTGAACTGTTACCGTCAAGACGGAGACTCAGATCACTGGCCACAAGAACATCTCGGCACAGGAACAGTTTCTTCCCACAGGCCATTTCCCTCCTGAACAGTTAACATATCTCCCAAGGCATATGCCTTTAAGTGCAATACCCCCACTGTTTAGTGCAATATCTCCTAAACTCAGGTTATTTATATTTATATTTATTCATACTATTCAAAATACTGTATATATGTTCATAATCCGAAAATGTTTATTCTGACTAAACCCAACCGTGGCCTTATATTTTATATTTTATAGTATTTTCATATATATATATATTTTTTTTTTTTTTTTTTTTTTATAATTTTTTTTTTAGATTTTGTATTACTGTTTCTTGTTGTATTTGTATCTGTATATGTGCACTGGAAGCTTCAGTACCAAAGAAAATTCCTTGTGTGTGCAAGCACACTTGGCAATAAAGCTCTTTCTGAACAGTAGGCTAAGTTAACTATTACAAACTTTAAAATTATATTAAATAATTATTGTAATATATTATATTATTTTTTTAAATATCTCAAGTATTCCAAACTTTTAAATTATAATAAACAATTAATATAATCTAATTATATACACACACTACAGGGCAAAAGTTTGGAGTAATTACATTTTTTGTGTTTTTGTATGTATATATGTCTCTTATGCTCACATGCACAATTCAAAGATTTCATTATATATATTTTTTTATTATTAGCAAAAAAAACAAAAAAACTTTTTTTATTCTCAGTTGTTTTAAAGGC
>CM070842.1:30156948-30161948 GCA_036326025.1 Chrosomus eos
ATAAATGCAAATTATACACACACACACACACACACACACACACACACACACACACACCCCACCCCCCCACACACATTGTAAAGATTGATTGTATTGTGTGTGTGAAAGGTCAAAGGCGCTGTAATACACGCAGTGTGTGTGTGTGTGTGTGTGTGTGTGTGTGTGTGTGTGTGTGTGTGTGTGTGTGTGTGTGTGTGTGTGTGTGTGTGTGTGTGTGTGTGTGTGTGTGTGTGTTGTGTGTGAAGTTTCACAGCTCGGACTTTAATGTCTGAAAGACTCAATTCAAAACATGAGAGAATAAATCAATCCGCGTCTCCAGAATGACTGAACAAACGCTGAGATCGAGAACTATAAGAGCTCACATTACATTCACAGTGTGACTCGGAGAACACTTGCATTTTAATAAAGAGAAATCAGCCGTGGTGAGGTGTGTGTGAGCATAACAGCACACTGGGGACATGCACTCACGGGGATACACCAGTAAACCGGGCTTGTGTTTCAGAGGCACTTCTAGCTCACACTTTTGTACAAGTTTACAGCTGGTTTGAGGAAAACACGTGAAATCACGATTTAAACTCTGAACTCCAGCCGCTCTCTCTCTCTCCACACACACCACACACACACACACACACACACACACACACACACACACACACACACACACACACACACACACACACACACACACACACACACACACACACACACACACACACACACACACACACACACACACACACACACACACACACACACACACACACACACACGCTTTAAGAGGAGACTCAACTGTACAATCAATATTTAGCATGACAATATTCATTCTAAGTGATTTTTAGTGTGCATTTCAACATGAATAAATAGGTCAACTGTGTTATAATACATCTATATCATCAATTAACATACAGTAGCCTATGTAAAGTAAATAAATAATATAATAATAAATAAGTCAACTATATGGTAATAAATTATATCATGAATCATACAGAATATGTTAAGTATACATAAAATAAATAAAGTAAACTATATAATAATAAATCTGTTGTGTGTGTGTGTGTGTGTGTGTGTGTGTGTGTGTGTGTGTGTGTGTGTGTGTGTGTGTGTGTGTGTGTGTGTGTGTGTGTGTGTGTGTGTGGCTGTGATGAATTAATGTGGTGTTTTTAATAGGTTGTGTTTGAAAAAGATTTTTGTGTGTTATATAGAGAAGTGTGTGTTGTGGTTTGCAAAAGGTGTTTTGTGAAATTGAAAACTGAGTCGAAGGCCGATAATTAAAAATGTTTTTGCAGATTTGGTGTGTGTGTGTGTGTGTGTGTGTGTGTGTGTGTGTGGTGTGTGTTTGGGGTGGTTCTGGTGTTTGAGTGTCAGGTTTCAGAAATTATTTGACAAGTAAGGATATTGTGTGTAACCATTTGAAAAAATCCCTATCAAATTATCAAAGTGGGAATGTTCAGTGCGCGCGCTTCCATGTAGAGCCACAGAGGGGTTACGCGCACTGCCCCCCCCCTCTCCTCTCTCTCTCTCTCTCTCTCTCTCTCTCTCTCTCTCTCCTCTCTCTCTCTCTCTCTCTCTCTCTCTCTCTCTCGCCCGCTCGCGTTGGTCTGCAGTCAGTCTGACGCGACGCGTTGCGCTAGACCCATCAGAACCACCTGTGCGGCTCGCGAACACTCGCGCGTGAAGCCCGTGACGCTCCCCTCATCCCGCGGGAATGTCTGAATGACGAGGAACAATCTGCGTATACGTGATTGCATTTTCGTGGAGTATCGCAACATGGACTAATTGCATTATTCACCATGGGATTATTGCAGTTGTTTGTTGGATTATTTTACGCGGCAGCAGGTAGGCATCAGTTATTACATCTGATCCGTTGATTATGAGCACAGATTGCAGTTATTACCAATATCTGGTCATGCATTCATCTCCACGGAGCGATCAAAGCCTGGACTGAGAGATATAGAGCTGCTAACATCATCAATTATATGCACGCAATACATGTCGTTTTTTAGAGGATTATACGGTAACACTTTACAATAAGATCCATTAGTTAATGTATTAACTAACATGAATGAGTCATGCATTTGTTTTTATTTATTAATCTTTGTTAATATTAGTTAATAAAAATACAGCTGTTCATTGTTAGTTCACAGTGCATTAACTAATGTTAACAAGATTGTAATAAAGTATTAGTAAATGTTGAAATTCACATTAACACATATTAATAAATGCTGTATAAGTGTATTATTAGTTCATGTTTGTGAAGCTTACTGTAAAGTGTCACTAAAAATACATACTTCAAAATTTCACGTTGAACTAAACGTGTCATTTCTTTGTAATTAAATGCGAAATTTACAAGTAATTTCTGAGTGAAACTATTCATTAATTTGTTTATTGTTCAGTGTTGGCTCCACATCTGGAAATATCAAGGAATTTTGATTTCCAAGCGCTGAAAAAGTCAATGAAAGTCCTGAAAAAAGTCATTGCTCTTCAACACATATAGTGATTTTAAAAATCCCTGTTGCAATGAAAGCCTGTGAAAGCGCAGTCTGAAGGTGTAATGCTGTGCTTGTGTTGAAGTGTCTGCGTTCGGAGTGGATCCAGCGGTTCGGATCAGCCTGTTTCAGGAGTTCAGTCCCGGAGAAGGCTTTTCCGGAGTGACACAGGTCAAGGGTTTCCATGATGACACCAGAGCATTCCTGTTCCAAGGTAAAACTATGGGATTGTGAAAAAGAAAAAGAAAAAAAAGGTCAACAGCACAATGTGAAGTTTTCCCAAATTTGGGAATTTTTCTCCAATATTCCCAAAAATCCCAGTTTTTCCCAAACATGTTCCTTCTGGAATCTGTGTTTCTGGCTATATCCAAGCTAACCAGGAACGTTCTCGGAATGCTTTGGGAAGGTTATTAACAAACGTTCTTCCAGTAACGTTAATGTATGCTTGTGTTCTCCAAACATTAGCTCAAAAACATCATTTATACATCGTTTTTCTGAAACATTTGAGTCGAATGTTTTTTAATTGTTAATACTTTTGTCAGATGGTTTAGAGAACATTAAAAATTAACATTTTCATAATACATGCAAAATGATGAAGTAGAGAAAACATTCCCTTAATGTTCACATAACCAAGAAAAATTGAAGTTTTTAAATCAGATATTCCGAAAACGTTTTCATAACTTAATGGGAATTCTTACAACATATTTTCGTCACTTTATCTGGGATTCTCCATAGATTTAGGGTTGGGAATGATAAAGTCGTGTTCGGTCAGCACTGATATCGCACTCTTCTGCATGCATATCAATTGCAAATGCAAAAATATACATGATAATATTATATATATTATTGGTAAGACATTACAATAACAGATGCAATGCTATACTTTTCTTATAGTGTTAAAACGAGTATTTTTCATTGTTAGTTCGTGAAATACCGATATGCATTTCACTGAAAATCTCTCTTATTGACAATTGCACAGTGTGACGTTTTCCCAAATTTGGGATTTCCCCCCCCCCCCAAAATATTCCCAAACATGTTCCTTCTGGGATCTATGTTTCCAGCTATATCCCAGACATTCCAAGAACATAACCTTTTCATAACATAATGCAAAACATTCTTAGAACATATTTGTGTCACTTTATCTGGGATTCTCCAGGAATTTAGTGCCGGGAATGATAGAGTCGTGTTCACTGATCAACTGCAAACACAAAAACGCATACATTTCCATTACAATATTAGATATATTAGTAAAACGTTACAATAAGGTTCATTAGTTAACATGAACTAAGAATGAACAATACTTTTATTAATCTTAGTTAATATACTAATTTCAATATTTACTTATACATTATTAAAATCAAAGGTTGTGTTTGTTAACATTAGTTAATACACTAACATGAACAAACAACGAACAGCTGTATTTTTATTAACTAACATTAACAAAAATATAACAAATGTGTATATATATATATATACTGATATATTATTAGTGAGAATTGCAATAACAGATGCAATGCTATAGTTGTGTTATAGTGTTAAAACGAGTATTTTTCATTGTTAGTTCGTGCTGAATAACCTCACAGTAAAGTGTTCCCGATATATTTAATCCTGGGAACACCTGCGTAACCGCGGCGACGCTCGCTGTGTCCCGCTGGGATGTACGGACCCTCGTGGGGCCCCGACAATTGAGAGCCTCTCTGGAAAACAAAGGGCCGTGGCTCTTTATGGAAACAGACGCTGAAGAATAATGAGACGTATAATGAGATTAGTCCTCAGACGATACACACATCTGTGTGTGTGTGTGTGTGTGTGTGTGTGTGTGTTGTGTGTGTGTGTGTGTGTGTGTGTGTGTGTGTGTGTGTGTGTGTGTGTGTGTGTGTGTGTTCATCTGCTGCTGTTGACAAATAATGGCCTGTTTTGGGATCCGCGATATGATGCAACAAGTCGTAAGGTTGAAATGCTGTAAGTTTTGCTGTGCGTTTTGTGCTGGCACTGCAGATGTGTGTGTGTGTGTGTGTGTGTGTGTGTGTGTGTGTGTGTGTCAGCTCTTTTACATGGTTACATGTGCTATTGTGCAATAAGAGGTTCTATGTGTGCATAATGACCTTGCAGCTTCACAACATGTTTGAATATATCTAAACTTTTATGCATAAATAGTGAGTGAAGTGTCAAATCGGACCGAATGCAACTCCATTTGGTGCCTTTAGAAATGACATTTAAATCTTTCTTTAAAGTCAAGAGAAAATTGACACTATTTAATGTCAGAATGAATCATTAGTGCATATTATTATTATGACTGTAGATATGTGTCACATTAGTAAAATGCATTGCAAATGTTTTACTTGAAGAGTGTGTAGTGTTGCTGTTATTCTCTATATCAGTAGGCGCGTTCCCATTAGAGATTTGCTCAAAACTTTAGCGTTTTTTTTCTAAACGTCGACAAAAAAACGATTGCGAAATGACGTTGTTTCCATTAACCAATGTTATGTGACTAAAATGTATTTTTTTCCTCTC
>CM070842.1:30166948-30211948 GCA_036326025.1 Chrosomus eos
GGGAGAGAGAAGGAGGAGAGAGAGAGAGAGGAGAGAGAGAGAGGAGAGAGAGATGAGAGAGCGAGAGGAGAGAGAGGGAGAGAGAGAGAGGAGGAGAGTGAGAGAGAGAGAGAGAGAGAGGAGAGAGACTGAGAGGAGAGGAGAGAGAGAGAGAGCTGAGAGAGAGACTGAGAGAGAGAGAGAGAGAGAGCGAGAGAGAGGAGAGAGAGAGAGAGACTGAGAGAGAGAGAGAGAGAGAGAGAGAGAGAGAGAGAAGAGAGAGGGGTGAGAGAAGAGAGAAACGAGAAGAGAGAGAGATGAGAGAGAGAGGAGATGAGGAGAGAGAGAGAGAGGAGAGGAGAG
This sequence comes from Chrosomus eos, assembly GCA_036326025.1. Classification (NCBI taxonomy): domain Eukaryota; kingdom Metazoa; phylum Chordata; class Actinopteri; order Cypriniformes; family Leuciscidae; genus Chrosomus; species Chrosomus eos. The sequence continues at coordinate 30,167,291 of CM070842.1, forward strand.
AGAGAGAGAGAGAGAGAGAGAGAGAGAGAGAGAGAGAATTGAAGGTGCCTTGACCAGCGCTGGGATTTCACTCCTGTCTCAGTGTGGTGTGTGTGTGTGTGTGTGTGTGTGTGTGTGTGTGTGTGTGTGTGTGTGTGTGTGTGTGTGTGTGTGTGTGTGTGTGTGTGTGTGTGTGTGTGTGTGTGTGTGTGTGTGTGTGACAGCGATGACATCCAGAAGCATGTTCAGCGCTCATGAGTTATGCATGCAGGAATCACTCAGAGTTCAGTTGGAATGACAGCGGCGTACGGTCGAGTCTGAACTCCTGATCTGGGCACTGATAACCAGAGACCGCTGATCCCAGACCCATGAAGATGAAGATTACTCACACACATCCGCATCAAATCTGGATTATTGACCATCATGCAGAGGCTGACGTGTGTGAGCTCTGTCTCCTTAAACAATTACAGAAATAAAAACACTGAATAACTTAGAAAATATCAAAATAAAATCTAATTCAAAATATGAACAAAAACTGAATATCAATGAAACAGGATATTTAACAAGAAAACATATATGGCTAGATCAGGGTTATTATTAACTAAAACTAAAGCCATAAAAAATACTTTAAATAAAAAACTTTAACTGTAATCAAATAAAATGTAAAAATGTTCTTTAGTTTAAGATGAAGTACTAAAATAGCAAGTAAGCTATAACTAAACACTAATAAAAAAAACTATACAGATATAAATAAAGAAAAATGCAAAGAAAAAAAAAACTTTAACTAAAATTCCAATTAAAACAGAAAATATAATATAATATATAATATAATAGAAAATATAATATATATAAAAATATATAAAATAATATAAAAATAAAATCGAATAAATATTAACGAAAACTGTATATGAATGAAACTAAAATAACACTGTACGCATGAGGGAAAAAAATAAATGAAGATATTCAAATCATGTTTTTTAAATGCCAGTTATGTGGTAAGACTGATATTAAAATACCAAATTTAAGATACAGCTTATTGATGATATACTATCAAAGACTTTAGATATAGAAAAACGGTTCACTCATATTACTATGAATGGGAGGAAGTGCAACGGGCAATATGGCAGAATAAGCCCCGCCCTCTGAATAAAACAGCCAATCGCTGATGAGTAAAGTCATTGCATCACTGCAGATGCGGTTTGAAGTAAAAAAACTGATGAGACACTCGTCAGATTTAATTGGTGATTTCAAATATGAAATTTAATCGTAAGTTTGGTGAACAGCTCTGGAGAACTTGATGTTTCCCCATTGAAAGAGATACGAGACTAAAAAAGTGATTCCCCTGTTCCCTGTTCTCACTAGGCTACTACCTTACTGTAAAGAGTCATTTCTTATTACTTCCTATGATAAGCAAGCACACTACATCACAGAAAGTGCTGGAATATTTCAGTTCATCTTGTTTTATTTCAGATCTTAATAAACACATCAAACTTACAAAACATTAATGAGTCAAACAAGTTCTGGAGCTTTACAAGAGGAATATGCTACAACTTGTGGAAAAAAAATAAAATGTGTGCTTCCTGTTTTACAGCTTTTCGATGATGTTCACGTCGCGTAATTACGTCACTTCAAAACGTTCCCATGGCAACAGGGAAAATGGCGGCTCCTGTGTGACGCAATCGCAACATTTCTCAACTTTCTGCTGAGATATATGTGACTTTTTTGCAACGTATGAACGTATGATTTTTATATATGAAATCATACATATTTTGTGCGGAAATCGGAAATTTATGCGGCGAAAGTGCGGCGTATTTGAAAAAATGCAGCTTTGGCTATGCATTGAATTATGCGATCGCATAATCACGTTTTTCTGGAGGGACTGGCTTAAGGGTGTGTTGCAGTACTAATACACCTGCCGTATTATCATTACAATGGCACATGAAACAATAAATACAACTTGTCAGTCAAAAAAAAGTACCGCACGAAAAAATTCACCGTACTCAAAAACAGCTTTCCGGCTCTAACTTTAAAACGGCGTGACGTAAAGAAGAAATGCTTTCGCGGGTCTGGTCGGCATTGCGTGCTGTACGTGCTGACGAAATCTGACGTACATGACGTTTCCAAGTTTCATCCGTCCCGCGTTTCAATCGTCCTGGCTCTCCCCTGATATGAGTTTCATTAGGCACTTATTCATGTTAAAGTCCAGTCCTGTTAGTGATTGGTGCTTTATGTTCATCACAGGTGCCCAAAACATGCTTTTTATTCACACATTTCAGTCTTTCTTCTCTTCAGATGGAAACTTGACAGGCCTGTAATGCATTTCCCAGCCGGTCTCAGTCACCTATGGATTGCATTACTGTAAAAAGCACTTTATTTCTGAAGTTTCCCTCAGATGTTGCAGAATCTGCTTGAGCTTGCTCAGCTGGATAAGAGAAATGCAGAAGACAGTGTTCACTAATGCCTGCGAGCGTCCCATGCATTGCATTATGAATCGTGTTCTGACACACTTCAGAACGCACGGGTGCATGAAATCCAGCATGAAGCGTCTGCATTCACGGACATGCGTGTGTACAGGCCCAGAATACCTGCAAATCCTCACCAGTTTCAGTCTTTCATCTATTTATAGGCGGATGATTTCTCTGTTTGTGACTCTCGGCCAGGTGTGTGTTTCGCCTCAGTAACATTCCCATACGGAGTGAATCTGGGATCTGTTTACCTCCCAGTAAAAACCATCGGTCTTCCTTCATCTCAGCCCGATTCTGTGTTTAAAGCATCGGATCTGTCCCGAGGATGAGATTATAACACAGACGCCTCCCCGGAGAAACGCTTCCCATGCAAGACCATGAGAAAAGAGCTTTTTTGGCTTTCTCAGGATTCTCCTAAAGGTTTTTCCTTCGCATTTTTGTTTTGAACTCTATCTACGCCATTGACTGAATTCTCCAGCAATCCATATTTCCACTGTTATATGGGACGGATCTTCTGGAAGAGTACAGAATCACAAACATAAAAAAGAAGAAGCGATAGAAGCATTGCTGACGCACATGTAAAATATAACGCGATCAAAATGAATGAAATGTTGAACAAAAAATAAGAGTAAACGACTGTGAAGATTGTGTGATTTTTTTGTTCAAAATGTTGCTTTTTTGGATCACTTTATGGAAATGACTGCATGAAATCTGTTTTATTTTTTCCCAAATCATCTGTGGTTTCGGTTTAAATTTATGTTGCGTTCCAATTTTAATGGGTTAATTCAATTTTAATCATCAAAAAGCATTTAAAATTTAAAATGTAATCAAATAAAATGTACCCATTTCTTTACAACAGAACATTAGATTTGAATGTTATATATAAATAATATATACTTACATACAATAGTGGACAAAACTTATCCAGATTATCCACAATTCTGTGCATTTGGAAGCATAAATATCCACATTATGGAAAAAAAGCTGCAAATATTTCATTTTAATCACAGCCATTTGCTATTATTGTCTGATTGGACTAAATGTGGACACGCCCCTGAGTGCAGGATGATGTCATCAATATTTTCCTTTTCGAGAGTACATTTAAAATGCCACAAATCTTCGATATCATAGGATATTACAAGTAGTTTAAACTTAAACTACAATAGGTATTAAAAGCTCAAATTGTATAAAATATGCACCGATATGAACATTTTGTCCGATAACCGATAAATCTTTATATTTGAAAGCCGATAACCGATATATTGGCCGATAAATCTAAATCAAATTTTTATATAATTGTAATTGAGACCCTGATTACAAAAACAAAAGTCTCATTATTAAAGCCACATCCCAAACACACAATTTTACAATATATAGTATATATATATAGATATATAGCAATTTATAGAATATATATATAGTGTAATATGAAAATGGGCCTATATATATAATTTTATGTTGATGTGACAGGTTTTTTAGGATATAAATGCAGTCTGTAAGTCATATGACTGAAATATAGCGCTTTTATAAGTATTTTTCTGGTACCTTTGTCCTTTGGGAGCTCTTCACGTTCCCCCTTCTTCTCGCTACTGTAACAATAAAAACAGGAGAGGGAATTATTGGCGAATTATTCTGTGATCATCGGCTGTTTTCTCTGGACACATCCCTGCTCTCCACATGTGTGTCCTCTCCTGTATCCGGGAAGCTCAGGTGTTCCTCCTCATCGATGGAGGACGACCCGCTGAGGGATCATCGACCTGCGTCCGGTGTGTCCGAGAGGACGAGGCTCACGGGAAGAGCGGTTTCTATGGAGACGTTGGTTGGGAGAGATCCCGAGCATCAAAGTCCTTCCCGGCATCAGAGCAACGGCCTTTCATCAGCCTTGAGAGGCTTTCCGGAGTCGGGAACACGGCCTGCTGGGAATGAAAGGGCAAACGCGCCACTTTTCAGTCACTCGGGGTCAAATTATCATCATATTTTGATGGCCTGTTTTAAGATGGACTTCAGAGCTTCATGCAGTATATATATAATATTTCTTTCTTTCTGGCGAAATGACAAAAATATATATTTTTTTCTGGCTACACAGCTTACAAGGAATGTTCTTCAAATGTTTTGTCAACCCTGAAAGCAACATCTGGTACATGTAATTCAATGCATTCCAGATCTTGGCCGACACTGCGTTTACACTTGGCATTAACATGCGATCACCGTGATCTGATCAAGCAGATCGGATCATTAGCCAATCAGGACATCCCAGCTAACAATTTATAAACGTTAGTTTTTGGTTGCTGGAACGTTCCCTTAAAGGATTAGTTCGCTTTTAAAAACGTTTGCTGATAATTTACTCACCCCCATGTCATCCAAAATGGGGGGGGGGGGGGGGGGGGGATTTATGCTATGTACACCTGTGAATGCAGACACATTCCCATCAAAAGAGTGTTTACACCCGTCTTTTCAATGTGTGTGTGGACAACATCCGGATACAGGTCGCATGTTAATGCCCAGTGTAAACACTGTTGCTGTCTGGTTTTTTACACTTACATCTTCCAGTAACGTTAATATAACGTTCGTTATCTGGTCTTTAATAATGTTAATGAAACATTAGCACAAAAACATTATTTATACATCGTTCACGGAATGTTTTGTCATTTTTAAATGTAACTGCTTGTTTTGGAATGTTTAGAGAACATTTAAAAGTAACATTCCAATAATGTTTGAAGAATGGAATGTTCATTTAACGTTTAAATTACCAAGAAAAACATTTTTGAAACATTTAAAAAACTGGAATTTTGGAGAACATACAGTGGTGCTCAGAATTAATGGCACCCCTGGTAAATATGATAAAAAATGGCTATAAAAAATAAATCTGCATCGTTTATCCTTTTGATCTTTCATTCAAAAAATTGGCAAAATCCTAACCTTTCATTGAAGTAAAAGATTTGAAAGTGGGGGGGGAAACATATTATAAAATAAATGTTTTTCTCCAAAACACGTTGGCCACAATTATTCATACCCTTTTATTAAATACCTTTTTGCAATCTCCTTTTCCCAAGATAACAGCTCTGAGTTTTCTCCTATAATGCCTGATGAGTTTGGAGAACACCTGACCTGAGATCAGAGACCATTCCTGCATACAGAATCTCTCCAGATCCTTCAGATTCCCAGATCCATATTGGTGCTTCTTCACTTCAGTTCAGCCCACTCATTTTCTATATGGTTCAGGTCAGGGAACTGGGACGGTCATGGCAGAAGCTTCATTTTGTGCTCCCTAACACATTTTTGTGTTGATTTTGATGTTTGTTTTGGATCGTTGTCCTGATGGAAGATCCAACCACAGCCCATTATAAGATTTCTAGCAGAGGCCGTCAGGTTTTGATTTTTTATCTGTTGATATTTAAAAGAAACCACAATGCCATGTATCTGAATAAGAAGTCCAGGACCTCCAGCAGAAAAATAGGCCCACAACATTAAAGATCCAAAGGTATATTAAATTGTACACATGGGATACTTTTTATCATTGTGTGCACCAAACCCATCTAGTGTGTTTGCTGCCAAAAAGCTCTTTTTTTTGTTTAATCTGACCACAGAAGCCTGTGCCGTTTGAAGATCCAGTCGTGTCTGACCACTGAATATGCTGGAGTTTGTATTTGGAGGAGCGAGGAGCATTTTTCTTAAAACCCTCCCAAACAACATGTGGTGATGTAGGGGTTGTTTGATTTTTTTTAATAGGCTTTCTGACCCCAAAACTCAAGTAATCTCTGCAATTCTCTATCTGTGATCCTTGAAGAGTCTTTGGCCACTCAAACTTTCCTCCTCACCGTCCATTAAGAAAATATAGACACACGTCCTCTTCCTGGCAGAATCGTAACATCTTTAGTTGATTATAACTTCTTAATTATTGCCCTGATGGTGGAAATGGGGATTTTTAATTCTTTAGATATTTTCTTACATCCACTTTCTATTTTGTGATGCTCAACAATCTTTAGATGCACATCAGAACCATGTTCTGTGGTTTTACTCATTGTGATGAATGATGAAGGGAATTTGGCCTTTGTGCTTCCTCATATTTAAACTCCTGTGAAACAAGAAGTCATAGCTGGACAATTTCATGTTCCTAGTCACCCTGGTGTGCTAAAAAAGGTAAATATTAATGGGAATATACTTCATAGATAAATTATTCATAAAAAATTCTAGGGGTATGAATAATTGTGGCCAACGTGTTTTGGAGAAAAATATTTTTTATAATGTGATTTCACCCCCCATTTTCAATTCTTTTACTTCAATGAAAGGTTAGATTTTTGCCAATTTTTTGAATGAAAGATCAAAAGGATAAACGATGAAGATTTATTTTTTACAGCCATTTTTGATCATAATTACCAGGGGTGCCATTAATTCTGAGCACCACTGTATTCAGAATGTCAGAAATCACATATTTATAACTTAATGGGAACATAAAAATATATTTTTGTTAGCTGGGTAAATAAAAATAATAATAATAAAAAGAAAAAAATATATATATATACACTTATGGAAAAATGCATAAATGTAGATAAAGTTCAACTAAATAAACATGTAACATATAATAATATATAACTATACTAGTATACACTCACCTAAAGGATTATTAGGAACACCTGTTCAATTTCTCATTAATGCAATTATCTAATCAACCAATCACATGGCAGTTGCTTCAATGCATTTAGGGGTGTGGTCCTGGTCAATACAATCTCCTGAACTCCAAACTGAATGTCAGAATGTGAAAGAAAGGTGATTTAAGCAATTTTGAGCGTGGCACGGTTGTTGGTGCCAGACGGGCCGGTCTGAGTATTTCACAATCTGCTCAGTTACTGGGATTTTCACGCACAACCATTTCTAGGGTTTACAAAGAATGGTTTGAAAAGGGAAAAACATCCAGTATGCGGCAGTCCTGTGGGCGAAAATGCCTTGTTGATGCTAGAGGTCAGAGGAGAATGGGTCGACTGACTCAAGCTGATAGAAGAGCAACTTTGACTGAAATAACCACTCGTTACAACCCAGGTATGCAGCAAAGCATTTGTGAAGCCACAACACGCACAACCTTGAGGCGGATGGGCTACAACAGCAGAAGACCCCACCGGGTACCACTCATCTCCACTACAAATAGGAAAAGAGGCTACAATTTGCAAGAGCTCACCAAAATTGGACAGTTGAAGACTGGAAAAATGTTGCCTGGTCTGATGAGTCTCGATTTCTGTTGAGACATTCAGATGGTAGAGTCAGAACTTGGCGTAAACAGAATGAGAACATGGATCCATCATGCCTTGTTACCACTGTGCAGGCTGGTGGTGGTGGTGTAATGGTGTGGGGGATGTTTTCTTGGCACACTTTAGGCCCCTTAGTGCCAATTGGGCATCGTTTAAATGCCACGGCCTACCTGAGCATTGTTTCTGACCATGTCCATCCCTTTATGGCCACCATGTATCCATCCTCTGATGGCTACCTCCAGCAGGATAATGCACCTTGTCACAGAGCTCCAATCATTTCAAATTGGTTTCTTGAACATGACAATAGCCGCGTTTCCACTGCCAGGCCAGGGCCGAGCCGTGCTGGTGTGTGCCAGGGCCAGTCGCGTTTCCCCTGTCACTTCCGTGGCTTGATCGGGGCTTACTCGGGGCCAACGGCCAGGGTTTCTGGCCCGTCGAATACCTTGGGCCAAAGCGGGCCGGCTCGGGCTAGAAGCGTGCTTGAGGTAAAAGGCGGAGTTTATCGGTGTTATGGGACGTTATGATCTGAAGCAAGATGCACATTTCACTTTTTTATATCGCGCAAAATAATCGCTGCTCGAAATGGAGAATCGTCTGTACTGGTCTGTCGAAGATACCAAAGCTCTTCTGAGCATTTGGGCAGAAGAATGACGGTGTGTAAAGAAACGAGGACGTTATAAAATACATCGATGCTGAACTTTCTAAGCTAAGCATTCAGTGAGCAACGCTTCAAGTTCAGGAAAAAAATTAAAAAGTCGCGGACGCAGTATTGTACAAGGCGATTAAAACGCACAATGGACAAAGCGGAGCTCAGAGAAGGACTTTCCATGGTTCGACTTGATGTACGGTGTGCTGGGTCACCTGTCCCTCTGTTAGTGGCCACTCGCGAGACAATCGGGACACTATTGCAGCCATGGCCGGTGGGTTAATATACATGCTATCTTCTATTATAAATAAATTCATAATACCGCTGAAATGGGTTGGGTTGTATTGTATGACGTTTGATCCAGAAAGGCGTGTTGGGGCGGGGTTTAGGGCAGCGCTGCGGGGATACTGGCCCGGCGTGGAAACGCGAGCCCGGTGCTTGAGGCCCGAGGCCACTGGCTCGGACTCAGCTCGCTGTTAGCCTGGCCCAGCAGTGGAAATGCGGCTAATGAGTTCACTGTAGTAAAATGGCCACAGTCACCAGATCTCAACCCAATAGAGCATCTTTGGGATGTGGTGGAACGGGAGCTTCGTGCCCTGGATGTGCATCCCATAAATCTTGCTGCTATCCTATCAATATGGGCCAACATTTCTAAAGAATGCTTTCAGCACCTTGTTGAATCAATGCCACGTAGAATTAAGGCAGTTCTGAAGGCGAAAGGGGGTCAAACGCAGTATTAGTGTGGTGTTCCTAATAATCCTTTAGGTGAGTGTATAACATAACTAATACTCAAATAACTCTGCTTTAAATATTCAGTGCTTTAATTGTTTTTCACATCATTAATGTGACAATGCAAGATCCTAAAAATCAAACAGTCAGCGAGATCAAACAAATGCAATTTGTTTTAAAAAAATACACAGATAAAACAATGTTGTGTTTCTGTATGCATTGTAAAAATCACAATTTATCTTTTATTTGGATCTTGATGGAAACGGATGGAAAGATCAGATAATACACACAACTGAATGAACAATCAGACGTTTCACATTATCAAACACTCAAGGTATAAAGTGTAGAGTTCAGCTTCCGTTGCTCAAAATAAACCAAAATGACTTCTGAAATCATAACAAGCTGTTTAAGGAATATTCTGCAAATGAAAATGCATCTTCTTTTGTGTTCCACTGAAGAAAGTCTTTCAGGTTTGGAACGGCATGGGAGTGAGTCAGTGATTTTTATTGTTGGATGATAAACTGTTGTTTAAAGAAAACACTCATAGTTTATCTTTAGAATATGTTTCCAGATGGTTTCACTCAAATGGACTCTCAGCACTTCCAGGAAATGTTCTTCATTCTGACTCACTAATGATCTCTGAGGAAATTCTGCTTTGTAACATTTTTTGCATGAAAGAAAGATTTCTTGTGCTCAGAGCAACCATCTGCATGTTTCATGAACACCATGAAATTATATTATGTTTTGGAGGCAAGAAAATTTCAATATCTTTAGATCTGTCAGGTGTTAGTAATTTTGGCCATCACTGTAATATACAGCTTTAAAACATTAATGCATGGAGACAGTGAGAAGTGCAGTTCTGAAGAGAAAACAAGACGGCCACTAATTAAACGGCAGACTGGGACCTGGACCTGAACCTGGATCTGGATCTGGATCGGATCAGATGTGGATGTGGATGTGGACCTGGACCGGATCTTGATCTGGATCTGGACTGGACTGGACCTGGACTGGATCTGGATCGGATGTGGACCTGGACCGGATCTGGCTTGGATCTGGATCTGGTCCTGGTCTGGATCTGGACCTGGACCTGGATCTGGATCGGATGTGGACCTGGACCTGGATCTGGACTGGATCGGATTGGACCTGAACCTGAATCTGGATCTAGATCTGGACCTGAATCTGATCTGATCTGGATCTGGATCTGGACCTGGACCTGGACTTGGACTTGGATCTGGATCTGACCTGGACTGGACCTGAACTGGATCTAGATCTGAATCTGAATCTGGACTGGACCTGGACTTGGACTTGGATCTGACCTGGACCTGGACCTGGACCTGACCTGGATCTAGATCTGAATCTGAATCTGAATCTGGATCTGGATATGGACTTGGATCTGGATCTGACCTGGACCTGGACCTGGACCTGAACCTGGATCTAGATCTGAATCTGATCTGGACCTGGACCTGGACTGGACTTGGACTTGGACTTGGATCTGACTGGACCTGGACTGAACCTGGATGTAGATCTGAATCTGAATCTGGATCTGGATCTGGATATGGATCTGGATCTGATCTGATCTAATCTGGACCTGGACCTAGATCTGGATCTGGATATGATCTGGATCAGGTTATTGGCTGGTAATTGGTCTTCTTCAGTCGCTGGAGGTGATCGATCTGAGGATGTCTTCATTACAGGCTGTAACTGTGTCACTGCCTGTGTGTGTGTGTGTGTGTGTGTGTGTGTGTGTGTGTGTGTGTGTGTGTGTGTGTGTGTATGGTGTGTGTCGCAAGCCTCTAATGTGTGTGAGAGAGAGATGATCATTTATTGATGTCTCCATTAAAGTGTCAGACGCACGTGTTTGAGAGGGAGAGTTGAGGAAGACGTGCTGGAGTTATTGTGTTGTTGTCTGTCTGTACAGCGGGAGATTATTAATAAGTCGTCAACATCCACAAAATCGACTTTGATATGTTGTAAACATTTCACATCACGCCTGATATATTAATATTAAAGCACTCTATCCTATGACATGACGGCACTTTATCTGTTTATCATGACAGCGCTTCATGAGATATTTATGATGTCGCTGTCTGTCTCAGCAATTACCATTATGATGGGAGATTTGTAGCATTAATGCAACAAAAATGATCATTGGCTGTTTGATCAATGTTTTATCCCCGTTTTTTCCCCATTCTAGTGCATGATGGGAAATGTAGTTCATGCAAAATTCATGAAATATTGAAATCAGAACAGAAGAATGTTTCATTAATGTATCTTAAAATGTATAAATAAATCTTAAAAAAAAGAATAATGTTTCAGTTTTGTAATGCTGTCAAATCGATTTATATATTTTTATATTATTTATTCATATATTATTATCGATTAATATGTATATATATTATTATATTTTTATATATATATATATATATATATATATATATATATATATATATATATATTGTGTGTGTGTACGTGTGTCTGTGTACGTGTCTGTGTGTATATATACATATATACACATTTAGACAACTTTATATATACAGTATATACACACACAGAGACATGTATATAATATACATAAATATAATAAATACAAACACATAATGTAAAAAAACTTTTATGGTAGGTGCGATTAATCTCAATTAATCGATTTGACCACTTTAAATATTTAAAAGAATATTTAAATATTATTATTCACTATATAATTTATTAAAATTATAGATTTATTTTATATTTAAGGTAATTAAATCGTTATTCTAAATACTTATTTGCATATATATATATATATATATTATATATATATATATATATATATATATATATATATATATATATATATATATATATATATATATATATATATATTATATATATACCGGTATATATATATATATATATATATATTATATGCAAATTTTATGCACAAATATAATTTCTCTGAATATATATATATATATTCAGAGAAATTATATTTGTGCATAAAACACCTGCCTGAGCTGCTGTGCTGGTTTGAGCTGATTTTAACTGGTTTGAGCAACTGGTTTGAGCTGGTTTTAACTGGTTTGAGCTGGTTTTAACTGGTTTGAGCTGGTTTTAACTGGTTTGAGCTGGTTATAACCCGAAACCCCTCTAAAACCTGCACAGCATCGCCGTGTCTCACCGCTCGTTCAATGAGTGTGAGGATGTGGAGGTGGAGATTTATAGCCTTTTCTCACAGCACTTGATATAATTAAACTTATCAATTTGATGGTGGATCCAGAAAGCTTCAAACGACAATCATCAGTGACAACTGGAGATTCGCCCGCTGTAAAATACAAAAGACTTTGTATCGGCTACAGAAGAAGAGACTGAACCGGCCAATGCGAAAACAAGGATAATATCGGAAGGGCATTAAATGTAGTGACCCAATGCTGATTTTGAACATTAACAATTTGAGAACAAAGTATAATTTGTGCAGCGATATGATAAGCGACCGTTAGATTTAATCAGCAGGATTTACTGCAATGCTTTTTTTCCCTTAGTTGGTCGGAACAAAAGTGGATGTTACTCGTTTTGATGACATTTTCCGGTGAAAATTCTTATGTTGGTCATATTTCCAAAAAGTGTAATCTGTGATTGTGAATGTCAGTATCCACACCGACTGAAAGCCGCACAATATCCTCAAAACATTGTGTTCCAACATTGTGTGCCGTGTCGAGGCACAACCCACGTAAAGTTGATAATTCCGCGAATAACCGCGAATTGCAGATTTCGAACAGAGATGGCGACAAAGAGGAAAAACTACGGACTGCAGCTTTAAATAAACCTAATTTCTTAATTTATCTTTGTAAAGAAACCTCACTGCTTAACTTTCTACTCTCTGCTGTCTCAGACGACGACATCACTTCCTGCCGGCCACCGTAACTTCTGTTGATTGCAATTCGCAACCTCACCACTAAATGCCGCTAAACATTACACACTGCACCTTTAAGTTATTCCCTTCTGTGTGTGCGCAGGCCCGTCCCGGAGCGTGAGAGTCCCGGACGCCGCCGCTGGCCACATGCTGCAGAAACTCCGAGGAAAGAGTGAGTTCACCATCGCCCTGACGCTCAGACAGGAGAAGCTCAACTCTGGAGTCATTCTGTCCATCCATCACGGAGAGAAGAGGTACACGCACAACATCACGACATCACTGCTTCATCTGACACAACATCACTGCACATCTTTATTGTGCTCATACAAAACTTACTTGCCATGTTGCTAATGGGTGTTGTTGTGGGTGGTTGCCAGAGCGTTGCTATGTGATTGTTGGCATGTTGCTAGGATGTTCTAAGTGGTTTCTAGGGTGTTCTGGATGGTTGATAGGACATTGTTAGGTGGTTGCTAGGGTGTTCTGGATGGTTGACAGAGTGGTGCTGGATGGTTGCTAGGGCGTTGCTAGGGTGTTTTTTATGGTTGCTAAAGCATTGCTAAGGGTTTACTACTAGGACATTGCTGGGGTGGTTGCTAGGGTGTTATGGATGTTAATAATATATTGCTAGGTATTTGCTAGGGTGTTCTGGATAGTTGACAGAGTGGTGCTGGATGCTTTCTAGGGCGTTTTTTTATGGTTGCTAAAGCATTGCTAGGGCAATGGTTTCTAGGGCATTGTTTGAGAGTGTTTTATGGATGGTTGCTAGTAGGGTGACCATATTTTGTCCTGAAAAAACAGGACACTCGGCCCGGCAAACAGATAGGACTACTCAAATGATACTCGAAGTTTACTCAAAGAAACCTTATTAATTTCAATACATTTAAAGAAGGTTATGCCTCCTCTGTATGGATAGAAATTTGTTATATTGTTATATGAAAACAGGACATGTCCTGGGAAAACAGGACAGTTGGTCACCCTAGTTGCTAGGGTGTTCTGGGTGGTTGCTGGGGCATTGCTAGGTTGTTGCTAGGGTGTTCTGGGTGGTTGCTGGGGCATTGCTAGATGGTAGCTATATGTGTGCTGGATGGTTGAAAGGGCATTGTTAGGTGGTTGCTAGGGTTTTCTGGATGGTTGTCAGGGAATTGCTAGGGTGTTTTGAAAGGTTGCTAGGGTATTCTGCATGGTTGACAAGCCATTGCTACGGTGTTTTGGATGGTTGCTAGGGCATTGCTCGGGTGTTTTGGATGGTTTCTAGGGCATTATCTGCAGCACAAACCTGCTACATGCAGATCTTTATTGTTTGCTCATATCTTTAACACTAATTATAAGCAATGCTACTAGGGATGCTTGACTTGGCAAACATCACTAATTATATTTGCAATATGCTGAAGATTAGGAAAACATACACACGTACATGCTCGCACACACAGACACACGCGACAAGTAAAAGTGAATCTACATACAAAGTCTAATTAAACGGTTCAGTCTAGTGTGTTCAGGGCACAGATGCATCATAGCAGGGATTTATTATCCAGATTTTACATTGATATCAAGTGACGACTCAACACATTAATAACACAATCATATCAGGTGTCATGTGTTGTTCTGCTCTGGCTGTTTTCTGTGTTGGATTAATCACTTCTGCATGTATTTCTTGCAAACCTCTGCCCAATCTGTGACCCATTTTTGGAGCATGATGCACTATTGGAAATCAGGATGAAGCGTTTGTTTAGTTCAGTTTCTGATTGTAGTGTTTGAACAAGACAAAATGAGGGAATTAAGAAGAGGAAGTTTTCCCACGAGACGTCATTTTTAGTGTTTGAGCCGTTGTGGGTTCTGCCTCCCTGAGCGTGTTGTTTCCGGTCCCGGTTTATCTGATCATTAACTGTTTCCCTGCGCCGTGTCCATATCTGCAGATCCCTGAAGACTGATTAGAAGTTATTCCTCTCCGAGTCGAGTCTAAGAGCAGCACTCAGCAGAAATAACACACTCGCTCTCTCCAGGAACACTGTTTAAACACAGACCTCTCTCTTGTTGTGCTAATAAGTTTAGAATTTAATATAAAGTTGCTTTCTGTTAGAAAAACTGCTACACGGGGAATTTAAGCTGTGCTGGTTTCCCATGGTGAGTGCATTACTGTCAGTGATGGGGAGTAACTAGCTAAAAATAAACTGCAGGAGAAGAGCACACATAAAATAATATCCGTGAAATAGAGAAATCACATCTGTCTCTGTGACAGCACTGGAGTCTGTAAACTGGAGAAAAGAGGCAGTTAGAGGATGGGCTGTGCTTTTTTATTTGTAAAACGAGTAAGAAACACTCTCAGCCTGTCAATCATCTTATGTGTTGAGGTTTGCTGGATTGTCTTTGTATGGAGGGGTTTCTTGAATTTGAGGAGAGGGAGCAAACAGCATTCAGACTTACAATGCAAATTTGAATTTAAGGAAGTCGAATTAAAATGACTTTAAATTTAAAGTAATTTATATAACTGTGGATGTCCAGACAGATGGATGGATGGATGGATGGATGGATGGATGGATAGTAGATAGATAGATAGATAGATAGATAGATAGATAGATAGATAGATAGATAGATAGATAGATAGATAGATAGATAGAGAGAGAGAGAGAGAGAGAGAGAGAGAGAGATAGATAGATAGAGAGAGAGAGATAGAGAGAGAGAGAGAGAGAGAGAGAGAGAGAGAGAGAGAGAGAGAGAGAGAGAGAGAGAGAGAGAGAGATGGATAGTAGATAGATAGATAGAGAGAGAAGATCTACAAATTTATGAAGAGACAATTAAAAATAATCAAAATCCACTTGACCTCCCAATTACACATGAAGAATTGGCAAACAAACTCAAAATCCAGAAAGGTAATAAATCTTGTGGTCCTGACAGTATTCTGGGTGAGATGCTGAAACACAGCACACCGGAGCTGCAGGCGGCGCTGCTCAGACTATTCAACATCGTACTCACTTCAGGCTGTTTTCCTGACATCTGGAGCCAAGGACTTATCACCCCAATTCACAAGAGTGGAAATAAATTGGACCCTAATAATTTCAGAGGCATTTGTGTGAGCAGTAATCTGGGGAAGTTATTTAGCAGTATTTTAAACAATAGAATTGTAAGCTTCCTTAACGAACACAATGTCCTGAGCTCGAGTCAGATTGGCTTCGTCCCAAATCACAGAACTACTGACCACATTTAC
The DNA here is from genome assembly GCA_036326025.1 of Chrosomus eos. Taxonomy (NCBI): domain Eukaryota; kingdom Metazoa; phylum Chordata; class Actinopteri; order Cypriniformes; family Leuciscidae; genus Chrosomus; species Chrosomus eos. Next base: position 30,183,444 of record CM070842.1, read on the forward strand.
ACCCTACACACCCTAATCGATAAACACGTAAAACAGACCAAAAACGGAAAAATATTTGCATGCTTTGTCGACTTCAAAAAAGCATTTGATTCTATTTGGCACAACGGATTATATTATAAACTTTTACAAAGTGGTGTAGGGGGTAAAGTCTATGACATTATAAAATCAATGTATTCGAACAACAAATGTGCAATACGAATTGGCAACAAACACACAGAATTCTTCACCCAGAAAAGAGGAGTGCGGCAGGGCTGTAGCCTGAGTCCAACGCTGTTCAACATCTACATTAATGAACTAGCGGTGCAGTTGGAGCAGTCTACAGGCCCTGGACTCACTCTACAGGACACGAGCATCAAACTCCTGCTGTACGCAGACGACCTGGTGCTGCTGTCACCCTGTGTGTGTGTGTGTGTGTGTGTGTGTGTGTGTGTGTGTGTGTGTGTGTGTGTGTGTGTGTGTGTGTGTGTGTGTGTGTGTGTGTCACCCACTGCACAGGGACTACAGCAGCACCTGGACCTGCTGCACAACTACTGCCAGAACTGGGCCCTGGCAGTCAACCTCACAAAGACCAACATTATGGTCTTTCAGAAGAAGCCCAGATGTCAGGAACACAGATACCAGTTCAGTCTAGGCAGCACCGGCCTAGAGCACACGATGCAGTACACTTACCTCGGCCTGGTCATCACTGCATCGGGGAGTTTCAGTATGGCAGTGAATGCTCTCAAAGATAAAGCTCGAAGAGCTCTCTACGCCATTAAGAAAAAATTCCAAAACACTGAATTACCGATTCCAATCTGGTGTAAAATCTTTGATAGTGTAATCCAGCCCATTGCGCTGTATGGAAGTGAGGTGTGGGGTCCACTCAGTGATCAGAGCTACACTAGATGGGACAGACATCCAACAGAAGCCCTACACACAGAATTCTGCAAGATGATACTAAAACTACAAAGGAAAACACCCAATAATGCGTGTAGGGCAGAATTAGGCCGATTCCCATTAATTATTAATATGCAAAAAAGATCCCTCAAATTCTGGATGCATCTAAAATCAAGTCCCACAGAATCGCTACATTTTAAAGCACTACAAACCCAAGAACTGAACCCCGAAAAGAGTCCCTCAGTCAGCTGGTCCTGAGACTCACTAACCCAACTAACCCAACTAACCCTAACCAGTCTCAGACCAGCACTGCTCCTCACACACACATCAGAATAAACCAAATTACCAAACAGTCTAAAAATACATATTTGGAACATTGGGAACAGGAAACTAAAACACAAAGTAAATTACAATTCTATCGAAATCTGAAATCAAATTATGAATTGGAAGAATATCTCCAGAGTGTGAGAGACACAAAGCAGAGACGGATCCTGAGCAAGTACAGGCTGAGTGAACATAACCTGGCCATCGAGACCGGCAGACACCGGAAGAGCTGGTTACCCCGAGAGCAGAGGGTGTGTGTTCAGTGTAGGACAGGAGAGATCGAGACAGAGACACACTTCCTCCTTCACTGTCACAAATACAGCTCAGTCAGAGACCTCTACTTCAACAAACTAAATAACGTAATACACAACTTTACAGCCATGACTGAAGTAGAGCAGATAAAGATCCTACTAGGAGAGGGACAGACCGCAGCACTGGCTGCCAGATACGTGTATGCGTGCCACAGCCTGAGAGACAGCAGGTGAACGTGTGTGTGTGTGTGTGTGTGTGTGTGTGTGTGTGTGTGTGTGTGTGTGTGTGTGTGTGTGTGTGTGTGTGTGTGTGTGTGTGTGTGTGTGTGTGTTTATGTATGTTAAAACACTGTGGTATCGAATGTTCACTGATAATCTAATCTGCTACACTGTTAATTTGTACACTTGTTTTATTTTGTACATTTAAATTTAAGATAAGTTATGTTATAATATTTTATTATTTTATTATTTTTGATGTCATTATAATCATTATATGTGTTCCAAGCTTTGGCAATATTGTAATATGTACAGTCATGCCAATAAAGCAATTTGAATTGAATTGAATTGAATTGAGAGAGAGAGAGAGAGAGAGAGAGAGAGAGAGAGAGAGAGAGAGAGAGAGAGAGAGAGAGAGAGAGAGAGAGAGAGAGAGAGAGAGAGAGAGAGAGAGAGAGAGAGAGAGAGAGAGAGAGAGAGGAGAAAGAGAGAGAGAGAGAGAGAGAGAGAGAAAGAGAGAGAGAGAGAGAGAGAGAGAGAGAGAGAGAGAGAGAGAGAGATAGAGAGAGAGAGTGTGTGTTTAGGAGAGCATGTCCTGATGTGAACAGAAACTGAACTCTATCCTTGAGAGCTTGAGCTTTAAATCCTGACAGAAGCAGCTGTGATTGGCCAGTGTGTGTGTGAGGTTCACCTGTGAGTCAGCGGCTGTGATTGGCCAGTGTGTGTGAGGTTCACCTGTGAGTCAGCAGCTGTTCTGAGATCAGCAGGTTGTGTGATTGGCCAGTGTGTGTGTGAGGTTCACCTGTGAGTCTGTGATTGGCCAGTGTGTGTGTGAGGTTCAACTGTGAGTCTGTGATTGGCCAGTGTGTGTGTGAGGTTCACCTGTGAGTCTGTGATTGGCCAGTGTGTGTGTGAGGTTCAACTGTGAGTCAGCGGCTGTGATTGGCCAGTGTGTGTGAGGTTCACCTGTGAGTCTGTGATTGGCCAGTGTGTGTGTGAGGTTCACCTGTGAGTCAGCAGCTGTTCTGAGATCAGCAGGTTGTGTGATTGGCTAGTGTGTGTGTGAGGTTCACCTGTGAGTCAGCGGCTGTGATTGGCCAGTGTGTGTGTGAGGTTCACCTGTGAGTCTGTGATTGGCCAGTGTGTGTGTGAGGTTCAACTGTGAATCAGCGGCTGTGATTGGCCAGTGTGTGTGTGAGGTTCACCTGTGAGTCTGTGATTGGCCAGTGTGTGTGTGAGGTTCAACTGTGAGTCTGTGATTGGCCAGTGTGCGTGTGAGGTTCACCTGTGAGTCTGTGATTGGCCAGTGTGTGTGTGAGGTTCACCTGTGAGTCAGCAGCTGTTCTGAGATCAGCAGGTCGACTGTCTTCTCTAGATAAGGGTCTCGTTTGTGCAGAGAACACCATATTTGCTCCTACGAACACAACAACATCCCGACACAACCGAGGCGACTCAGTCCTCACTGTAATTGTGCTCGTTGAACTGTGTTTATTGAAGTCAGCGTATAATAGGGACCTTGTGAAAGATGTTAATTACGCCGTACGTGGAGTCGATAAACCCGGCGGCTCTGGCATCAGGACACTCGGACTGGTATTGATATTCCCTTTCTTTACGGCTGGAACTGGAAGTGCAAGGCGAGAGGAGAAGAACTCATTAGGTCCGTTTGTAGATAAATCAAAACCTGCGTATCTGTAATTGGCTTCTCTCAAATAATGCTCTCAAGCGTGAGGATTTTTTTCAAAGGAATAGGAAATAAAATTGGTAGTCTGCACAGGCGGGCTGATGACTTTTTGGCAGCTTTCACCATTAACGAGGAACATCCCCCCCCTTCAAGTAAATCTCAATAGAGACGTGCAGCGCAGAGGAATTAGCATGTTTAGCTTATACTCAATCTAGAGAAACGGCTGTGAGTTTGTATTCTGAATTGAATGTGCAAAATTAAGGACAATTAATATCTATTGCACACAAAAACAAACATGCAGCAGGACAGGCGTAGTCTGATACACAGATGAACCAAGCTATCAGTTTGAATTAGTCTCTTCTGCTCACCAAACATGCATTTATTTGAACAAAAATACAGTCAAATTCTGAAATATTATTACATTATAAAGAATATAGTAAAGTGTAATTTATTCCGGTAATTTTCAGCATCATTACTCCAGTCTTCAGTGTCACATGATCCTTCATAAATCAGAATAATATGATGAATTGATGCTCGAGAAACATTTATGATTATTATCAATGTTGAAAACCACTTCATATTTTTGTGAAACTGTGATATATTTTATTTCTTAGGATTCTTTGATAAATAGAAAGTTCAAAAGAACAGCATTCATTTGAAATAGAATCTTTTGTAACATTATAAATGTCTTTACTGTCACTTTGGATCAATTTAATGTGTCTTTATTGAATAAAAGTATTAATTTCTTTCTTTTTCTTTTTTACCGTATACTCTTGAATAGCAGTGTATCGCAGTTTCCAAAAAAATATTAAGCAGAAGAAACTTTTATATTTCATGATTAAATTACATTTTAACATAATCAAATAGAAAATATAGTTTTTAATATTAGTAAATTTTCACAATAACACTGTTTTTAATATATTTTTGATCAATGAATGTAGCTTTGGTCAGCTAATAAGATACAGAATCATTTGCAATGATCCCAAACCTTTGATTTTTAGTATAAATATACTTCAAGTAAAATGTTTTGTCTTCAATTTTTTTAAATTATATTTAGTATTTTGCCACATTAATGAAAATAACTTTTGTGGATCTGGGTGGAAGAACACCACTTCCCAGAATGCATCTCCAGAGCTAAATTCCTTTTCCCGTCATTCAAATTCAGAGCCAATTTTCCAGTTATGAATTTTGCGGAACCCAATGTTTATATCAACATTCACAAAAAAGTTGTGTCGTAGTAAATGGTGTTTTAATTAAAAAATAAATAATGTTAATGCTCTTAAAATACATTTATGTGTACATTGGTACATACAAAACTATAAACCCTTAAGGCTTAATTAGCATGAATATTAACTGCGAATACACGAAGCACACGCGATTTGAATAGAAACTTAAATCTATTCAAATAACTGGCAAAAATGCAGTCAGATATTTTTCATTGTCCAGCAAAATAAATCCAGCAGCCCAATCAGATATGAGCTTTCGACCATATACTGAACAAAATACCATGATTTTGCTCTATATTAAATAAAAGTCATACTCCCGCGGTGATAAAAGCAAAAGTCTCTCCACGAGGACTTGCACTCATATTTGACTGTGTCCAGAATCAGTGGTAGTCAGCATGTGATGGGAATCTCCTGGGATATTGTTACGGAGGACATTTGGAAAGTTTGATGCATGTCAAGTCGTTAGAGATGAGCGTGAACCGCCGGTGTGCCTCAGGGGCCTGTGCGCGGCCCGCTGTATTTGCGGATGCTGCAGAATATGCAACACGGCTCCTTTGTTTGCTGGTCTGGCTGCGTGTCAGAGATCCCGCTGTGTCCTCTGCTGTCTGTCACATGCTTAGTAGGAACAAATTAAGAAGTATAGTTGCACATTTGGTGGGAAATGTGAGTGGTGCTTGTCTTTGCAAAACTTCCAGCACAGTGGCATGGAGAGGTGTGCGGTTGCCGGGGTGTTGCTATGTTGTTGACAGCACAGCTCTTCTTAAAGGATAATTCTGGTATTTAGCACTCTGAGTGTATTTTCTAGTGTGTTTTGGATGAACTAGAGTGGTGGACATAGAAATGTTGACGATGGGTCCTGTCTCGACTTTTTGACTCTTTTAGGATCGCCTCTGAGCGCTTCCGAGTGGCTGTCTATCGATTTTATAATGTGCAGCTAACTCTAACAATTGCTCTTTGGTCATTTCCTCTAACAATTCCTCAGACGGAGTCTGAGAAAATGCTTCAATCACATCAGTAGCCATAATTAACAATAATCACGCTACAAACACACACGCTCAGCAAATACTACGCACAAAAAATTTCAAATGAAAAAACAAAAATCAGGGTTTATTTTAAGGAAACTAAACCGTCCCCTCAAAGTTCTGTGACGGCTGTATACTTGTAGTGTGGTCTTTGCCGTGTTTGGCTGTGTTTTGCTCCTCCTACAGGTGTGCTGCGGAGCTGAGGGAGTAATCAGGTGGATTGGGTGCACCGGTGCACAGGTGTGCCTGTCATTAAAAGCTTCCTGTTTGGCGTCCTCATGGAGCGTTCCATCTTGTCCAATCGATCCCTGGCCAGGACCGAGAGGTTGATCGGCGTTGCGGCGTACGGAGAGAACTTGCGAGTCAGACTTTGTTATAAAGAATGTGTCAATAAAGAGATTATTGTAACCGCCGTGATCGTTTGCTCCCTCCTTCTTTGTTGCTCCCTAGTAAGGGCGTAACAAGGAAGGAGGGAGCAAACGATCACGACTCCAACTCCAAGCGTAGCTTGTCACATTCCAAGCGTCGCTTCTCACACTCAGTATCACGCTGGATCATCAACAATTCCTTCTGTTGCTCAAATGAAAGAGTATTTACAACAGACAATGGAGGATTAGTTGGAATAGGCATACTTACAGCCGACAATGTAGCAGAATCAGGCAATTTAGACTTTCCACTCAAGATTTTAAGGTCACACAGCGCAGACTCAGTGATTAACTTAATTCCGTCCTTTGACCTTTTTTGATTATACGTTAGCTCGACTTTATAATGTGCAGCTAACTCTAACAATTGCTCTTTGATCATTTCCTCTAACAATTCCTCAGACGGAGTCTGAGAAAATGCTTCAATCACATCAGTAGCCATAATTAACAATAATCACGCTACAAACACACACGCTCAGCAAATACTACGCACAAAAAATTTCAAATGAAAAAACAAAAATCAGGGTTTATTTTAAGGAAACTAAACCATCCCCTCAAATTATGTAGACCCTAATCTTCAGCTGGCCCAAGACCGGGTACTTACGCACTAAATCCCGCAAGTTTGGAAAGACGACCAATTGCCGAGTCGCCCTCCAAACCTCGGATGTGCTCCTGAGACAACTGCTCTAAGCCCCGAGCCAACCAAAAATAACAAACTAAAACAAAAAAACTATGTGTCCGAAAACACGCACTATACCTACATGGGAGGTTTGTTCCTTAATACACCCCAAACAAATTAAGTAATAGAGCCTAACTAATGGAGCGTTCCAATTTTACATTTCACAAATAGTCGCATAATATACAAATATTCGAATATCAATTCAAAATTATCCTACCGTTTACCCTCCTTCAAAAACAACGATTTTTTTTTTCCCAAACAATCGCACGAATCCAAATTCAAATTTAGTTCGACGAGCCCCCACTTGTTACGCCCTTACTAGGGAGCAACAAAGAAGGAGGGAGCAAATGATCACGGCGGTTACAATAATCTCTTTATTGACACATTCTTTATAATAAAGTCTGACTCGCAAGTTCTCTCCGTACGCCGCAACGCCGATCAACCTCTCGGTCCTGGCCAGGGATCGATTGGACAAGATGGAACGCTCCATGAGGACGCCAAACAGGAAGCTTTTAATGACAGGCACACCTGTGCACCGGTGCACCCAATCCACCTGATTACTCCCTCAGCTCCGCAGCACACCTGTAGGAGGAGCAAAACACAGCCAAACACGGCAAAGACCACACTACAAGTATACAGCCGTCACAATGGGCATGCACAAACATGTGATTAAAACAACCCAACATTCGTTTTCAAAAACTGTGACACTCACCGAGTGGTTAGTGGTGTTCGTTGATGATTAAAAACAAGTAGCGTAGCGAAATACAGTTTCTGTCGTGTTTTATTTGGCATTTTGTAAAATCGCATTGATTTCTGTTGGAGGACTCATTGCTCGTTGATATTACTGCGCTACCGGAGTGTGCTAATGCTTCAGACTCGAATATCCAGCAGAAGTTTATACACGGTTGGGAGGTATCTGAAAAAATAGTTCCACTATAGCAAATAACACGGATTGAAATCGTACATTGTGCCGATATATTTGTTTTTAAATAATCAACGAACACCACTAACCACTCGGTGAGTGTCACAGTTTTGAAAACAACATAAAATTATAATGAGAACATTATAATTGTGTGCTTGGGGCATGGATTTAAATGGTGACTTGTTTTTGTAATCAGACTCTCAAAAATTATATAAAAAATTTGGGTTTACACTACCGTTTAAAAGTTTGGGGTCAATACGATAAAAAAGAAAAGAAAAGAAATTAGTACTTTTCTTCAGAAAGGACGCATTAAATTGATCAAAAGTGTCAGTAAAGACATTTATAATAATGCACAATATTTCTTTTTTAATTAAATGCTTTTCTCTTGAACTTTCAAAGAATCCTGAAAAAAATTAATCACGGTTTGCACAAAAATATGAACAACACTGATAATAATCATAAATGTTTCTTGATCATAAATCATCATATTATAGTGATTTCTGAAGGATCATGTGACACTGAAGACTGGAGTAATGATGATAAATTCAGCTTTGATCACAGGAATAAATTACACTTTACTATATTCACATAGAAAACAGCTGATTATAATATTTCACAATATTACTGGGTTTGTTTTGTATTTTTAATCAAATAAATGCAGCCTTGGTGAGCAGAAGAGACTCTTTTAAAAACATTAAAAATATTACCAACCCCAAACTTTTGAATAGTAGTGTAAATATATCCCCCAATATATCGGTCTTCAAATATAAAGAATTATCAGTTATCGGACACATTTTTCATATAGGTGCATGCCTAGTGTAAAGTGGATAATTTGGGAAGCAACTATTGAGTCTTTGTGTGTGTGTGTGTGTGTGTGTGTGTGTGTGTGTGTGTGTGTGTGTGTGTGTGTGTGTGTGTGTGTGTGTGTGTGTGTGTGTGTGTGTGTGTGTGTGTGTGTGTTTGCAGATTGCTGGAGCTGGAGAGCAGTGGACAGAAGAGTGAAGTGCGTCTTCATTTCCAGACTAAAGGCCAGCAGACGTACACTGAGATCTTCCCTACACACTCGCCGACAACCAGTGGCACAAAGTGTCCGTGGCCATCAGCGCTTCACATGTGGCGCTCTATGTGGACTGCAACAGGTACACTGATGTCTAAAGGGATAGTTCACCCAAAAAATGATAATTCTGTCAGTAATTACTCTCCCTCATGTTGTTCAACCCTGTTAGACTTTCGTTCATCTTTGGAACACAAATGAAGATATTTGTGATTAAATCTGAGAGCTGGGTCACTCCTCCATAGGCTTCTGAGGGATTGAAACTTGCCGGCCCAGAAAAGTTATTAAAGAAATCGTTTAAAAGAGTCCAACTGACTACAGTGACTCAATCTTAAGTTTATCAAGCGATGAGAATACTTTTTGTGCGCAACAAACAAACAAAAATAACGACTTTATTCAACTATTAATTTCCTTCTCTGTCGGCCTCGAGATATTCACGTAGTGTAACAGCGCAGCGCTTCTGTGTTGTACATCACATGCAGGCTCACTATTGGCCAAGGCTGGTCATGTGTGTGTGTGTGTGACGTACAACACAAGCTATGTTTCCATCCACACGTTTTTATCCACATTAAGTGATATCGAATGAAAAATGCCTTATGGAAACAGTAAAATTCGATTGAATTTCATGAATATCGACTCAAATGAAATGCGTTCGGTCTCATGGGATTTTATCTTGATGGATATACGGCTTATGCGATAAACGCTGATGGAAACGTTATTATTGCGCAATCCATTTTGTCTAGCAAAACTTTGTTCGCAAATGTTTGTTCAACCTCGTTATCGCAAAATTTTTGTTTTCGCTGTTTTGCTTGCATTTAAATATGCACAATTTACGGTATAGTGGGAGGGGACAGGTGCTGATTACTGATGACACACACACACTGCGGTTTCACATCAAGCGCTTGGCCATGATGCTATTAACCCTGCGTTCGCTAATGTACGTACATCTGGCCCTGAGTGTATATTTTTCACTTGTTTTAAAATAAATGAGAAGAATCTGCCAGTGGTGTTGGAGTTGGTGTCAGGAATCATGTCATTTCGCTGCCGCTGGTTCTGTTTCATTTCATTGATTCATTTGAATGATTGATTCATTTTGATGTGTATTGTGATGTTTGTCCTCAGGATCTATGAGCGAGTGGTGGCGGTTCCTCTGATGGAGATCCCGGAGGACACGTCGTTCTGGGTCGGACAGAGAAACAGCGCTCATGGCCTATTCAAGGTATGTCCTCCTCATCCCACAGGAGAATCCCGGATCTTTCCTCCTCATCCCACAGGAGAATCCCAGATCTTTCCTCCTCATCCCACAGGAGAATCCCGGATCTTTCCTCCTCATCCCACAGGAGAATCCCGGATCTTTCCTCCCGGATCTTTCCTCCTCATCCCACTGGAGAATCCCATCCCGGATCTTTCCTCCTCATCCCACAGGAGAATCCCGGATCTTTCCTCTCGGATCTTTCCTCCTCATCCCACAGGAGAATTCCGGATCTTTCCTCCTCATCCCGGGATCTTTCCTCCTCATCCCACAGGAGAATTCCGGATCTTTCCTCCTCATCCCAGATCTTTCCTCCTCATCCCACAGGAGAATTCCGGATCTTTCCTCCTCATCCCGGATCTTTCCTCCTCGTCCCACTGGAGAATCTCGGATCTTTCCTCCTCATCCCACAGGAATCTTGGATCTTTCCTCCTCATCCCACAGGAGATTCTCGGATCTTTCCTCCTCATCCCACAGGACCATCCCGGATCTTTCCTCCTCATCCTCATCCCACAGGAGAATCCCGGATCTCTTTCCTCCTCATCCCACAGGAGAATCCCGGATCTCTTTCCTCCTCATCCCACAGGAGAATCCCAGATCTTTCCTCCTCATCCTCATCCCACAGGAGAATCCCGGATCTTCCTCCTCATCCAACAGGAGAATCCCGGATCTTTCCTCCTCATCCCACAGGAGAATCCCGGATCTTCCTCCTCATCCCACAGGAGAATCCCGGATCTCTTTCCTCCTCATCCCACAGGAGAATCCCAGATCTGTCCTTCTTATCCTCATCCCACAGGAGAATCCCGGATCTTCCTCCTCATCCCACAGGAGAATCCGGATCTCTTTCCTCCTCATCCCACAGGAGAATCCCAGATCTGTCCTTCTTATCCTCATCCCACAGGAGAATCCGATCTTCCTCCTCATCCCACAGGAGAATCCGGATCTCTTTCCTCCTCATCCCACAGGAGAATCCCAGATCTGTCCTTCTTATCCTCATCCCACAGGAGAATCCCGGATCTCTTTCCTCCTCATCCCACAGGAGAATCCTGGATCTTTCCTCCTCATCCCACAGGAGAATCCCGGATCTTTCCTCCTCATCCCACAGGAGAATCCGGATCTTTCTCCTCATCCCACAGGAGAATCTCGGATCGGTACAAACGCACAGGCTACTGGGGCTTTTCTGTACACAGAGAAACATGAGACGCACTGTAACGTTTTCTTCACTCATTATTTGATCTGATTGATATAAAAAAAGATGGATTATAAATGCAAAATAGCGTTTTCTGCAGTTGGCCGACGCCCTCATCTTACAGTGCACACGATATATGCGTTGTTCATCAGTACATGTGTTTTCTCAGAGTGAAACCGTGAGCTGTGTGTTGCTGTCACGCCGCACACTTGCTGAAGACAGCAGTAGATTTACAAAACAGTGTAGTGTTTATTAATCATACATGTATATAAAACTGTTGAGGTTATTGTGTATTTAAAACACAGTGTGTGTGTGTGTTTGTTTGTAAGTGTATGTTTGTGGGTGTGTATGTGTGTGTGTGGTGTGTGTGTGTGTGTGTGTGTGTGTGAGTGTGTATGTGTGTGTGTATGTGAGTGCGTATGTGTGAGTGTATGTGTTTGTGAGTGTGTGTTTGTCTGTGTGTGAGTGTGTGTGTGTTTGTGTGAGTCCGTATGTGTGTGTGTGTGTGTGTGTGTGTGTGTGTGTGTGTGTGTGGTGTGTGTGTGTGTGTGTGTGTGTGTGTGTATGTGTATGTGAGTGGTATGTGTGAGTGTATGTGTTTGTGAGTGTGTGTTTGTTGTGTGTGAGTGTGTGTGTGTTTGTGTGAGTCTGTATGTGTGTGTGTGTGTGTGTGTGTGTGTGTGTGTGTGTGTGTGTGTGTGTGTGTGTGTCATGGAGCCTCTTTAAGATTTGAAGTGTCTTCAGGTTGTTAAATATCTCCAGTTAATTGTCAGATGTGAGGCTGAGGTCGTTTGCGGGTCTTGACGATGTTTCTCACTCCGCCTCTTGCTTCTGTCTCCACGGAGACGCTGATTAGTGCTTAACCACTCAAGAAACAAACAAAAGCTTGTTTCTGTCCCTTATTTGCATACAGACATCTGCACTTCACGCAGAAAGCTTTAATGCTGTAAGAGTAATAGATGTCGTTTGCACTCTAACTCTAATTCTACACTACTCTATCTAATCTACACAACTCTACTCTAACTCTACACTAATACTCTAACTCTAACTAACTTACTCAATCTACACTACTTACTAACTCTACTTAACTACACTAACTCTACCTCTAATTTCTCTAACTCTACACAAACTTACTCTAACTCTACACTAACTCTACTTATCACACTAACTCTACTCTAACTCTCTCTAACTCTACACTAACTCTACTCTAACTCTACACTAACTCTACACTAACTCTAACTCTACACTAACTCTCTAACTCTACTCTAACTCTACACTAACTTACTCTAACTCTACTCTAACTCTACACTAACTCTACTCTAACTCTAACTCTACACTAACTCTACTCTAACTCTACTCTAACTCTACACTAACTCTACTTAACTACCTAACTCTACTCTAACTCTACACTAACTCTACTCTAACTCTACACTAACTCTAACTCTACACTAACTCTACTCTAACTCTACCTAACTCTACACTAACTCTACTCTAACTACTAACCTACCTAACTCTACCTACTTAACTCTACACTAACTCTACTCTAACTCTACTCACTAACTACTCTACTCTATCTAACTACTTACTAACTCTATAACTCTATCACTCTAACTCTTACTACTCTACTCTTAACTCTACTCTAACTTACACAAACTCTACTCTTCTATACTGATGTGGAGTTTGAGACGCCGGTGATCAAAGACACCGTTACTGTTCGATTAGTGACGATTCCACACTTGTTGACCCGATGATTGCCTCTAATTTAAAAAAATCACTGCATGCATATGTGTTTGTGTGTGTGTGTGTGTGTGGGGAGTCAGTGTGTGTATGAGTGTTCGAGTGAGAGTGTGTGTGGTGTGTGTATGTATGAGTGGTGTGTGTGTGTGTGTGTGTGTCATGTGTGTTATGAGTGTTGTGTGAGTGTGGTGTGTGTGTGAGTCAGTGTTTGTATAAGTAGTGTGTGTAGTTGTGGTGTGTGTGTTGTGTGTGTGTCAGTGTTGTGAGGTAGTGCATTGTGTTTTGTATGTTGTGGTGTGTGTGTGTTGTCGCGTATGGTGTTGTATGCGTGTGTGAGTGCATGTGTGTGAGTATGTGTGTGTGTGTCTGTATATTTGTGGTGTGTGTCAGTTTGTGTGAGTGTGTGGTGTTGTGTGGTGTGTGAGTGTGTGTGTGTGTGTGAGTGAGTATGAGTAGTTTGTAGTGCGTGTGTGAGTGTATGTGTGTGTGTGAGTAGTGTGTGTGGTGTGTGTGTATGATTTGTGGAGTGTGTGTGTCAGTATTTGTGAGTGTGTGTCTATGAGTAGTGTGGGGTGTGTGTGTGTGTGCTGTGTGTGTGTGTGTGTGTTGTGGTGTGTGTCAGTGTGTGTGTGAGTTGTGTCAGTTATGTGTGATGTGTGAGTGAGTAGTGTGGTGTGTGTTTGTGAGTGTGTGTGTGAGTGAGTATGTGTGCATGTGTGAGTGTGTGTGTCTGTATATTTGTGAGTGTGTGTCTATGAGTGGTGTGTGTGTGTGTGTTCGCTGACTCGCAGAGAAACTAAATTACATCCCGAGTTCCTATAAATCCAGAGCGTTCACCTCTATTTCCCTCTCATTGCCATGGAGAATCTGGAGAAACCGGCATCGGCTTCTGAATTTATGGTTGGAAAATTGAAGAGGCAAGACAATTTCGAAAACAATTTCTCATAAGTCACGGCGCACTGCTCCGGCGAGGGCCGGCAGAAAGGCATTCTGGGCCGGTTGCCACGGCGACGGAGTGTGTGTTCTCGCCCAGCGGATGGAGGCCAATCAAATTAAGGCACATATGAAACAAATTCAATATGTATCTGCTTGTTTTACTTATCAGAGTGTGACAGTGGCGACTGGGAGCTGTTATTACCTCCCGCCACCCACATCATTTCCTCTCGCGACGCGCATTATGTCCAATTACCAGAGTGCGCGGCCTTGTCCACCTGCTATTAAACTCTCGCGGCTCCCCACGCACTAGCGCTGGTTTCATCTCCGCTGGAGTCTGAGTGTGGCGTTTGATTAGCGGTAGAGTCGGGAGCTTCTTCACGGGTTCGGGTTTGTATCGCCGTGCTAAAAGCTGCTAGCTGACGTCTCAAACAAGCTGTGAATGTGCAGAAAGAAAGAGAGAGAACATTTTTAGTTCTCAGTGTTTCTGTCTTGTTTATACAGATACACTACCGTTCAAAAGTTTGGGGTCAATAGGATTTTTAATTTTTTTTTAAAAGAAATTAATACTTTTCTTCAGAAAGGACGCATTAAATTGATATCAAAAGTGACAGTAAAGACATTTATAATAATGCAAAATATTTCTTTTTTAATTAAATACTTTCTCTTGAACTTTCAAAGAATCCTGACAAAAATTGCACAAAAATAACTGTTTTCAACTGTGATAATAATCATAAATGTTTAAAAATCGTGTACACTTATTTTCAGGATTCTTTGATGAATAGAAAGTAATAAAACAGCATTTATTTGAAAAATAAATCAATATAAATATATTTACTGTCACTTTTGATCAATTTATTGCGTCCTTGACTCTTAATATTGATGTATTGACAAACATACAGGCTTTTATGAAACATAAATGTTTACACTTTAGAAGCTGTCAATGCATTGAATTTTGTCATACTAGTGTTTTGCATTAAAAAGCAGTATTTCCCTCAAACACCTCCGGATCATGCTGATTATAATAAAGGATAATCTCCACATGGCATCCGGCATCAGTTGGACTGAATCCTGAATAAAAATGTGCAAGTTTGATTCGACACGGAGATAAAAACCTCTTAATATAAATCGCAAATCGAAAACTATGAGAAAAGCAATATGGCTTAACAGGTGCTAATCCCGAGAACATGTCCTGGGAAAAGGTCAGGCACATCCGCGTCTGTCCTTCTGCGCTCTTAATAGTGTTTTAAGCTTTCTGTTCATATTCTGCAGAGCAAATAAAAGCAGCCTTGAACATCTAAAAGCCACAATTTCAGAACCTCCAGCAGTATTTTACCCATAATGCACTGCTGAAGGACTGGTGGTGACTGTATAGAGAGGGCAATCCTTACTTTCCATGTTAATAACCGTGCACATTTTTCTTTTTGGGTCAGAACGTCTGCTTGCACGTGCATTATTTATTAGAGCAGCTCAAGGTCTTCATTTGCTAAGTGCTTGTTGAATAAACTCTCTCAATTCTGTTTAATGCCACGCGAAGTGTCATTAAATGTAATGAATGTGTCTCTGCTCTGATCTAAATGTGTGTTTGAACCAAGCGGCAATCTTCCAGTGTCTTGAAATCAACACTGAAGTGATTAAACTGCAGTTCATCCACTGGCCACTAGAGTCTGGCTGCAGAAGAGACTCAATCCCATAGACACGCATGTTAAAATGCCCAACATTACAGTAGAATAAAACATGTTTACAGTCTGGTGCAAAAACTGGTTTTGGTCTATATCGCTAATTGTGTTCTTCATGACGACTGTGAGGAGGGTGAATTTTTTTATAACTCATCCGTTTAAATTATATTAAGCCTTAAAGTTCTGCATAATTAAGGGCGTGGCCACTTGAGTGACAGGTGGATTGCCGCTGATGTCACTGCTAGCCGTTTGTCTGCTGTGTAGTAGCGTCACGTCACCTCAGCTAATCCGCCTCGCTGCACATGTTCGTTTATCCGTTTATCCGGGAGTGACGCTGCCAAGATGGCGACGGCCGGCTCCGCCCACTTTGGGCTTCAAAAACGCTTTTCAGAAACATATGGGTGACGTCACGTCATATTTTTCTACAGTCTATGGTTTTAAACTGATTGCTGTGTGTTTTTCATGCAGGGAGTGATGCAAGACCTTCAGATCCTTGTAATGCCTCAAGGATTCATCACACAATGCCCGGATCTCAACCGTAGTACGTGCCGTTAATTACGTTAATTTCCTTCGTTATGATGACAAGCGCATCTCACTTGCGTCTCTTTCTCAGCCTGTCCGACATGCAATGACTTTCATGGACTCGTGCAGAAGATCATGGAGCTTCAGGACATCTTGGCCAAAACCTCCAGCAAGGTGACCACAGTCACATTCATTTGTTTAGAAACTAAATGTAATTATTGCATTAACTCGTGTCGCTCCAAAACACACGTTTATGGCAAGCTGTTTTAAAGGATTAGTTCACTTTTAAAAACACTTTTGCTGATAATTTACTCACCCCCATGTCATCCAAGATGTCCATGTCTTTCTTTCTTCAGTCGAAAAGAAATGAAGGTTTTTGATGAAAACATTCCAGGATTTTTCTCCATATAATGGACTTCAATGGGACCCAAACGGTTCAAGGTCCAAATGACAGTTTCAGTGCAGCTTCAAAGGGCTTTAAACGACACCAGACGATGAATAAGGGTCTTATCTAGCCAAACCATCGCTCATTTCAAAAATAAATAAAAAAGTTTAAGTTTTATAAGAAAAAATGCTCGCCTTGCTCTGTTCTGTGATGCGTGTTCGTGACGTCACGTAATACGCAATTACGTTAAAAAGGTCACGCCTGATGAAAAGGCAGGGCGAAAAACTCCATCTCGTCTTCTCCTCTAAGTTCAAAATCGTCCGACATCGTTGTTTTACCTTTTAACTTCCTTTTTTTGTAAACGGCATTTGACTTTGTTTGCCTGTCAACTTGTAAACACTGACTCGGTACTTCCGCCTACTTGACCTTTTGCGTATTGCGTGACGTCACGAACGCGCATCACAGAACAGAGCAAGGCGAGCATTTGTGCTTATTAGGGCCCGAGCACTAAGGTGCGAGGTCCCTCTTGAAACTGTTAGGATTATTTTTTTTTCTTTTTTTTTTCTTTTTTTTTTCTGCAAAGTAAGCCCCATTTTCGAGGCCGCAACATGCTCGAAAAGTCACCAAATTTTGCACACATGTCAGGACTGGTGAAAAATTTTGTATTTTGTGGGTTTCGCGGATGGGCGTGGCAAAATGGCTCGCTAGCGCCACCTAGAAAATTGAAAAAAATTAGCCCCTCGTCCACGTTCGACCTACATGCACGTAATTTGGTGGGGACGTGTATCATATCAAGACGCACAAAAAAGCCTCAAGAACCCATACCCTAAACTCGACAGGAAGTCCGCCATTTTGAATTTGGCGGCCATTTTGGGACGATTTACACACTCCGTACTTTAACGAACTCCTCCTAGGGATTTAGTCGAATCGACTTCAAATTTCTGCTGTGCCTTCTAAAGGCATTGACGATGAAAAGTTGTGCTCTCTGCGCGTTTTCGTCAATGGGCGTGTCCGTGGCATCGATGATTCGCCATGAAACAGGAAGTTGGAGTAACTTTGCTGTACATGCTCAGATCTGCACCAAATTTTGCACGCTTGACAAGAGTCCCGCCCTGAACACATGTACATGCCGACATTCACCCCAGTCATAGCGCCACCTGCTGGCAACAGGAAGTGACGTTTAACGAAGCAGCCCCGCCGCACGTTTGACCTACATGTAAGAAATTTCTGTGGCACATCAGACATGTCCAGATGCACAAAAAAGCCTCTTGGAGCGATGCCCTAAACCCAACAGGAAGTCGGCCATTTTGAATTTTTCGTCAAATTTTGGCTGATTTACACACTCCGTACTTTAACGAACTTCTCCTAGGGATTTAATCAGATCGACTTGAAATTTCTGCTGTGCCTTCTAAAGGCATTGACGATGAAAAGTTGTGCTATCTGCGAGTTTTCGTCAATCGGTGTGTCCGTGGCATGGCATCAAAGACCAACTCATCACCATGACACAGGAAGTGGTTGTAACTTCAGTGTACATGCTCACAGCTGCACCAAACTGTACATGTAGGATAAGAGTCCCGCCCTGAACTCATGTACATGCCCACATTCACCCACAGTCATAGCGCCACCTGCTAGCAACAGGAAGTGACGTATAACACCTTCATGCAGTGTCTGAAAAGCGTAGCAAATTCACAGCCGCACTGGCAGAGCTCCAGAATATGCAACAGAATATGCGGCCGCATCACTCCCCGACGCGCTACATGTGCGAGGGCCCGCCCATCGCTGCTTGCAGCTTTAATAAAACTTAAACTAGTTTTTTATTTATTTTTGAAATGAGTGATGGTTTGGCTAGATAAGACCCTTATTCATCGTCTGGTGTCGTTTAAAGCCCCTTGAAGCTGCACTGAAACTGTCATTTGGACCTTGAACCGTTTGGGTCCCAATGAAGTCCATTATATGGAGAAAAATCCTGGAATGTTTTCATCAAAAACCTTCATTTCTTTTACACTGAAGAAAGAAAGACATGGACATCTTGGATGACATGGGGGTGAGTAAATTATCAGCAAAAGTTTTTTAAAAGTGAACTTATCCTTATACTTTTATTAATTTCCAGGATATGAATCCTTGATATCAACAATTCAATTTTCACTAGTTAAAATGATAATTATTGATATCAGGAATAATATTTCTACTAGTAACAATGCTAATTCTTGATATCAACATTTACATGTTCATTAGTTAAAATGAAAATTCTTGATATCAACAATTGATTTTGAATGGCAACCTATGGTGACATTTCACTAGTGAAAATACAATTGTTGATATCAAGAATTACATTTTTGAAAATCAAATTTTTTTATGATGGACGAAAGTTTTGATTGACACAATGTGAGGTTGTATTTATTTTTTAACGTGCAAAAATATCGGACTCAGTGTGCAAAATTTCACTTCTAATTTAGTGTGTTACTTGTAGTTTTTAGAAATTTGTTTTAAAATAAATCCCACTCCAATTTTCTTAGTGTATATATGCGGCATTTCTAATATTTAGCATTAATATCATCTAAGTATCTGTATATATTCCAAATGTTGTGTATAAGAACATATTAATGTGTAAGTCATTCTGAAATTGATAAAAAAGCTATAATTACAGCAGTTGACATGAATTTCGTTCCAACTTAAATCTGATAATTATACTTTTGGATCTTCTTTGTTTTCTCAAATTGATATTTAAAAGTATTTTTTCAGCTCAACTGAACGCCTCAGTCCTGGTTTGGCAGTAAACGCAGCACATTTCTCCAGTTTTTGTTTGACAGATGAATACGAGTCCAGTTTGCGGGAACATCTGGGCTGTGTCTGTGCTATGAATTTAAAGGCTTGTTTATGTAGTTGTAATAACTCACAGCTGCCAACTGCACAAAACTCTGGTGCTGATGAGGAAAAACTCGTCTGATCGAGCGTGTCCACATAACTCCGGCTTAATGAAAAATGCAAACAGCCGATCGCAAATGATCAATCAAGTACGGGCGTTTGCTCATCTGTTTTCTGTCAGAAAGGGAGTGTAATTGGGGTGCTTTTCTTCTCAGCTGTCTCTGGCCGAGGAGAAGATGAAAGGTCTGGATTCGTGTTATTGCGAGAGAACGTGTCACATGAAGGGAGTGACCTACAGAGAGGAGCAGACGTGGACCGATGGGTGTAAGAACTGCACGTGCTCGGTGAGTCAAACACTGATATATATATATATATATATATATACGCCTCAATGCTGGAGCGACTGCAAGAACGTTTATACCAAGCGAAAACATTTAGTCTCTCTTGAAATCAACACTGAAGTGATTAAACTGCAGTTCATCCACTGGCCACTAGAGTCCGGCTGCAGAAGAGACTCAATCCCATAGACACGCATGTTAAAATGCCCAACATTAAAGCAGAATAAAACATGTTTACAGTCTGGTGCGAAAACTGGTTTTGGTCTATATCGCTAATTTTGTCCTTCATGACGACTGTGTGGGGGGGGTGAATATTTTTATAACTCATCCGTTTAAATTATATTAAGCGTTAAAGTTCTGCATAATTAAGGGCGTGGCCACTTGAGTGACAGGTGGATTGCCGCTGATGTCACTGCTAGCTGTTTGTCTGCTGTGTGTTAGCATCACGTCACCTCAGCTAATTTAGATACCGCCTCGCTGCACACGTTCGTTTATCCGGGAGTGACGCTGCCAAGATGGCGACGGCTGGCTCCGCCCACTTTGGGCTTCAAAAATGCTCTCTTTAGAAACAAACGGGTTTTACAGTCTATGGTTCATACTACGGTAGAACAATTGCAAAAATAGCTTTATGTTATTTACTCATGAGAAATGTGAAGTAAAGGACCGTTCACACCAAGGATGATGATGACTATTAACCATATAGTTTCCAAAAAAAAAAATTAACTCTAAGAGAATAGCAAAGTTCACAAACCAACTATAACGATAATGGCATGGATGAACGATTTCAAAATGATTTTTTGAAAATTGTAATAAAAAAAATATAAAAATTTAAACGGAAGACAACAAAACTTCAGCGCTTATAATAAACAGAACGATATCATGCGCTGGTTGGACGCTAATATAGTTATCGTTATAGTTATCGTTTTAGTTAGCGTTATTGTTATAGTAATCATTATCGTTATAGTAATCGTTATTGTTATATTAATCGTTATCCTAATCGTTATCGTTATAGTAATCATTATAGTAATCGTTATCGTAATCGTTATAGTAATCATTATAGTAATCGTTATAGTAATCGTTATCGTAATCGTTATAGTAATCGTTATCGTTATAGTAATCGTTTTATGGTAAATGGTAAATGGACTGCATTTATATAGCGCTTTCACAGACCCAATGGCCACCAAAGCGCTTTACATTTTCCCTTACATTCACCCATTCACTCACTCATTTATACACCGACGGGCGACGGCAGCCATGCAAAGTAATGTTTTACTTTGCCATGTTTTAGTAATCGTTATAGTAATCGTTATCGTAATCGTTATAGTAATCGTTATAGTAATCGTTATAGTAATCGTTATCGTAATCGTTATAGTAATCGTTATCGTAATCGTTATAGTAATCGTTATAGTAATCGTTATAGTAATCGTTATCGTTATCGTAATCGTTATAGTTATAGTAATCGTTATCGTAATCGTTATCGTAATCGTTATCATTATAGTAATCGTTATAGTAATCTTTATCGTTATAGTAATCGTTATCGTTATAGTAATCGTTATCGTAATAGTTAGGGCCCGAGCACTGATGGTGAGAGGACCATATTGGAATTGCTCCATTTATTAACATCATTATTTTTATCGTTATAGTTAATGCTATAGTTATCGTTATAGATATCTTTATGGATATAGTTATCATTATTGTTTTCGTTATAGTTATCTTTATAGTTATAGTTATCATTATTGTTATCGTTATAGTTTTTGATATAGTTACCATTATAGTTATTGTTAAAGTTATCGTTATAGTTAACATTATAGTTATCATTATAGTTATCATTATAGTTATTGTTATGCTTAATATAGCTATCACAGTTATAGCTATCTTTATAGTAATAATTATTGTTATAGTTATTGTTATCTTTATAGTTATCGTTCTTGGTGCGAACACACCTCATTGTGAAAATACAAAATACAAGCCCAAAAAAATCAAGGAAGCACTTGCTATTAAGAGAGAATATTTTGCACAACTGAAATTAAAGATTTTTATCACTTTATAGCTTGTGATTGGAGTCACTAAACTGGATGATTATTATCTCTGTCTGTCTAGCTAATTAGCTAGTTGCGCTAAGTAGCGCCATCTTGTGCTCGAAAATGCTTCATATATTCATGAACAAAAACGTGTGAAATCCCATGGAAATGTTCATGTCGTCTACAAACCAAGCTTTACTAGTTGAATGGCGTTTAATCAAGCACGCGCACCCAATCAAACAGTCTACAATTAGCTAATTAGCGTTGTGCTTGTTCTGTAAACACTGGAACGGCAGCAAGATCTGCATGTCGTCTCAAAGGTCAGACGCAACAGAACGTCCCACTTAAACGTGTAGCAAGGCTAATGTAAACACAGATGTGTATCGTTTCAAAGGGAACACGCTGAAAGCTCTTTCTTCCTCACTCATTACACATTTATTATCCGCGAATAAGATGAATATTGTGCCGAATGCAAAGTGACAGACGGAGGGATTCTGTCCTATCTTTAGAAGTACCTGTGCTCCTGTGACTGACGCTAGTCGCTAGCCGCTCGCTAATGCGCTCGATGTGTCCAAACACACTGTGTGGAAGCGGTTCGCATGAGACAGGCGTTCTGGGAAACTTCCAGCAGATCCAGAGCGTTTGTGAAGGAACATTATCTTTATTTGGCTTAAAGTGACGGATGTCTTGCTGTAGCGAGACGCGAGTTCATTCAGACTCTGTGAGGATTGGAAATCTATGAAAAATGGATATACATATACTATATATATCACAGAGTAATTAAACTGTGTTTTTTTTCTGTCTAATCTTCTAGTCAATTATCATACATATTGAAATACATCAATAAAACAACGTCAGTTTACTTGAGAAGTAAAATTGTGTAAGATACCCTTACAAAAAATAACTGCAGTACAATGAAGTACAACTGCAGTAAAACTGCAGTTCAAAGCAGTATAATTGCAGTACAATGAAGTACAACTGTAGAGTTGCAGTATTAACGAAGTATAACTGCAGTATAACTGCAGTATAGATACAATGTGACTGCAGTACATTGAAGTACAACTGCAGTAAAACTGCAGTACAAAAAGTACAACTTCAGAATAGTGAAGTAAAACTGCAGTACAACTGTAGATTTGCAGTTTAATGAAGTAGCCTAGATACAATAACTGCAGTTCAGTGATACACTTTAAAAAGTGATAGACTTAAAAAAAAAAACTCTAATCTATTTTTTTTTTTAATTAGCTTCTTGTTTTTATTCTCAGGCAATGATATCAGTTTAGTTGCCATTAAAAAGTGAAATTACTAACCTAAACAAATGAGCTTTATATGAAAAAAAAGGCAGAAGAACTTTTTGGTTTTTGCATCTGAAGTCTTGGCCTACCATTAATATTACACTGTACTGCAGTTATGCTGTATGTGCGACACATAGCCCATGTGACCAGAGCTTCCTTCGCGCGAACGCGCCGCGGGCGTTGTCCTGACAACGAGTCTCGAGAGCAGCTGATGCTCATTACGGTCAGTCAGCGTCTTTCCGCGTAGTGTCTGCTGTTTTATACGGTTTGGTTGATTTCCTCACTGAAATTATCGTTCATATACGTTCATATTTATGAACTATCATAATTAAAACACAAAGACATGACAGCATTACTCGTGGTGACGGCCATTCACAAGTGGGACGGAAGAGAAGCGTTTTCTGGAAGAAACGAAGTTCATTGCGCGAGGCCTTGTCAAGTCATTCAGCTTAGAGGTGAGTATAACATATAATGTCCTCATATCTCTCTCTTTTTTTATTTTAGATTGGTGTAAAAAAGACTTTACGTATATGTTGTTCAACCCGGTGTGAAAATAAGAGGAAACGCCGCTTCCATACTGTAACGTTAGCAGTTTTACCATTCTCCGGTTTTACACTGTTTAGTGTTAACTGCGTCGCAGCAGATTGTGTAACTTATGTTTGCACTTTGCAGCATTATTGTCTTTATCACTTTTAACACTTTTTTTTAAACTATTTGTATTGTATAAAGTGCTATACATAATGTTGACTTTACTTAAATTGTTTCAATTTAATATCAGGAATATTTGAAATATCAGACACTAACTTACTGGAAAATACAAGCAAATATGTTCAGTAGTTTGACATTAATGTGCAGAAAAGGATTTTTTAGGCTAACTTTTTTGTGTGATTGCTATTTCCGGGAAAATGTACTGGTAACAACTAAAAACAGAAGATAATGTCTGCTGTGAAACAATGCACTCACAGCCTTTAAAAATTGTGTGTCTGCTTTTTTCCAGAAATGTTATTGGGCAAATTGCATAGACTGTCAATGGAGTGACAGAAAGCTCTCAGATTTCATCAAAAAGATCTTCAATTGTTCCCCGTGTCTTGCAGGGTTGGAATGACATGAGGGTGAGTAATTTAACTTTTTATCTGGAGTGTTCAAACTCCTTATTAAAGGATTAGTTCACTTTTTAAAAAACCTTTGCTGATAATTTACTCACCCCCATGTCATCCAAGATGTCCATGTCTTTCTTTCTTCAGTCGAAAAGAAATTAAGGTTTTTGATGAAAACATTCTAGGATTTTTCTCCATATAATGGACTTCAATGGGACCCAAACGGTTCAAGGTCCAAATGACAGTTTCATTGCAGCTTCAAATGACTTTAAACGACATCAGACGATGCATAAGGGTCTTATCTTGCAAAACGATCGATCGGTCATTTCTAAAATAAATAAATAAAAAAGTAAGTTTTATGCCTTGCTCTGTTCTGTGATGCGCGGTCATGACTCTCCTGTTCGAACTCGTTCATCAAAATGAACGAATCTTTTTTTCGAGTCATTTCGTTCTTTCAACAAACAAAATGTCATGAGAGTCATGACCGCACATCACGGAACAGAGCAAGGCATAAAACTTACTTTTTTATTTATTTATTTTAGAAATGACCGATCGTTTTGCAAGATAAGACCCTTATGCATCGTCTGGTGTCGTTTAAAGTCATTTGAAGCTGCACTGAAACTGTCATTTGGACCTTGAACCGTTTGGCACCCAGTGTATTACATTACAAGAAAAATCCTAGAATGTTTTAATCAAAAACCTTCATTTCTTTTCAACTGAAGAAAGACAGACATGGACATCTTGGATGACATGGGGGTGAGTAAATTATCAGCACGTGACGACCGTAAACATAGCATGAGCGCCAGCAACTTCCAGCTGTGTGGAGGAAAAAGACGTGTTTCAGTATCGAGTTCTCTTTCAGGCTTGAACAAACCATAACACGCACACAAATTATGCCAAACTGTCCGTTTTGTCGAGTGTCCTCATAAGAGCAGTCTTAAAGTAACACCAGGTAAAATTTAACTTTTGCTCTCGGGGTCCCCCCTTACAGTTGGGAAACAGTATTGTCCTCTACTTACTGTCGTAAACCGTCATGAATGTAGCACATGCATTTGTTGACATCCATGATATAAGCCGTGAACACTGTAGAGGAGGTCACTATGCAGGTGTTCTGCTAGCTTGCGTTCGCGTGTGAAATGTCTTCATCCCAGGTACAGTGGCATATATTTCAGCATGTCATATGAATATAATTTCATGGGTTTTATTTTTTTTTCTAGAGAAATGATCGCGATGCTCACGTTTATACAAGCCAGCGTCATATTATAGCTAGTCTAGCCTATTGGTTACCGTTTTACTGAATCTATACTTCAAAGCTGTTTGAGTGGTAGATAATAACCATATATCGTCAATATTATAATATCAAGCTATATTATTATATCAATAATGCGCACGCGTGCGTGTTAATGCGTAGGCTACTCTAGCACACACACGCAAGGTCTCTCGCTCTCTCTCTCCTCTCTGTCATGCGCGTATTCAATTTAATAAGTCGGGACACTAAAATTAGAGTTGAAATACGGGACTGTCCCGGGAAAAACGGGACGTCTGGTCAGGGTCACCCTAGCTAGTATGCAAGCAATATACTTACTAGTAAGTATGACAGCCAAGGCCGCATCGGTCGGGCACCCCTCCTCCTCCTTTAGCTCACGCCAGCGAGAAAACGCTGGCACAGTGTTGATCCTTGTTCTGCCTTTAACGCGATCACTTTCTCTTTTTGCTTTGCTCCGATAAAACCTTTGCTTTCTTGCTTTTCTGTGCTGCTTCGGCCATGACTATAACATTTGGCTCGCACGTCCGATTTTAAGGAAGTGTGGGCGGTGGTGGAAGTGACGTATATGCCGTAAAGCAGTCGAATTTTGTAGTTCTCTTTGTTCGCCGGTTACTACCCGAAACCCGAAGTTTAAAAGTACGATTAAAAACGCTACAGACCCCGTCAGGCTATGGCAGACGTGTCATTCAACCTATTGTAAGTCGATGTACCATCACAAGAGACATGGAAATATATTATAAAGGTTGAAAAGTTACCCGGTGCTGCTTTAAATGATTTAAATAAAGTCTTAAATTAACGTGGAGATTTGTGAGAAAATGGGGATGCGTGTCGGATTGCATCTCTGTCAGCAGCGGCTGGTCTTAAAGTTTCATTAATGTTAATCAAAGAACAAAGGTAAGAGAGTAAATGACTCACTCAGACCTGTAGCCAGGAGGATTATTATAGCCTAATAATCATCGATAGCCTAATAATCATCAATGCACTCCTATCTTTTTACACATCTCCGGCGAACGGCTTCTTCACGCAAAAGAAAAACTCTTGAAAACCCTCATAAAGCGCAGTGAAATTCAGCGACCTATGGCTTTTCCTGATGGAGCGTGTTTGTTCCTTAACTTCATTTTATACGTGCTCCATTTTATACGTGCAACTTGCGTAGCCTATAAGGACACTGACAGCATGCTGACAGATAGGACAAATAAATTTGGTCAAAGAAAATTAAGCAATAAATAGGCCTACAGTTTTGTGGCTCTTTAATGTGTCATGACGGATTGCCTCAGTTAAAGCCAAGTTAACTGACGTTAATATACTAACTCTCCTGACTGCTTTGTCGGACAAAAATGGTGGATTTTGATTTGTCAGACTCAGATCGCATCAAACTCCCTGCGAAGGATGAAATCCCTACTCCTAAAGACTGAAGTTTGAAGTCTGAACTTAAAAATAAAATGTGGCACAGGCATGTCATTTATTCTCCTCATTTATTCTAAGTGAAAAAAATTATCAATTTTTCAGGGGTGAATGTCTGTCTACATTTGTAAAAATTATATTTATGGTAGAATCAAATGTTGTTTGTCTTTTGTATTGCCTTATCTACAACACATGAGGGTAATAAGGTAACAGTAGTACAGGAGAGAGACTTTATTTGATTTCTCTTCAGTAATCAAAATGTGTTGTGTGTGTGTGTTTTATATATATATATATTTATTATGGGGGAAAATGTGTATAAATATCGGTATCGGCCAAAATGAGTTTGCAAATATCGGCATATCGAATATCGGCCAAAATCCTATAATTTGCATCCCTACCAAGTGTCTCACACAATCATAACAGACAGATGTGCATTTGAATGCACTACACTTGGTATTTGTTCAAAGGTTACAAGGAATTTGTAGAATGGTTTGTATGTATTTGTGAAATATTATCTAGGCTCATTTATTTATATTTGCAAAACACAATGCGTGTTACTCCACTACACTTTTCGCTCAAATTGACCTTTTCACTTGCACATTGCTTGCTTTGTTTACGAGTCGAGTTTTCCTTTACAAAGCAGATCGAGTTTGTTTACAAATGCTGGATTTGTTTGTTAATTATGGCAAAATATTAATTCTATTGAATAACCCCTATTTGAAAAAACAGTGGCGTGTTCCTGCAAGAGATTAACTTGCAGATTCATTTTAAGCATAATATATGCCTGTGGCGAAGAGTAACTGAAAAGAGTGTCTCTGATTCTTCTTTGTTTGTTTATTACAGACTACTTCCAAAATCGTGTTTCCACATCTGAGATGAAGGCAGTGAAAAGAACGAAGTGGAATGAGAAGAAGCTCTTCAAAAAACACAACTTTTCTGAATAATGTGGGGGAAGATTTATGCATGATTTGTAAATAAAAACTTTAAATACATTGTCTAACTCTCAGCCTGTTATTTGAAATAAAATAAAAAGTAAAATCACATTATTTGTTGCATTGCAGTTTGAGACATTCACTGTTTTGTACCTGAATTCATTATATTGCAGATGTGTGAAAACTTATTTGGGATATTCTGGTTGTATTTCAATGGTATTTTACAGCATTTTATTAGTATTGCATTTCAGTAGTATTGTACTTTAGTCGTAATATGTATTGCAGTACTACCGTAGTTATATTGCAGTATTACCGCAGTTATATTGCAGTATTATTGCAATTATATTGCAGTATTATTGCAGTATTACCGCAGTTATATTGCAGTATTATTGCAATTATATTGCAGTATTATTGCAGTTATATTGCAGTACTACCGCAGTTATATTGCAGTATTATTGCAGTTATATTGCAGTACTACCGCAGTTATATTGCAGTTATATTGCAGTACTACCGCAGTTATATTGCAGTATTATTGCAATTATATTGCAGTATTATTGCAGTTATATTGCAGTATTACCACAGTTATATTGCAGTATTATTGCAGTATTACCGCAGTTATATTGCAGTATTATTGCAGTATTACCGCAGTTATATTGCAGTTATATTGCAGTATTACCGCAGTTATATTGCAGTATTATTGCAGTATTACCGCAGTTATATTGCAGTTATATTGCAGTATTACCGCAGTTATATTGCAGTATTATTGTAGTACTATTCGGTGCAGTAACTGCAGTTGTACTCCAACTATACTGCAATATGCAGTTTTTTCGTGTCCAAAAAACTGCATTTTCTACATGTAACAAAAACTGCAGTATTACTTCGAAAAAAACTGCAGTAATTTTTTGTAAGGGTACGGCTA
>CM070842.1:30214448-30234448 GCA_036326025.1 Chrosomus eos
ACATACATTAATTTGCATATATTTACATAAACATATCAGGGTGACAATATATTATATATATATATATATATATTTTTGTACATACTATCCTGATATCATATCTCCCATTTTTTGTTTGAACTGAAATCACATAATTTTATATAATCACATTATTTATAAATAAAAAATACAGTCAGAACAAAGTGCTCTATAATTAAAATGTCTTATTGTTATATATATATGAGTACATATATATAATATATATATATATATTATAATTATACCTATTATAAAATTATATATATATAATTTCTGAGGACTTTATCATTGAATATCTTGAAAATGAATCACATTACGGTGGAAAAATGAGCTGCAAACACCATTTCATACTTTCAACCAAATATAGTACTATATAGAGTTATAGAGTTATAGAGTGACTAATTAACTCAGAGCTTCAGCTCAACGTTTCCCTCAAAATAAGCATTAAAGATTCACTTGTGAGTATTGTGAGAGATTGTTTTGCTCAGATATCTATAAAGGTTTCGCAGTCGTTGATGGTGTTTGTGGCCGTTTGGTTGGAAGCGTCTCTCAGTTTAGTTTCTGGAGAATATTTGTCTCTCCTGAAGGTTTCGGCTGCGATCTCTGTATAGAGCATATAATAGAGTAGAATAGAATAGAGTAGAATAGAATACCAAAGAATAGAATAGAGTAGAATACCATAGAATATAATAGAGTGGAATAGCATATAATAGAGTAGAATATAATAGAGTAGAATAGCATAGAATAGAGTAGAATAGAGTAGAATAGAGTAGAATAGAATAGAATAGAATAGAATAGAATAGAATAGAATAAATCTTTATTGTCCACCAGGGTGGAGATTTTTCTTTGGCTCATCAAACATACGAGACAGATAAACACACAGACAACGTCTCAAACATAGTAAAGGAAATATAATAAAAATATACAATGTAAAATATCATAATATACTTTAAATAAAGCACACATATTTACAGATTTACACATCACAGATTTACACATAAAGTAAATCTCCAAATGTAAACGATACTATCACCTCTTTCTAAACTGCTCAATGTGAGGCATTAAGATATTAAAAACATCAACATTATGAATTTCTGTAAAAGCACTATAAAAATAAAACTTTTTTGTCCATTTAGTGAAAGTCAATGGGGTCTAAATGCTCGTTCACACAACAATGATAAGGCGCATGATATCGTCTATAAGCGCTGCAGTTTTCGTCGTCTGTCACTTTAAATGCTCGAGCTCTTTAAAGATGGATGTTTTTATCATTCATCAAATCGCTCTGAAAGTGAATCTAACAATATTGCTGTTATTGTTATAGTTGTGCTGTGCTATTCTTTTATAGTTAGAAAGATTTTTAGAATGATATGTTTATAGTTATCGGTCCCTGTGAACGAGCCTTAATGTTGTTTTGGACCGCCTGCAGGTGTGTGTGTGTGTGTGTGTGTGTGTGGAGGAGTGTATCAGCGTGTGGTGTGTGTGTGTGTGTGGGAGGAGTGTATCAGCGTGTGTGTGTGTGTGTGTGTGTGTGTGTGTGTGTGTGTGTGTGTGTGTGTGTGTGTGTGTGTGTGTGTGTGTGTGTGTGGAGGAGTGTATCAGCGTGTGTGTGTGTGTGTGTGTGGAGGAGTGTATCAGCGTGTGTGTGTGTGTGTGTGTGTGTGGAGGAGTGTCTCAAGCGTGTGTGTGTGTGTGTTTGTTTGCAGCGAAGTGCTTGTTTTCGGAGCAGACGCTGGTGGAAGGACGGCGCTGTGCGGTTCATCATCCCTCTGGACTCTGCCAGCTGTTTGAGTGCAGGGTACACGTCTTTACTACTATCTATTGCTATAACATCAAATAATTATAATATGTATGCATGTATTATATATACACTGCTGTTCAAAAGTTTGGGGTCGGTAATATTTGTAATGTTTTTTAAAGAAGTCTCTTCTGCTCACCAAGGCTGTGTTTATTTGATTAAAAATACAAAACAAACCCAGTAATATTGTGAAATATTATAATCAGCTGTTTTCTATGTGAATATATAGTAAAGTGTAATTTATTCCTGTGATCAAAGCTGAATTTATCATCATTACTCCAGTCTTCAGTGTCACATGATCCTTCAGAAATCACTATAATATGATGATCTGATGCTCAAGAAACATTTATGATTATTATCACAGTTGAAAACAGTTTTGCTGCTTCATATTTTTATGGATTCATTTTATTCAGGATTCTTTGAAAGTTCAAGAGAAAAGCATTAAATTAAATAAGAAATATTTTGTATTATTATAAATGTCTTTACTGTCACTTTTGATAAATTTACTGCGTCCTTTCTGAAGAAAAGTATTAATTACTTTAAAAAAAACAAAACAAATCTTATTGACCCCATTCATTAAAGACTTAACTCATTTAGACGTACAAGAACTCTTGCCAATAACGCACATTTCGACATGATTTTGCGTAACAGAACTCAATACAGTACAGTCCGCTGTCTGGAGTTTATTTCTTCACGTTTGTGTATTATGTTTCAGGATCGTACGATGCATCGAGTCCCGAACCCTGAAGCCTGTCCTCCGCTCTCCTGCGCTGAATCTGATCAGATCTCGCTCACAGACCGATGCTGCAGAGTCTGCCGAGGTACAACTATATCTGCTCATTCTCCAGGAAAAACCTGTTACAACTTGCTGATTGTTACAGAAAATACAATGATCGGCGTAATTAGTTTGACCTTTGGCTGACCTTTAGCGGTTCAGTGTTTCGAACAGCTTAGAAACTCCTCGGTAACACTGTACTATAAGGTTCATTAGTTAACATTAGTTATATAACTGATAACACTACCTCTACTTCTACTACAACTCTATTACAATTACTATGAATCTCTCAATATAGCTTCTGTCTATATCACTAAAATATCCCATTGCTTAAACTTACCAATAATACCGCATACATCACGATATCCATATATTTAGCTGTTTTTTTTGTGCCCGTTTACGTCTTTCTTTCTTTTGTATGTGTATATAATTCATTGATCTTTTACCTTGTATAAACTAAAATGTTTTGTTAACTTGCAATAAAAAATTAGTAAATAAAAAAATTTGTTAACTAGCATGAACTAATAATGCACTTCTACAGCATTTGTTAATCATTGTTAATGTTAATTTCAAAATGTACTAATATTATTAAAATCTTGTTAACGATGCACTGTGAACTAACGTGAACAAACAATGAATGACTGTATTTTTATTAAATAACGTTAAAATAGGTTGACAAATACAGTGACAAATGTAGGTAACACTTTATTTTACAGTGTCCTTGTTACATATGTAACATGTACGTAAATTATACATAATTACATGCAACTAATCAGTCCCTCCAGAAAAATACGATTATGCGATCGCATGATTCAATGCATAATCAGCCAAAGTCCACATATTTATAAATACGCCGCACTTTCGCCACATAAATTGCATAATCCCGCATTTTCGTTGCAAAAAAGTCACATATATCTCAGAAAGTTGAGAAATGTTGCGTTTGCGTCACACAAGAGCCGTCGTTTTCCCTGTTGCCATGGGAACGTTATGAAGTGACGTAATTACGCGACGTGAACATCATCGAAAAGCTGTAAAACAGGAAGCACACATTTTATTTTTTTATATTTATTCATGTTTCCAGAAGTTGTAGCATATTCCTCTAGTAAAGCTCCAGAACTTGTTTGACTCATCAGTGTTTTGTAAGTTTGATGTGTTTATTAAGATCTGAAATAAAACAAGATGAACTGAAATATTCCAGCACTTTCTGTGATGTAGTGTGCTTGCTTATCATAGGAAGTAATAAGAAATGACTCTTTACAGTAAGGTAGTAGCCTAGTGAGAACAGGGAACAGGGGAATCACTTTCTCTCTTTCATCAAACCGCAGTTTTTGCAAGTTCATCGCATAAAATTGACCCTTCGCAAAGACCCGCCCTCCTTAGTTACTGTCGCTATGTTCCGACAAGCTACACCGCTCTCACGCTCTTACCATGTTCTCACGCAGTGAAAAATACATCGCGGAGCAGAGAGGAGACTGACAACACGCGGACAGACAGGACAGACCAGGTTACTTTTCGGTTACTTTTGATATTAAACATATTAAACAAAGTCTCAGCTTTCAAATGTGGTCATTTTTTGAAAGAAATTTAAACAATAAATACCGATTTGGGGCTCTTTAATGTGCCGTGACAGATCGCTGTAGAGCATCCGTTAAAGCTGCTCGTGATCCGATCATCTCTTCCTTCTAGTTCATTTATAGCATCAAATAAACATGAACGAACATAAGAAGTAATGTTGTTTTAACCGCGGAAAGGCGTCAGTATATTCATTTTACCAAGTTCAAATCCTCCTAACTCTACTGGCTGCTTTTTCGGACAAAATGGCGGATGGCGAAGTATGATTGGTTAGAACACCTGTCAATCAAGCTCCACGCGAAGGGTCAATTGCATAAATATAACGTGCTGCATAATCAAGGATTTTTGCCCGCAACAATCACAATAAAACTCTGCTTTTTTCTGGAAGGACTGATTAATATTACTCAGTACTTAAATATAAGGGTGCTTTCACACCTGGATCGATTGGAGACGTTGTTCCGAAACAAAGGGGCGTTTCCCTTTTGGCCCGGTTCGTTTGGTCATATGTGAACACAACAATCGCACTCTGAATCGGAACAAAACAACCGAGCCGAGACCGCCTAGAAGAGGTGGTCTCGGCTCGATTCCATACGAACCCTGGAGCGGTTCGTTGTAGTGAGAACACAACCGACCCACGAACCGGAACAAATCAATATGTAGCCTGGCAACAGACGCCAATATCAGCGTATTTTGCTGATTTGTTGCGGGGGGGAGACGCATGCGTATTAATGCGTAGGCTACTCTAGCACACACACGCAAGGTCTCTCGCGCTCTCCTTCTCTTTGTCGTGTGCGCGTGTAATTACTAGCAGCTACTCTAGCACACACACGCATGGTCTCTCGCTCTCTCTCTCCCTCTCGGACGTCTGGTCACCCTATGTGTGTAGTGTCCAACATCCGGGAGATGTGTTCTTCCGACCAAATATCTGAGGCATTTCACCTCTTCGTAGCACCAAGTCAACCCGCGATTCATTTAGTGTTAGGCTACTGTTGTCATGGCGATGTCCCTCAATGAAATGCGCGACCTGCACGCACGAGGTAGTGACGTAATGGCGTAAGGAAAGCCCTGGAAGGGTGCGCGATTTGGAACGCTTTACAACAATGTGGTGTGAACAGAGTGACATATTAAATTGATTCGGAACAAAGTATTCTGTTTCGGATCTGTTCCGGAACAAAACAAATCGATCCAGGTGTGAAAGCACCCTAAGATTACACTATAACAATGCCACCTTAAAATAAAGTGTAACCCAAATGTATGGCTCATTGTTAGTTCATGTTAGTTAATACATGAACCTTATTGTAAAGTGTTACCAACTCCTCTGTCTGGGGTTAAAGGTCACGACTTCTGTGGCGAGGACAACATGTGTGCGGAGAACTCGGCGTGCGTGAACCTGGACGCCGGCGCTAGCTGCAACTGCAAGAACGGCTTCCGGCCGCTGCGCGACGACAGCGCTTTCTGCGAAGGTGAGGCGCCAATCAACACTAATGATCACTCGTTACATACAGCGCTTTTATGGGGACTCAAATCACTTTACATGTGGTGTGGGGGGGGGGGGGGGGGGGGGCAGGGGGGGGCACCAGATGTTTTTACTGGAGTAGATTAGGAGTGTTCCCGAAACCAATTTTCTTTTAAAAATCTCTATGCAATAATGAGTGAGTGAATGAGAGTAAAAATGAAACGAGCGCAAATCCGTCTACACGTGAATCTCTCAGAAATCCGAGCTTGGCAAGAGTAATATCAACTCAAATAGGCTAGTACATGTTCTACGATATGATATGGTATGTATATTTAAATGATTCAAGCCTTGTACAATATGATAGGCTATAATGAATGGAATAAGCACAGCATGATCACAAATCAAATCCGTCTCAGCAACCAAACCAGCTCTAATAGCCAATAATCAACTAAGATTCATATACACTAATTAATTACTACTTAATATGTCTATTTAAACGTGTTAAACTTCGTATGATCTGTGTTCTAACTGTTCCCTGAAGAGTGAGTGTTTGCTGGGACTCTGAATGAGCCGGAATGGGTTCGAGCAGAAGTGTGGAGATTAGCGCTGTAGCTAAAACGCGGAATGGACTTTAATTTATTAGGGCTTTTCTCAAGTGGAATGGATTTGACTGACGGCGCTCTGGAAAGTGAACAGACATATATGTGCTGAATTAGAGATGGTAGAAGTGAGTGGGTCCGATATCATTGCTCTTAAAAACTGGGAAACATAAACAATGGTTCCGACGCTCATGGACGGCAGCCATTTTGTGCCAGAACGGCCAACACACACCAGCTTATGGTCAGTATATATGGGACGATTAGGGACACCCCTACTCTTTTTCCGAAAGACATCCTGGGATTTTTAATGACCACAGAGAGTCAGGACCTCCTCCGAAGAACGGGTCATTACGAACGACGACGTAACTCTGCTTCACTATCACTGTACGATACATCGTTGAAGAAATAAACTAGCGAGTCACGACTGTTTCCCGAAACCATACGTCGCAAATCACACACACAACTCTGAGATGCTGTCGCTCACACACACAACTCTGCTGTCGCTCACACACACAACTCTGAGATGCTGTCGCTCACACACACAACTCTGCTGTCGCTCACACACACAACTCTGCTGTCGCTCACACACACAACTCTGCTGTCGCTCACACACACAACTCTGCTGTCGCTCACTCACACACACAACTCTGCTGTCGTTCACACACACAACTCTGCTGTCGCTCACACACACAACTCTGCTGTCGCTCACACACACAACTCTGCTGTCGCTCACACACACAACTCTGCTGTCGCTCACACACACACACAACTCTGCTGTCGCTCACACACACAACTCTGCTGTCGCTCACACACACAACTCTGCTGTCGCTCACACACACACAACTCTGAGATGCTGTCGCTCACACACACAACTCTGCTGTCACTCACACACACAACTCTGCTGTCGCTCACACACACAACTCTGCTGTCGCTCACACACACAACTCTGCTGTCACTCACACACACAACTCTGCTGTCGCTCACACACACAACTCTGAGATGCTGTCACTCACACACACAACTCTGCTGTCGCTCACACACACACACAACTCTGAGATGCTGTCGCTCACACACACAACTGCTGTCGCTCACACACACAACTCTGCTGTCGCTCACACACACAACTCTGCTGTCGCTCACACACACAACTCTGAGATGCTGTCACTCACACACACAACTCTGCTGTCGCTCACACACACACACAACTCTGAGATGCTGTCGCTCACACACACAACTCTACTGTCACTCACACACACAACTCTGCTGTCGCTCACACACACAACTCTGCTGTCGCTCACACACACAACTCTGCTGTCGCTCACACACACAACTCTGAGATGCTGTCACACACACACACTGCTCGTCAACACAACTCTGCTGTCGCTCACACACACAACTCTGAGATGCTGTCACTCACACACACAACTCTGCTGTCGCTCACACACACACACACTCTGGAATGCTGTCGCTCACACACACAACTCTGACTGTCGCTCACACACACAACTCTGCTGTCGCTCACACACACAACTCTGAGATGCTGTCCTCACACACACAAACTCTGCTGTCGCTCACACACACAACTCTGCTGTCACTACACACACACAAACTCTGCTGTCGCTCACACCACACTTCTGTCACTCACACACAACTCTGCTGTCGCTCACACACACAACTCTGCTGTCGCTCACACACACAACTCTGCTGTCGCTCACACACACACAACTCTGCTGTCGCTCACACACACACAACTCTGCTGTCGCTCACACACACAACTCTGCTGTCGCTCACACACACAACTCTGCTGTCGCTCAACACACACCAACTCTGCTGTCGCTCCACAACAATTGCTGTCGCTCACACACACACTCTGCTGTCGCTCACACACACAACTCTGCTGTCGCTCACACACACAACTCTGCTGTCGCTCACACACACAACTCTGCTGTCGCTCACACACACAACTCTGCTGTCGCTCACACACACAACTCTGCTGTCGCTCACACACACAACTCTGCTGTCGCTCACACACACACAACTCTGCTGTCGCTCACACACACAACTCTGCTGTCGCTCACACACACAACTCTGCTGTCGCTCACACACACAACTCTGCTGTCGCTCACACACACAACTCTGCTGTCGCTCACCACACCACACACACAACTCTGCTGTCGCTCACACACACAACTCTGCTGTCGCTCACACACACAACTCTGCTGTCGCTCACACACACAACTCTGCTGTCGCTCACACACACAACTCTGCTGTCGCTCACACACACAACTCTGAGATGCTGTCACTCACACACACAACTCTGCTGTCGCTCACAACACACACACACAACTCTGAGATGCTGTCACTCACACACACAACTCTGCTGTCGCTCACACAACCACAACTCTGCTGTCGCATCACACACACAACTCTGCTGTCGCTCACCACACCACAAACTCTGCTGTCGCTCACACACACAACTCTGCTGTCGCTCACACACACAACTCTGCTGTCGCTCACACACACAACTCTGCTGTCGCTCACACACAACACAACAACTCTGCTGTCGCTCACACACACAACTCTGAGATGCTGTCACTCACACACACAACTCTGCTGTCGCTCACACACACACACAACTCTGAGATGCTGTCGCTCACACACACAACTCTGCTGTCGCTCACACACACAACTCTGCTGTCGCTCACACACACAACTCTGAGATGCTGTCACTCACACACACAACTCTGCTGTCGCTCACACACACACACAACTCTGAGATGCTGTCGCTCACACACACAACTCTGCTGTCGCTCACACACACAACTCTGCTGTCGCTCACACACACAACTCTGAGATGCTGTTTGTGAATGTTCGTTGTATCGATGTCTTCGGGAAACACCGACTCGTCAAACTGATGATAACGACAGAACGCGCGAGTATAGTCGGCTAAACTCAGCGCTGGTCAGCTGATCTGACAGATGATCCGGTCCTTTCCGTGTTTCTGCAGAACACGCGTGACATTTACATGCGCTTACGCTGCGGGAAATGAATCATAATTACAGAAAGATGAGGAATAGGAATTTAAACAGCGCTAGAGCCGCCGGCTGATTTTAATATTCCTGGATATACATTATTATTCTAGGACATGTGTATAATGGCTTTTCTTGTGATAATTGGATTTTTTCTCTTGTTAAAATGCTGCAGAATCAAGTGTTGACATTAAATAGGTCATCTTTAAAGAGGAAATTATTTCAATGCTTCCAATACAACACTAATGTGAGTCAACATGTAATGTCTGATTATTTCGTATATATATATATAGATATATACAGTGTATATACACACCACACACACACACACACACACACACACACACACACCACACACACGCACACAACTCGCACACACTCGCACACACACGCGCGCCACACACACACACACACACACACACGCGCGCGCGCGCACACACAAACACACACACGCAACGCACAACACAGACGCGACCACACACAGACGCGCACACACACAACCACCACACACACTCCCCACACACACGCACACACACAGCACCGCACATGCACACACACACCTCTCTCCACTCACAACACACACACACCACCACACACACACACACACACACCACACACACACACACCCACACACACACACACACACAGCGCGCGCCGCACACACACACACGCGCACACGCACACACACGACCGCACCATCACACACACACACACACAGCACACACACACACAGACGGACATGCACACACACCTTCCTATCCTCCCACACACACACACACACACACACACACACACACACACACACACACAATATATTATATATATATATATAGTGTGTGTGTATTTTTTTATTTTATTTTACTACTAGGGATTGCTAAATTGTTGGTTTATAATAGTAAAAAAAATTGTCAATACATATAGTATATAAATATATAATAAGTGTTCTAATATTAACACGCTATTAACATTATAAATTACTGATAACATAAATATAATAAATAGCATTTAAATGAATGAAATAAAGAATGTTCCGACGTCGTGTTTATGCGAGTCGGCTGTTAGCGCTCACGACGCGAGACGCTGAAACACAGTAAAGTTTCATGTATGAACAAAACACTGTCTGCATATGAAATCAAAGCGATATATTGAGATCTATTTGATGCTTTTCTCGTCTAGAACGCACAAAATAATCTGTCAGAGTGATATGCGGACTAGTTAGACTAATTAATCATCATATCTTGTTATTCTAAAATGTATTCAGTGACATTTCTGACTGATTGACAGCTCTAAAAATAACGGATTCTCCCTGATCTGTGTTCTTTTCTACGCTCATGACTAATTAACCAAGCGGCGTTATTGATGCACGACTAGAACCCGTCAGATTCCTCTCTCGCTATGGCATCTTAATTGGCTGCTGTTGCGTTTGTGTGTGTGAGTAAGTCATCAATGTCTTCCCCTCCACCTTCCTCATCCTCTTGTCCTCTCGAAGCTGCGCGAGCTTCGGATGGCCTACTTTTGTTGAATGTCTAATGACTCCGGCTGTGTTTCTGGGGACGTCACCTCCCCGCACATCAGCCGGATCTCTAATGAAACCTGTTCGTCTCTCCGGCTATAAATAGACCCGCGCGGATGACCCAGGCGATGCTCACGTGCTCGGCCGGTCAGGTAATTATCAAAGACCAGGAGGATGTGAATAATTAAAGATGCTATCAGACACGCGGGCGGTTCTGCTTAAACGTTCCCGCAGGACTCTGTTTTTATGTGAAGGACTCGGGAAAATGAAAAGGATGTGATGTTTACGCTCCCGAGAGTCTCTCTTGCGTTCAGTGACACTAAACTAATGCTTATACAATGTTCAGGGTTACAGCGAAAGAGCCGATCAGGAGTGTGTTTCCCGTATAACACCGTAACCGTAACTCTGATTTAACGCTAACGATTAACAAATTAATGCTAGGTGTTTTGCTATATATTACAGATATGGTATCTGAGTTTATGTAGAGTCGGATGATCTTAAAGGGGCTGTATGTGAACTTTCATGTATTAATCGCATTTTATTGCAAATGTGTGAGCAGCTTGTAACGAAAGTAAAAAAATGAGACTTCCTAGGTTGTCTATGAAAGCCTGTTGACTGATTTTTATGTGAAGGACTCGGGAAAAATCAGAAGGATGTGATGTTTACGCTCCCGAGAGTGACACTAAACTAATGCTTATACAATGTTCAGGGTTACAACGAAAGAGGCGATCAGGAGTGTGTTTCCCGTATAACACCGTAACCGTAACTCTGCTTCACTATCAGTGTACGATACATCCCCCTTTATTATCGTCATAAAGTGGTCGTTCAAACACACTGGTTAATGATGTCACGCAAATGGAGGAGTATTAACTACCGTCAGGCCCGGACTGGCCATCGGGAGCACCGGGACAATTCCCGGTGGCCTGGCGACTAATTTGGCCTGCTGCCAGCCAGCGTTTTTTATTTTTTATATTGTTACCTTTACCATCTGATCATTTTCAAATTCGTCATTCAATAAAAATATTATTAATATTAATAATAATAAATAAATAAATAAAATCATGAATCTCTTAGTCTTGACTGGCAAGGCTACGTACGATTCGACTTTACGCCTCAGCCAAACGGTTAAACAGAACATGCGAGCAGCACCCGATGATGGAGAGAAAACGGCCAGGTGGAGCAGAGAGGGAAAGGACAAAGAAAAAGAAAGCACTTCAAGAAGAAGCAGCAAAATGTTGCAAAATTATTGGCCTGTTCAGGGCTTCGAGTGCAGGTCAGTTTAATCTGTAAGTAGGCTACTGTACTTTTTCTTCGTCAACTTAGTATTGAAGAACTGCTAGCAAATGTAAGCGGTAGCGCCTGTCTAACGTTACATTCGTGCAGAAATCAAAACAAATGAGTGAAACAGCACACATAAACTCACAGAAGAAATGTACTAAGGTAAAAATTCTAATTGTTTTTTTTTTATAACATGATTTAGTTTAACTATTCTGTTCTGACCAATTGCGTAGCTTGAGCAAAGGCTTAACAGATAGCGTACAACTTGAAAAAAGAACTCCAGAAAGCAGTCTTCATAACTTTAGTGACTTTACTGGTAATTCACTTCTCAATAATATTTCTGTAAAACTACAAACAAGAAGAAAAAATATGTATGAACATTCATGTTCACATTTACATTCACATATCCAGATTAACATTACAGTTTGATTTTGTACATAGTTCCTTTTACATAATTTTAAGTAATATACACAGGAATTATATTCAAATGAGATTATGTACAAACAGAAGATAAATTAGCATGTCAGTATGCTACAACATAGCATGTTACCAATAACATGAATAAAGAGTGTGTATAACAGAAATATAGCAATCTAAGTATCCTTAAACACTTTAAATCACTGTTTAGTGTAAAATTTGCACTTACAGACATATATTTCCAAGGTTTAAACGATGAAATCAATAGCCGATTGAACCTGCGTGTACGTTGTTCTTGATCGCGTTTTCTGAGGGAAACCGAAAGTAAACTATATAAACATAGTGTAGTACCTTAAATGTCCAGTGGGAGGCGGAAACGAAACACAGCTAGACATAAGTAACAGCACACTCCCCGCTTGGTATAATAAATTATTATACCACTATTTATCCTTCTGTGACTTCCCCGGCATGAGTAGGACTACCTCTGAGACAGGCCTTAAGTAAACCTTTGCAGATCCTTCTTTAATTATCTTTACCTCCACCTTCCTCACTTTATCATCACTACTGGGTATGGTTTTCACGATGAGTCCAATCGGCCACTCATTACGTTTCACATTTGAGTCCTTAAGCAAGACAACATCACCTTCCTCAAGATCTCGCCTTTTCTCAGTCCATTTCCTCCGTACTTGCAATGTTGCAAGATAGTCTCTCCCCCATGCCTTCCAGAAAGCGTCTGCCAGACACTGAACCTGTCTCCATTCTTTCTTGTAGAGATCCTTCATGTCAAAGTCCCCAAGAGGTGCTGGTATAGTGCTAGCCTTTTGGGTGAGAAGCATTGCAGGGGATAGAACTTCCAATGTATCAGGATCAGAAGAAATAGGAAGCAAAGGTCTAGCATTCATTATTGCCATGACCTCTGACATGAGAGTAGTCAAAACCTCATGGGTAAGACGGGAAAGACCGGTTTTTTAGCAGCAATGCATCCAGAATGCGTCGTGCTATGTTGATCATTCTTTCCCAAGCTCCTCCCATGTGGGAAGAGTGGGGCGCATTAAACGTCCATACGCAACCATGCTCCTGTAAGTAACCTCTTAGTTCTGGATCATCGGTATTGATGTTCAGTTCTCGACAGGCTCCGATGAAATTAGTCCCTCTGTCAGATCTGAAGTGTTTGACTGGTCCGCGAACTGCCAAGAACCGCCTGAGGGCATTAATGAAACTTGAGGTTGACATGGACTCGATGACTTCCAGGTGGACAGCCCTAGTACTTAAGCAAGAGAAAATGACGACCCATCTTTTACTTTCAGCACTGCCCCCTCTAGTGCGGCGTGATATTATATTCCATGGCCCAAAAACCTCCAGGCCCACATGAGTGAATGGAGGATCCACTTTCACTCTGTCCGAAGGTAAATCTGACATTTTCTGCTCTTCAAATTTTCCTCTTAACTTCCTACAGATAACACATTGATGAATCACATGGTTGATCAGTTTTGTTCCTTTAACAATCCAGAGCCCTGCTGATCGTAGTGCACCGGCAGTTAGATGACGTCCTTGATGTGCCACTTGATCATGGTAGTGTCTGACCAACAACGTGGCTACATGTTGACTCGCTGGAATAATTAGTGGGTGCTTTTCCTGTTCAGACATTTCTGCTGATTTTAAGCGACCTCCCACTCGAATAAGTCCTTCGCTGTCTACAAAGGGAGATAGGTTCTTCAGAGCACTTTGCTGTGAGATTTCTTCACCTTTCTCCAAGCTTTTGAGTTCATCTTTATAGTGCTCTTGCTGCACACATTTAATGATGAAGGTTTTTGCTTGTGTGCGCTCAGTCTGGAGACCTTTTTTGCACCAATGCCAGCCTTTACAATCCCCTGCATTTCCCTCTCGAGAAAATGATTTTGAAACATGGACAAGCATAGCTATGCTTCTTACAAGGGATCTCCACTCAGAGAAGCGTTCAAATCTGTGTGATCCTAGAGACAGTTCTGTCATCTTAGTGGCCAACGTTAGAACCTGTGGGCGAATCTCCTGATCCTCCTCTGGCTCTACAAGCTCAAACGATTCATTTTCAGGTGTCTCCCTGAGAATAGACTGATGGAGAAATTCTGGACCAGAGAACCAGTTACTGTGAGGTAGGACAGCTGCTGGAATGAATCTGGTACCAAGGTCTGCTGGGTTCAGGCCTGAATCAACGTGATGCCACTGTTCCGGCTTTGTAAAACATCTGATTTGCGCCACTCTGTTAGCAACATAGACATAGAACCGTCGAGATGTGTTATAAATGTATCCTAAAACAATTCTGCTGTCAGTGTAGAATTCTACGGCAGTCAAATCCAAATCCAGCTCTCTCTTTAATCAGTCCTGCCAGCTCAACAGCAAGAACTGCCGCACACAGCTCTAGACGTGGCACCGTGTGAGCGGGGTATGGGGCCAACTTTGATTTGGCCATCACAAACCCAATGTGACATTGACCGTCTACAGTTACAACCCTGAGGTAAGCAACGGCTGCTATGGCCAAAGTGGAAGCATCAGCAAAAATGATTACCTCTCTCTTGGAAGTGTAGGACATAGAGACTGGTACATAGGGTCTGTGAATCTGAACATCTTTGAGATCGGTTAAAGAATCTGTCCATGCTTTCCACTTAACCTCTTTATCGGCTGGGAGCGGTGCGTCCCAGTCAAGCTGCTCTGATGATAGCTCTCTTACCAAGGCCTTACCCTGCATGGTAACAGGGGCAACAAGTCCCAAAGGATCGTAGAGACTATTAACTGTTGAAAGTATGCCCCGACGTGTGAATGGTTTCACCTCTGTAGATACCTGAAAAGTGAAACAGTCAGTCTCTAAGTTCCAACTCAACCCTAAGCTTCTTTGGAGAGGTAGAGGATCGACACTCAAATCCAGATCCTTCAGGTCTTTTGCTCTTTCGGATGGAGGGAATGCTTCCATGACTTGATGACTGTTTGATGAAATCTTATGGAGCTTGATGTTCGACTCTGCCAACATATTTTTGGTATTTCTCAGGAGACTGATGGCTTCAGCTGCACTGGATACCGAAATCAGGCCGTCGTCCACATAAAAGTTTTGATGGACAAACTGTTTGGCTTCTCTACCATGCTCCTCTTCTCCGAACTCAGCTGCACGTCTCATTCCAAAGATTGCCACAGCTGGAGATGGGCTGTTCCCAAAAACATGAACCGTCATTCGGTACTCTGTAATTTCTTTGGACAGATCGTTATCCCTGAACCACAAGAACCTCAAAAAGTTTTGGTGATCTTCTCTGACCTTGAAGCAGTAGAACATTTGTTCTACATCAGCTGTTACTGCAATCTGCTCCTTACGAAAGCGCATCAGGACCCCGAGTAGCTTGTTGTTTAGATCTGGTCCACTAAGAAGCGTGCTATTCAAAGAGATGCCTTCACATGGTGCACTAGAATCGAAGACGACCCTAATCTTCCCAGGTTTCATAGGGTGGTATACACCGAATATTGGTAAATACCAGCATTCTTCATCAGGCTGCAGTGGGGGAGCTAATTCAGCATGTTTGTTGATGAACA
Organism: Chrosomus eos; assembly: GCA_036326025.1. Lineage (NCBI taxonomy): Eukaryota > Metazoa > Chordata > Actinopteri > Cypriniformes > Leuciscidae > Chrosomus > Chrosomus eos. The sequence goes on from CM070842.1 coordinate 30,230,456, forward strand.
TGTTTTGCATAAACTCCACAAAGTGTTTAGCCATCTCAGGTTTCCTTTGTAAGGTGCGTTGCAGGGCATTAAGACGCTTCATAGCTTGGTCCCGGTTGTTTGGCAGTGGGCTGTGAGGTAAACGGAATGGCAATGGAGCTACCCAGTGGTTCGACTCATCCATGTACATTTCTCTGTTCATAACATGAAGGAAGATCTCATCTTCAACAGACAGAGAAAGTTTATTATCATCAGGAGTCCTCTGAAAGACCTTGTCACCCAGGTGATCTGTAAGACAGCCTGTGACTGGACAACAAGGTAGAGTGGACTGGTAAAGATTATGCAGAGTGCCAAACTGTTCTTTGACCTGAATTCCTTTAGAGCAGGGTGAGAAAAAAGAGGTACGTCCATTTTGCAGTATGTTTGTCCTGAAAACATTTGCAGTCTCGGACTTATGCACTCCTCCCATACACACTTCTCCCACAATGACCCATCCTAAATCAAGACGCTGAGCATATGGCGTGTCACCAGGTCCATTATACTGTTCTCGAACCTTATGCACACTTAGGATATCCCTTCCTAAAAGGAGAAGAATGGGAGCTCTTGCATCATAAGGTGGTATTTTGTCAACCATTGGCTTGAGATGAGGGAAGTATTGTGCTATTCCTGGTGTCGGAATTTCGTCACGATCTTCAGGCAACATATTGCATTCCAAGAGAGTGGGAAGTGGCACTTGCGTTTTCCCATCAAGTGAACAAACAATGAAATTGTCTGCCTTCCTTCCCATCGTCTTTGATGAACCAGCACATGTACGAAGAGTATATGGGAAAGAGTCTCCTTTGATCCCAAACAACTCAAAAAATCCAGACCTTGCCAGAGACCGGTTACTCTGGTCGTCCAGAACTACATACATCCTCTGAGCCTTTTTAGGACAGTTAGATGGATAAACGTCAACCAAACAGATTTTCGAGCATGATCTAGGTCTGGGAGCTTTGCCGCAGATTTCTGTGCACTTAGAAGTAACATCAGATGATGTATCTCCTTCAGACTCCCCGCCTTGCTCTCGCTCTGTTACTGGAGCTTCCTCGGCCCATGGAGCAGGCCCTGGGTGCAATGCAGAGACATGGCGATCACTGTTACACTCTCTACATTTAACAGCTGCCCCACATTCTTTGGCTATGTGTTTGGTGGAACCGCAACATCTGAAGCAGATAGACTGATCTTTGAGGTAAGTTTTTCTTTCGTCCAGGGTCTTTCCTCTAAAACCACGGCACTTTGACAACGGATGTGGCTTATTGTGAATTGGACATTGCTTACTAGGGTCCAAAATCTTTAGTTCTGGAGGTTGGTTGGTTCTGGTTCTTGAAACTGTGTCTAGCACTTCAGTTTTCCTTACCGACACAGGCATTTTGTTGCTGACCCGTGAAAATTTCTCCTGTTTAAGATGACTCTGCATAGATAACAAAAAACTGGGATCATTTCTTATTCTTGCTTGGTCGCAAATGAACCGCACAAAAAAGCCAAATGGCGGAAAAGAGACTTGATAATCCTCTTTATACTTAGATCCATGAGTGATCCATCTTTCCTGCAGATTAAAAGGAAGCTTCTCAACGATGGGATTTACTCCCCTTGCAGTGTCAAGAATGGCTAAACCTGATAAATGTCCACCTGTCTTTGCAGATTCCAACTCCATAAGCATATCTCCTAGCTCCCTGAGTCTTTGCCCATCTCTGTTAGAAATGTTTGGAAACTCCTCCAGTTTTCTCAACAGCGCATTCTCAATTACTTCTGGGCTTCCGTAACACTCTTCCAATCGCTGCCAAAGCATACGGACACCTGCTATAGGATAGTGCGCATGAACCGATCTGATACGTTTTGCTTGCATGGATGACTCTGGGCCAAGCCATTTTGTGAGAAGGTCGAGCTCTTCTCTGGCTGTTAATCCGAGGTCCTTTGTGACATCTTGAAAAGAGGATTTCCAGGCCCAGTAGTTCTCAGCATGATCATCGAACTTCACAAGACCAGAACTCACCATCTCTTTTCTTACCATGTAGTTAGCTAAATCAGATGTGTATGGCAGGTTAACCATGGGAGCTCTTGAGCTGGGAATAGGAGAAGCTTGAAAAGCAGAGCTTTGTCCATGGTCTTCGCCTCTCTGATTATCCATTGTCTCCTGTTTTATTTTTAATTCCTCCATTCCATACAATGGATGTACATGTGGAGATGTTGCTGTAGCTTCACACTGAAGAGGTTCAGCGCTCATCATGGATGACTGTAGAATCGGAGTATCAGGAAACCGCTGCTGATGCTGTTCCATTGTATGCTTCTGAACATACTCTTTAGTACGCTGAGTGCAAACTAAGTTTGTCTCATGGTCCAATTCGTCTATATTTCCCTCCTCTATGTCAGCTGCTGCCTCATAAATCGCTGCTTCAGCAGACGCTGCAGTTGCTTCTTTTTGAGATTGTAGCAAAAATAGATCTGCTTCTACTTCTGCTTTTTTCCTCATCATAGCTGCTTCTTTTTCTGCATAAGATGCTTTAGCTCGAGCTGCTTCGGCTTTAGCTCGAGCCCGAGTCGCTGCCACACTTGCTGATGACCGACTTGATCTTTGAGATGACTTGCAGCTAGAAGATTGTGATTTAATCTCAAAGGCTTGAGATTTATCTTTCTCAACACTGTGTGACTCCATATCTTACTTGCTTCTGAAGAGTTGAGCAATGCAATGTAACAATGGCTGTGGTTCCGCTGTCTTCACCCGCTGTGTCAATGTCTTTTTACTATTCTGTTCTGACCAATTGCGTAGCTTGAGCAAAGGCTTAACAGATAGCGTACAACTTGAAAAAAGAACTCCAGAAAGCAGTCTTCATAACTTTAGTGACTTTACTGGTAATTCACTTCTCAATAATATTTCTGTAAAACTACAAACAAGAAGAAAAAATATGTATGAACATTCATGTTCACATTTACATTCACATATCCAGATTAACATTACAGTTTGATTTTGTACATAGTTCCTTTTACATAATTTTAAGTAATATACACAGGAATTATATTCAAATGAGATTATGTACAAACAGAAGATAAATTAGCATGTCAGTATGCTACAACATAGCATGTTACCAATAACATGAATAAAGAGTGTGTATAACAGAAATATAGCAATCTAAGTATCCTTAAACACTTTAAATCACTGTTTAGTGTGGGGTTGGGGTTGTATGGGGTTGTAGTGTTTCTAAAAAAAATTTGGGTACATAGGATGGCCTGGATGGGTGTAGGATTTCCCGGCCTGAAATTGTGTCCCAGTCCGGCCCTGACTACCGTTAATGAATCTTTTTGAGATCGAATAGCTTGTTTGCATATGACGTCTCTGCGTTGCCATGACGCTAAATGTAGATGGAGGGCAGGAAGTGATGTGCTATATTTATGAAGCACTATAAACTCAAAATGCTTATGGTTTGCGTCGTTTATGGTTGCTCAAATCGATCAAACCACGAGGAGTTTTTAGCGTGTACAAAAAGTTGTTGTTCATAAGGGGGAAAAAGAAATTGACAGAAAAACACCGGAAAAAATGTCTTGCAAACCTACGTCTGCGGTCGGGAGGAGCCGAATGGGAAATGCCCGTGTGTGCAGTGATCACTTCGTCAAAGATGAGTTAATACAACTTATGTGTCTGTGTTTGTGTAACGCACCAGTTTCCGAAATTTGTAAAGTCAAAGTATGTCTGTAAGACGAGGTAACTTAGTTGCTGATATCTTCCGCCTCGATGACAGGATATCTTTCAATTCAGTTGAAAAATCGCTCCTTATAACGTAAGGATCACGTCCAACATATGTTTTGTTTTTTTTGTTTATATCTTTTTCTTGTAATAGCGTGTAAAGTAGAACAGTACGTCTTTCCTCCATCTCGTCCATTGCGCTCTTCACTTCCGGCTCTCCATCTGAATTTGACGTGTCATCACAATAACGTGACTGCAAACCACCCATTATTGCAAGATGTTTTTCTATTTCTTAT